>JBBHKE010000667.1:16816-87860 GCA_037447655.1 Zygnema cylindricum | reverse complement strand
GAGAGAGAGAGAGAGAGAGAGAGAGAGAGAGAGAGAGAGAGAGAGAGAGAGAGAGAGAGAGAGAGAGAGAGAGATGTTGTTCTGTGGATACTACACCCACTAAAGATGAAGATGAGGTAAGAGTAGTCATCACAAAATTCAGACAAACAAGAAGCTCTCACAGATGATGAGAAAAATATGCAACTTTGGAACACAGCCAAAGACAAATTAGGCAACCAAATAGCCTACAAATCTGAAACAATGCAGATAATACAAAGAGGAACACAAGTGAAAATTTACATAGAAATCTGCAAATAGATGTGAGAGAAACTCGCAGTCAAAAATATCAAACTGCTAAAGCATAATTTGATACAACAACTTCCTAACTTCTGAAATGGTTAAGTCCTACTCTTATACCTAAAAGATCTAACGTTCTGAAAGCTAATAGCCAATCACTATCCTAACCAAGGTAAGAAGGCATACCAACCATGCAACCATAATATCTACATGAGCAAAGGAGGATACCTGAATATGTCAAGGTATGTCATATAAAATGAATATGAATTAAGTCCTTAATCAAATAGAACACGCCTATGTACAAAACCGGAATATGTTACGTCACACTATAATGTACAAAACACGTCGGATAATCATAGACGTTGTCTTGGTTAACCAGCGTCCATCAGTAACAAATTTCCTCCGTCCATCTTTTAGAAGTTTCATCCAAGATGAAACTTTGTGTGACACCTTGGTGTTCCGGTGAATCTGAGTGGTAGAACCAAGTCTTGCAGAGTGTCTCATTTCAGTTTGCTGACGCGTGTCCTGATAATGTGATACACACTGTACTCTCTCACTGTTCACTATCACACTAATTCTGGTACATATTGAACCAGGCTTCCACAAGATAAACTAAGTACTCAAAAGACACTCCCCTCACATAGGAGGCTTAGTGAGGACTAAAGCTTTCAAAACACCACTCCCCTAAAGCTTTAGACTCTACTAGCCACTAAAACCACATGCCTCTCTACATAATTTTAATTTTGGTGCAGGCAGGGGTTTTGCCAACATATCTTCCAGCATTTCCTCATCCGGTAAGTAGCTTAGCTTCAAAATTCTAGCCATCACCTTTTCTCTCACAAAGTGTAATTTAATATCAATATGCTTACTTTTGAACTGATGACTTTGAGTAGAAGCAATAGCAATAGCAACTTGATTCTCACACCATAGGACTTGAGGACTTGACTGCATAAATTTTAGTTCTTGTAAAAGAGATTTTACCCAAAAAACCTCTTTAACAATTGAGCTGGCTGCCATATATTCAGCTTCCATGGTTGATTGAGCAGTCACCTTTTGAAGCTTGCTGGTCTAGTTGGAAGTACCATTACCGATCTTCAAAATGAATCCATTGGTATAGCGTCGGCTTGGCATGTCACCAAAACTCGCATCGCTCCAGGTGCTAATTTTCACTTCATCTCCTCCAAGAGAAAGTTGGATATCCTGTGTTCCTGCAAGGTATCTGAGAACTCGTTTTGCTGCCTCCCAATCTGATTTTTTCAGGTTTTGAAGGCTTCGGCTCAAAGCTCCAACTGCCGCTGCAATGTCAGGACGCGTGCAGTCCATGAAATAGATAAGACTCCCAACAACCTCTCTGTAGGGAATTGTGGATATCAACTCTGACTCTGCTAGTTCAATGTCATCCTCGAGTAGCATTCCTCCATCTGTCTCCTTTCCTTCCACTTTTTTCGTGAACTCCATAGGAGTGGCACTCCTCTTTGCCTCTGCCATGCCAAATCTTTCAAGTACATTTCCAATGGCCTCTCTATGAGTGAGATAAATTACATTGTGATTCCTACCTCTCTCTTCCTAAATACCTAGGATATACTTCGCCTCGCCTAAATCCTTCATTTGAAACCTGGCATTCAGAGATGCTTTTATGTTATTTATTTCATTTATAGACATACTAATAAGCAGCAGGTCATCTACGTACAATGCTACATAGATCACACCATCTTCTCCTTCCATGACGTAAACGGAGTGATCTGAGCTGATCCTTCTGAAACCTAGATTGGTGAGAAACTCATCTAATTTCAGATTCCACTGACGTGGAGCCTGTTTTAATCCATACAGTGATTTCAACACTTTACAAACTAGATTTTCCTTTCCTTTTTCTACATACCCTTCAGGTTGTTTCATATACATTACTTCTTTTGAATCTCCATGCAAGAAAGCAGTTTTAACATCCATTTGATGTAGCTCCATATTCTCTATTGCAACTAGAGACAACAAGACTTTGACAGTGGGAAACCCGACAACAGGAGATGGTTTCCTCATAGTCTTTTCCTTCTTTTTGACTAAAGCCCTTTGCAACCAGACGAGCTTTATACCTTTCAATAGTGTTGTCTGGGTTGAGCTTCATTTTGAAGACCCACTTGCAGCCAATGGCTTTCCGATCCGGTGGAAGCTCCACAAGCTCCCACGTCTGAGCTTCCATAATCGACCTCATCTTATCATTTGCAGCTGCTATCCAGTGATCCTTTTCAATAACACAAAATGCTTCCTGAATGGTAATAGGCTCCCCGTTGCTTACAGAAAAAGCATATTGAACTTGTTCTCCCCTCAAACGAGAACTTTGTCTTCTTCCCCCCGGAAAATCTGAGGCTGGAATTGTTGGATCCCAACTTCGATTCTTAGTTCGAGGAAGATTAGTGTCAGCTGTTCTTTGAGGTTCAGTAGCTGATTGTATTCTAGTATTTTGCACTCCAGGAGAAGAAGAAGTAGAAGCTGTAGATAAATGAAACGAAATCTGATCGAAAATAACATATCCCTGCAGTTTTTCTTTCTTCTCACTTTCATCCATACTAAATACATCTATGGATTCACTCTCATCTTTCACCGGAATATTTATGGCAATCTGAATGGTATGTTTTTGATGACAATAAACCTTGTATCCTTTAGATTCATCATCATATCCCATGAAGATTCCAGGTTTGGACTTTGGGCTTAGTTTCTAGTTTGGTAAATTATCTAGAACAAAGCATTTACTACCTAACACTCTGAAGTGACTGACATCTGGTTTTCTACCTGTCCACACTTCATAAGGTGTCTTTCCTTGAACAGATCTAGTTTCTAATCTGTTCCTAATATATGCTGCAGTTTGATAAGCTTCAGCCCAAAACTTAATATCTACTCCTTTATCAGCCATCATGGATTTAACACTCTCAGTTATAGTTCTATTTAACCTTCCTGAGACTCCATTCTGATCAGGAGTATATGGAACATTAAACTAATGAGAGATACCATTTTCTTTTAAATAAGCAGCAAATTCGTTGGAAGTATATTCACCTCCATTATGAGATCTTAGAGAAAGAATTGATCTGCTGTGAAGCTTTTCTGCCCAGATCCGAAAATGTTGAAAGTGGGTGAAGACCTCCTTTTTCTCCTTCATGAAATAGATCCGGCTGAATCTGGAAAAGTCAATTGTGAATGTTACAAAGTATTTGCTCCCAGCTAGAGATGGTATTTTGGAGGGTCCCCACACATCTGAATGAATAAGCTCCAAGAGATTAGCTGCTCTAAAATCTGCGGTTTGAGGTAAATGAAGTTTTTGAAGCTTACCTAGAGCACAACCATCACAAATATTTGACTGTTGCTGACCAAGTTTAACTCCATCTACCATATCATTCTTTACCATCTTTTCGAGCCTGTCATTATGAACATGACCTAATCTTTTATGCCACAAAACATTATAAGATAAGACACTGGAGTAAACAAAAGAAGTTGTATTCACCAGGTCCATCCGGTACAAGTTGTTAGGGCCTCTAGTTCCTATTACAGCTACCCTTCCCTCTTTGCTGACTATTTTCTTTCCTTGCTTCTGAAGTATTTCAAAGCCTCTACTTTCTGCATTTGATGTAAAAAACAAATTATTTTTAAACTAAGGGACATATAGCACATCATAAAGAGTTCTACGAACTGCCTGGCCATCTATCTCACACATAAGGATGACAGTCCATTCGGCTTTTGCTTCAACTGTGGCACCACAAGCATAGTAGATATGTCTAGTGGGGAGAGGTTGGAGATCTGTGAAAGAGGCCTTGTTCTAGCACATATGAGAAGAGCTTCGAGAGTCCATGATCCATCCGTGGTCTTTGTCTCCCTCCATCAGTTTTGCTAAAGCGAAGAACTCTTTGTCGTCAGTTTTTGGAAAACTGTCAACATATGGCGCATTTCCCTTGTTGACCGACTCCTGATCCGGTGTGTCAGTTAAAAATGCCTCAATTTTGGAAGGGGGTGGCGGTGGTGTAAAACGTGGCCTTTGTTGTGTGTAGATCCTTTTTGGCTTCCATCCATTTCTGAACACACTTGTCTCACAAGCTTTGAGAAACTTAGGAAACTGTTTGTACAGATGTCCTTCACTGTAACAATAGACACACTTGTTGTAAGATTGAAAACCTTGATAACCCTAAGATTTGTTTCCTTAATACTGAACATTAAAACCTACATAAGACTTTCCTATATTAAGAGATATAATTGTTGACTCTTCCTCTAGCACTAGTTCTATAGCTGTTGCTAGATTCTAGACTGACTTATCCAATTTTTTTTAAATTTGGTGAGGCTCTATTATATTCTTCAAGAAGTCCTCGCGTAAGAATCATAGCCTGATGGTAAGGGGAAAAGTTCTCCCCTAAACATGCATTCTCTGTTAGTAAAAGCATAAGTCCATTACAATATTCTTCCATACCACCACCTGAATACCTATACTCCCAAATGTTTCCAGCTGTAATAATCTCATGCTGAGCATTAGCTTTCACGTAGATGGTTTTTAGTGAAGTCCGAATTTCTGACGCCTTTTTCATCTTAATATGTGACATAAGCAAATCCTCTAAAATTATTAAATTTAAGAGATGCAAATCCTGCTGATTTTTCCCACCATAGGATGAACCAATTTCAGCAAGACTGCCATCAACTATATCAAACAGTTTAGCTTAAGTAAAATATAACTCAACCAAATCAGACCAATAAAGGTATTTCCTTCCATCAAAAACTGGTATCCGTGAGGGAGGGCCTGTAACCTGTTGTTCTATGAATACTACACCCACTGAAGATGAAGATGAGGCAGGAGTAGTCATCACATAATTAAGAGAGCAAGAAGCTCTCACAGATTATCAGAAAAACATGCAACTTTGGAACACAACCAAAGACAAATTAGGCAACCAAATAGCCTACAAATCTGAAACAATGCAGATAATACAAAGAGGAACACAAGTGAAAATTTACATAGAAATCTGCAAATAGATGTGAGAGAAACTCGCAGTCAAAAATATCAAACTGCTAAAGCATAATTTGATACAACAACTTCCTAACTTCTGAAATGGTTAAGTCCTACTCTTATACCTAAAAGATCTAACGTTCTGAAAGCTAATAGCCAATCACTATCCTAACCAAGGTAAGAAGGCATACCAACCATGCAACCATAATATCTACATGAGCAAAGGAGGATACCTGAATATGTCAAGGTATGTCATATAAAATGAATATGAATTAAGTCCTTAATCAAATAGAACACGCCTATGTACAAAACCGGAATATGTTACGTCACACTATAATGTACAAAACACGTCGGATAATCGTAGACGTGGTCTCGGTTAACCAACGTCCGTCGGTAGCAAATCTTTTCCGTCCATCTTTCAGAAGTTTCATCCAAGATGAAACTTTTTGTGACACCTCGGTCTTCCAGTGAATCTGAGTCGTAGAACAGAGTCTTGCGGAGTGTCTCATCTCAGTTTGCTGACGTATGTCCCACTAATGTGATACATAGTGTCTTCTCTCACTGTTTAGTGTCACACTAATTCGGGTACATATTGAACCAGGCTTCCACAAGATAAACTAAGTACTCAAAAGAGACTCTTCTCACATAGGAGGCTTAGTGAGGACTAAAGCTTTCAAAACAATAAGAGAGAGAGAGAGAGAGAAAGAGAGAGAGAGAGAGAGAGAGAGAGAGAGAGAGAGAGAGAGAGAGAGAGAGAGAGAGAGAGAGAGAGAGAGAGAGAGAGAGAGAGAGAGAGAGAGAGAGAGAGAGTGAGAGAGAGAGATAGTGGGAGAGAAAGAGATGAGACAACATAGATACTGTGAAAGAAATACCGTTTACCTCCCTTCGCCCCCTTTCCCCCCTCCTCTTTCCTCCTTTCCCTTCCCCCTCCCTCCCTCTCTCTCTCCCTCCACTCCCCACCCAATCGACCCCAAATCGAACCCTCAAGTCCTTTTTGGTAAACCTACCAAAACTACAGCCTATCTCTCTATCTTGGCAGCATGTGGAGCCATGGCTCTAGCTTCCTCTCCAACCTTTAGTGAATGCGACAAGTGTGGGGGTTTGGAGAGTGAAGCGAGAGGCAGGCTGCCTTTGATGACTTCCTCTGATTAATTTTTCCTTTATTTAGACCTAGAAAATACATACATTTGAACACTCCGCTTATTTTCTAATCAACTTTATTTTCAACTCCTACCAATACATCTTTCTTTTTTTTTTCTTCTTTTTTTTCTTTTTCTTCTTTTTTTTCTTCTCATAAATCTTTAAGTACATAATTTTATATTCAAAAAGGTCTGTTAGATGAGCAGAAATAAACAGTGCATCTTGTAGATCATGCATTTTATTGAGCATCCCACTTTTCATAAATCCGAACAAAGATTTTATCCACCTCATCTCTTTTCCATCCACACAAAATCCGATTTTCCTCTTGCAATATAAATAGCCATCCCTATCGCCAATCTGCAACACACCCAGATGCTAACCCTTTTACAGGCACACCTTCATAGATGGCATCACTCCTAGTAGTGATGTCAAAACCAAAACCCCCCAAATTTATCCTTAAATCAAGAGTCTACACTAAGTCCCTCATAAGATATACGTCCTCCGTACTCATATTCTTATCCATGATACTCACCCCATTTTCTGAACTTTCCTCACTCTCTCCCATGGAATTCTTTCCACTATCACTTTCTAATTTTATTCCCAATAAATATATCTCCTCCCATAAACCTTGCATTAAATATTCCTCTTCTCCCCTATCCTCGGAATCTGTTGAAGTGTCCCTTTTCGAACAGTTTTCTGTTTCCAAAATATATATAAAATTATCCTCATTAATTTTATTTTTCCCTTTTTCAATTATGGATCCTAGATTTGACTTTCTTATTTCAAATTCATGCTCTCTACACTCTTTGACATCCTCATCATGTCTAACTCCCTCAAGTACCTCCCTTCCCTTTACTTCCCTTATACCTCCAAAAGCACATTGTTGCTTTCGTGGAATTTCTGTGTGCTTTCCCTCTTCTCCATTCTACCGATGTGAAAAAGCTCCAAAATATCATCATCCTCTCTCCTTTTCCCCTTCTTTCTCCTCATTCACATACCAACTTTTAAGTTCTTCCAAACAAGAGCGTTCCTCCATATAATGACCTGGTTCCCTTCAAAAGAAGCAAATATGTTTTTCCAAAGCTCCCCTTTCTTTTCCTCTCCCTCTCTTTCCACCAAAGTTTTGATAAGGTTTACCTGTCTTTCTTCCTCTCATCATGCTTCCGCGAGTCACCATCATTCCTTTGATCACGCTTCCGCCAATCACCATCATTCCTCTTATCACGCTTCCACCAGTCACCACCAGCTGTTAGTGCATTCACCATGTCACTTCCCCTACGAAGCTCCAAAGTGCTTTCCCTCAAAAGAATCATCCCCATGGTAATGCTTTAAGTCCATAATGAGCAATCCATTGTCTGCATACGATAAATTATGTCTTCGTACTCATCTGTAGGTTTCATGATTAGTGTGTTAATATTTCTCACCTCAAATTCTACATAACCTGCACTAGCAAACTCAACATATAATGCAATAATATCATTGCAAAACTCTATCATGCTACTGCCTTTATAAACAAAAGCCTCTATTTCCTGTTGTACTAATTGATGCCTCTGTATAGTTTCACTCTTATAAATCTGAATCAATGTTTCCCAGATTTCTAAAGACTTGGTTAGGTTTAAAAGAGTGTGATAGCTATGGACTTAGACACGTATCTAAGTATGAGATGTTTTGTTATAATGTTTTTATACTCCCAGATTTTACAGTCATTTTTTTCAGTTTTAGTTATAACCCCTACAAGTGGAACCGTAGCCAAGAGTCTAACTCCCCTCACCATATGTGTCCTTTTCCCTTCTCCTTTTTTCCCTCTTCCATGGCAATGATTTTCCCTTCACCTTCCGTTGTATTTGAACTCTGGTAGGTTTTCAAAGAAGCCTAAGATGAATCTCCATAGTGAGTTCCACCAAAGTCCGGTGGCGGACACCTCACTTGTCTCGAAACAATTCCCCATAAGTGCTGTTCGAAAAGCAATCTCTCAATTGTAAACTCCCAATAAGTGACGCCTGTTCCATCAAACATAAGGATGGTGGGCCCATAACCAAAAATTTTATGGGGTCTATTCCCCCACAGAGTTCGCAAATTCAAATAAGCTTAGCTAGATAGTGCCGACTCTAAGTTGATACAAACCCAAATGACTGACACCACAAAGTTAGAACCCTTATACAACCTCAACCCCGTGAAAGGAAAATTTATGTGTGCTCAGTTCCCCCACATAATGCAAAGTTAAAATATGAGTATTTGGGCACATTTCCCCACTTTGACTTTCCCTTAGAAATGTAGCCACCCTAGCAGGCAAAAACTTTGACCAACTACACCCTCGTGTAGCGTGGACTCTCTTGGGTCCGGAGCAAAAAGAATCACTGAAAATGGTCAACTAAATGAGTTGATATTAAATGGCGAAATCTGTGGATTTATATAGGTGCTCTCTAGGAGAGAGGCAACTACCTACCAAAATATTCTAAGTTCAAAAACCCCTCTCTAAGCCCCTTAGTATTGAGGTACCAACCAATCATATGACTGTACCGTAGAAGAAAGTACAAGTGTCTGTGTACTTTCTGTACGGTCCTTGTACGACATCGCCATAATGTGACATTTGTCACATGTAGACTTGTCATCTCGCGTTCTGAAGATCTCGCAAACCTCCAAGATATTGCCACATGTCATCTGGAGTGGCGACGCCCGAAAATGCCAAGGCGGCCATTCCGGAATTCAGGCTCGCACCATGGCCGTGAATGAAGACCGACATTTAATACTGACCGTCGAAATAAAATGTCGTTTCGTTAATTGCGTGCTGTCCGGAATTTGTGCGGTCTAATTTATTTCCTTGTAGAGTACGTTCCGTAATGTGTTAGATGAAACATGTTGCATCGCTAATGTATATATAATTATCGTACCCTATATACTCTAGCACTCGTCTTAGACTATAGGATAAAGCTAACGGCTATCAGAATCTTGATGGACAGTAGGTACCAGGATCAAATTATGATCTGTCAAGTCCCTTTTGGTAAACCTACCAAAACTATAGCCTGTCTCCCTCTTTGGGCAGCATGGGCAGCCATGGCTCTAGCTCCCTCTCCAATCTTCAGTGACTGCGACAAGTGTTGGGGTTTGGAGAGTGGACCGAGAGGCAGGCTGCCTTTGATGACTTCCTCTTTAATATTTCCTTTATTGAAACCTAGAAAATACAGACATTTCAAGGCAACCACCTTTTGTTGCTTAATGCTCCAACAGCAAGCACCTTCCCCCACATATAATACATACCGAGAAGTGTATCTTCTCATAGGTGCATCCCCATAACTGACATCACTTCAAGTAGTGATATCATTGTGCTCCCCTCCCAAATACAACCATTACTCTCTTGTTCCCACCAAATATCTCATGACTCTCTCGGCTGCCTCCCAGTCTCTCTTCCTAGGATCATTAAGACTCCTATTGAGAACTCCAACTGCTGCCGCTATGTCCGGCCTGGTGCAGTTTATAAAGGATATTAGACTTCCTACAACTTGCCTGTAGGGGATAGACTTCATAAACTCTCTCTATTCTGGACTAATTTGACTATCTCAAATTATCACTCCTCCTACACTTCCATCACTTACTATTTTCAAGTCCATGGGAGTGGTACAAATCTTTGCCTTTTCCATCTGGAATTTCTCAAGCATATTTCCTATTGCTTCTTTCTGAGTAAGTCTAATGATCCTTTTCCCCCTATCTCTCTCCTTTTGGATTCCCTAATTATATTTTTCCTCCCCTAAATCCTTCATGTCAAATGTGCTTTTAAAATCTTTCTTCAACTTATTGATCTTTTCCATAGACTTACTTAACACCATCAGATCATCCACATAAATTGCAATAAAACTCACACCATTCTCATATTCAAACATAAAGATAGAATGGTCAGAGTTGAGCCGGATATATCCTAGACAGATGAGAACACATCTAGTATCTTATTCCACTCTTGGGGAGCCTACTTCAGTCCATATAAGGACTTGATGAGTCTGCGGACTTTGCTCTCTTCTCGTTCCTCCACGAACCCCTCTAGTTGCCGCATGAAAATTTCTTCCTCTAATTCACCATTGAGAAATGCAATCTTTATATCCATCTGGTGTATTTCCATGTCTTCCGCTGGGAGTAGACTGAGGAAAATCCTTACTAATGGGAACCGTATAACTAGAGCAAACGTATCCTCATAGTCAATCCCCTCGTTTTGGGTGAACCTCTTTGCTACCAACCGAGCTTTACATCTTTCAATGGTATTACTTGGGTTTAGTTTTAGTTTAAACATCCATTTACCATCAAGCGTTTTTCTGTTCGGAGGACAGTCCGCTAGTTCCCAAGTATTTGCTTCCATGATGGAGGCCATCTTATCATTTATGGCTCTAATCCATCTGTCTTTCTCTGGACTGTTCATTGCCTCCGAATATGACTGAGGCTCATCTGGGTGAGATAGCTTAGTTACCCTAAGTGCGGCCTGTTTCTCTTATATTCTTTTGCTGCTCCTTCTCCCTCCCTCAAACTTTGAAGCTGGAATGGAGGGAAGTCTTGGATTTCTCCTTACTGTCCCATCGGCTCCCCTATCCATGGAAGCCAGTTCCAGTTCCTCTTCTTCTGTCTCCTCGAAGTCCATAGGAATATGTGAGTTTTTCGATGGATCTCTTATATCTTGGATCTCCCCTAAATTTGTAATCACAGTTTCACTTATGTCCCTTATGGGAACTACCGAGTTCTCCTATTTTTCGGACTCAAATCAAATTCTTATCTTCTTCGTATATTAGAAGGTGTTAAATGACTTCCCTTCATCCATGACAACTAGGTGTTTGACCAGAATGATATCTTTCTTTGCTAAGTCATAAACTCTATATCCCTTGATATCCTCATCATATCCTACAAAGTATCCAGATTTTCCTTTAGCATCTAGTTTCAAGTTTTTCCTACCGTGTCAAGACTGTAAACTTCGCTACCAAATACTTTAAGGTGAGAGGTATCTGGTTTCCTTCCAACCCATCTCTCATAAGGTGTCATTCCTTTTACGCTTGAGGTTGGGACTCTATTCTTAATGAAATTGGCAGAGTTCATGGCTTCTACCCAAAATATCTTTCCTATTATTTTGTCGGCCAAAATACTGCATACACTATCTCCTAGTGTTTAATTCAACCTCTCAGCTACCCCATTTAGTTCCGGGTTATATGGTATAGTTTTTCGGTGCTGAACTCCCTCATCTCTCAAGTTTTCCTCAAACTGGTTAGAGGTATATTCTCCCCCATTATCACTCCATATTCTCTTAATGGGAGTTCCGTGCAATTTGTCACTCCACGCTTTATATTCTTTGAAGTAAGTGAGTATTTCAGACTTTTTTTTTAGGAAGTAGACTTTAGAGTATCCAGACAAGTCATCGGTTATTGTCAACTTAAACCTCTTTCCTCTCACCGAAGGTACTTTTGAGGGTCTCCAGAATATCTGTGTGGACCAAATCTAGTACTTTCTCACCCCTATATGTGGCGGCTTTGGGAAAGGGAAGTTTGTGAGCCTTACCTTGAGCACAACCACTGCATCCATCCACCATTTCATTATCCCTAAACTGAATGCCTTCTACTACACCAAGCTTCTTCATTTCCCTCAACCTATCAAAATTCACATGCCCCAACCGCTTATGCCAAATCATCAACTTTGGAACACCAACATAGTAAGCATTCTTCTTTTCATTCCAAAGGTTAAGCCTAAACATTCCTTGGCTACCCTTATCTGCCTTAAAGTAGACTGTAGCAATTAAAGGCTATTTTAGTATTTTCTAGGTTTCTAAAATGCAGAATATAAGCACAGGCAGTATGCCTCTAACTCCTCTCTCCAGCTCCCACACTTGTCGCACTCACTGAAAGTAGGAGAGGGAGATAGGGCCATGGCGGCCTATGCTATCCTGACGGAGACAGACATTAGATTGGTAGATTTACCAAAATAGTAATTGACGGAACAGCAATTTGAACCTGGTACCTGCCGTCTGTCAGAGCCGCTGGTAGCTGGTAGCCTTTGCCAAGTATACTAGGATGAAGGCTATACGATATAGGGTTTGATAATTACATAAATATAAACACGTAGCCTATTTTATTTAACGGGATATTTAGACATAGAAACAATTTGTAATGTACGGCATACGGCATATCCAAAACGTATACCGCGTAATTTGTTTCGAAGGCGAAACAAATATCGCGCACGTATTTATGATGGCTACGATTGAAATCCGGTTTAATCGGACGGCCGCGAAGCAAGAGAGATCGTGGAATAGTTTTTGGCGGTTTGCGGTCAACGACACATCAAATGACACGTGGCACAACCATATTGGAATACGGCATCTCCGAGGATTAGAAGAACGAATCAACTTATTGCCCATGTCGTACAATGGCCGTACAGAAAGTACACTGGCACCTGTACCTTTCTATACGATACAGTATTATGATCGGTGCCGTATTTCAGTAGATAGAGTTTTAGAGAGAGATAGGTCTTAGAAAAATTTGATAGATTGGACCCTCTCTCCCAAAGAGCTTTTGTACAAAAGGTCAACTTTGACCCTTCATAACTTACTGCTCAGGGGAGCAAATTCAGAGATTCTTTTTGCTATCGACTCAAGGGAGTCTTACCTTCACACGGGTGAAGATAGTCAGAGTGTTTGTCTGCCACGGTGGCAGTTATTCTTGCTGAAACATAAAGGGGTCAGGGTTATCCAAGAGGCTTCATGTGAGTTGCCTACTCTCAGGACCTATAGAGGTCTCAGAGTTACATGTTATGGGCCCACCATCTAGGGTGCGCATATTCAATGGAGTTGGCTTCATATACTGGGAAAGTATGATGACAGGAGCTTTATATGAGAAACAGTTTTGGGGAATAGTGAGTGGACGGGTGAGGCGTCCATCAAGTCTTGGGATACCCCCAGGGTTTACAGGAGGCACATTCACTAGAGATGCCGATCCATCTTCAATGGAGGACACAAATGAAGGGGAGGTGGTGGACAAAGGAAAGGAGAAGGAGACGCTCACACCAATAGCAACTAGTTCGGCATTCATGTCACCTATTCCGAAAAACGAGGAGAATGATATCCATACCTAAGACTACAACAATATGGCGGCTAAGCACTTCATTCCTCCGCCATCTTACTCAAGGGCTTACATCTCCCCATTTGCAGGTAGAGAGGGCATTCGATCTTTGGGTGGCTCTCATAAAGATGTACCGAAGTGGTACGATTCAGCAACAACAATAGGCTGATCGGAAAATTAATTAGTGTGTATACAAAGGGGGGAAGATGTTGGATTTTTGCAATGAGCTTGCTACACTTTTCATGGAACTAGAGAGTGCTGGAAAAGTATTTAGTGAAAAGGAAAAGGTTAACTGTTTACTGATGAAGTTACCCGATGAGTTCGAGAACATAGTCAACCGTGTGCAGGACTTGGCGGACTCAAGGTGGATTTGGAATTCAGTGGTAGGGATGATTCTCATTCGGGAGAATAAAATTGAGATCCGAAGGGGAGGAAAGCGTGGGCAAGCTTTAGCAACTGGGACCAATTGGAGGAACAATGATTCCAGGAAACAGGCTGGAAATTATCGAGGGGAGGGGCAGAAAAATCAGACCGAGGAGTTTGGACCAAGGACTCCCAAGGGTTAGTGCCATTTTTGTAAGAAACCCGGACACTATATGGCTGAATGCACTAAGTTAACCGAGTTGCGGTTAAAAGAGGGGCTGACCGGTGGACCGCCGAGAGGAAAGAAAAAGGCCCTTGTGATACAGGTACATGAGGCGGAATCCGAGGACGAGGACGATGAACTCCTATTGGATGAGGAGTTGGAAGCGAAAAACGAGGTCGAAATTCCACGAAAGCAGAAATGCGCTTTCGGTGGATTGAAAGGTGAAGCAGGCTGGATTGTAGACTCAGGTGCATCCATGCACATGTCTAAAGATAAACACCTCTTCACTACGATAAGAAATATTCCCATCGTAGAGATAGAGTACGGGGATGGGAGGATAGTCACTACTACGCTTGTGGGATCGGTAGATCTAAAAGTGTTAGTAGAAGGAAAGACATCCAAAGTTATATTCTCCGATGTATTTTTTTATTCCGGAGCTGAACAAAAACCTCATCTCTACGTCTGTATTAGATGATAAGGGTTTTAATACTAGCACTAGGAACGGACTCTTTACTGTTAGTTTTGAGGAGGAAGTTTATTTTACTGCTGAAAAAGGTAGCCAAGGGATGTTTAGGTTGATTTTAAGCAATGAAAAGAAGAAACTTTATTATGCTGGGGTACATGATATAATGTTGTGGCATAAGAGGCTTGGGCATGTGAATCTAGATAAGTTAAGAGAGATGAAAAAGATGGGAGTAGTGGAAGGAATTCAGTTCGGTGAGAGTGAGAATCTCAGTGATTGTAGTGGATGTGCTCAAGGTAAACCACAAAGGTTACCCTTCCCAAATACTGCCACCTATAAGGGAGAAAAGATTCTAGATTTAGTACATACATATATTTGGGGGCCAGCCAGAGTGCCATCACCCGGGGGGAAAAAGTTTATGATGATGACATCACCGATGATTGGTCTCGGTATTCTAGGGTGTATTTTTTGAAAAATACTTCAGACGCTCGGGAATGTTTTAAACAATATAAAGCATGGAGTGAAAAACTCCATGAAACCTCAATCAAGAGAGTAAGTAGTGACAATGGTGGATAGTATACCTCTAACCAGTTTGAGGATTTTTTTAGAGAAGATGGAGTGCAACACCAAAATACTGTTCCTGAAAATCCTGAGCAGAATGGTGTAGTTGAAAGATTAAATAGAACACTGAGTGATAGTGCTACGATTATGCTGACTGATAAGAAGATAGGAAAGAAGTTTTGGGCCGAAGCAATGAACTGTGCAAATTATTTTAAGAATAGAGTTCTTACTCCAGCAGTAAAAAGCCAAACTCCTTATGAGAGATGGACAGGCCGAAAACAAGATATTTCACACTTTTAGGTTTTTGGTAGTCAAGTGTTCAGTTTAGACACAGATCGGTCACACTGGAAGTTAGACCAAAAAGGAAAACCAAGAAATCTACTAGGATATGATGAAGATGTAAAAGGATATAGATTCTATAATCTCAAAGAGAGGATATTATCCTAGTGAAGCATCTAGTGGCTATGGATGAAGGAAAATCTATAGATCCCTTTAAGCATACAAAGACAGTCAAAATCAGATTTGAGTCAAAAATATTCTGATGACTTTGAGCTTCTTAACTATCCAGGATTTCAAGAAAATGATGATCTTCCAGGCACAGATCAGATCGAGAAGGACCCAAATGTGAAACCCCTAGTATTAACTCCAACCGAAGGGGAAGACGTGGTGGAAATCGACCCAGAATCAAGGGATAGGGGAGAAGTAGAAACTGTTCTGAAGAATTCAAGATAGCCATCTATTCCGGCAACCGAGTTTTAGGGAGGAAGAAGAAGCAACAAAAGACTGCAAGAGAGGCAAGTTAACAATAAGGTAACCAAACTGTCTCACTCCGATGAACCTCAAACTTATAATAAGGCAATGACTTGTCCGGAGAAAAACCGGTGGAAGACAGCCATTAATGAGGAGATGGCCTCAATTGTGGCGGTCGATACATAGGAATTGATGGATTGTCCTTCTTACTGGAAGCCAATTTGCTGTGAGTGGGTATTTAAGTTGAAACTCAACCTGATAACACCATTGAGCGCTACGAGGCTTGGTTAGTGGCGAAGGGATTTACCCAAAAAGAGGGAATTGACTACGAAGAGACTTTTGCTCCATTCGTCAGGTTTCCTTCTCATCAGATACTTCTCATAAGGCGGCAGCAGAAGACATGGAAGTGGGTCAAATGGACATCAAGACGGCCTTTCTACATGGAGAGTTGGAAGAAGAAATTTTTATGCGACAGCCCGAAGGATTTGTGGAGCAAGGGGAGGAAAGCAAGGTATGCCGATTGATCAAATCTTTGTATGGGCTGAAACATCCGCCCTCGCATTAGAACAAGAAGCTCGATGAGTTTCTTACACGTTTGGGATATATTTGGATCACCGTAGATCACTCAATTTATTTGTTTGACGATGAGGAAGGAATTATTTTTATTGCAATTTATGTTGATGATTTGCTTGTTTAAAGTAAATCTATCGATAAAATAAATAAGTTGAAAAATGATCTAAAATGAAGATTTGAGATGAAAGATATGGGAGAAGCAAGGTATATTTTAGGAATTCAGGTAGAGAGAGACAGAGATAGAAAAATAATAAGATTAACTCAAAAGGAGGCCATTGGAAATATGTTAGAAAAATTCCAAATAGACAAGGCTAATAGTTGTACCACTCCTATGGAATTAAAGAAGGGAAGTGAGGGGAGTGTGGAAGATGGAGTTATAATCTTAGATGATGAGGTAGGCTCGGAAGAGAAAAGATTTATGCAGACCATTCCTTATAGACAAGTAGTCGGCAGCCTAATATATTTCATAAATTGTACCCGTCCAAACATAGCCGCAGCTGTAGGAGTACTAAGTAGGAGTCTGAAAGCTCCCACTAAGAAAGATTGGGAGGCAACATGGTGATGTCAGTATTGTTCCCACCCAAATGCAACTATAGATCCCTAGTCCCTATGAGATATCTAAGGACTCTCTAAGTTGCCTCCCAATCTAGTATGGCGGCAACAAAAGACATGGAAGTGCATCAGATAAACATCTAGACGGCCTTTCTACATAAAGAGTTGGAAGAGGAAACTTTTATGCGACAGCCCGAAAGATTTGTGGAGCAAGGGGAGGAAAGCAAGGTATGCCGATTGATAAAATCTTTGTATGGGCTCAAACATGCGCCTTGGTAATGGAACAAGAAGCTTGATGAGTTTCTTACAGGTTTGGGATATATTCGGATCAGCTCAGATCACTCATTTTATTTGTTTGAGGATGAGGAAGGAATTATTTTTATTGCAATTTATGTTGATGATTTGCTTATTTTAAGTACATTTATAGATAAAATAAATAAGTTGAAAAATGATCTAAAACGAAGATTTGAGATGAAAGATGTGGGAGAAGAAAGGTATATTTTGGGAATTCAGGTAGAGATAGACAGAGATAGAATAATAATATGATTAAATCAAAAGGGGCTATTGGAAATATGTTAGAAAAATTCCAAATAGACAAGGCTAATAGTTCAACCACTTCTATGGAATTAAAGAAGGGAAGTGTGGGGAGTGTGGAAGATGGAGTTATAATCTTAGATGATGACGTAGGCCCGGAAGAGAAAAGACTTATGTAGACCATCCCTCATAGACAAGTAGTGGGCAGCCTAATATATTTCATGAATTGTACCCGTCCGGACATAGCCACAGCTGCAGGAGTACTAAGTACGAGTCTGAACGCTCCCACTAAGAAAGATTGGGAGGCAACTAAGAGAGTCCTTAGATATCTCATAGGGACTAGGGATCTATGGTTGCATTTGGGTGGGAACAATACTGACATCACCACTTGGAGTGATGCCAGCTATGGGGATGCTCGTATGAGGGGATGCATATCTGGATATGTATTGTATGTGGGTGATGGGGCTTGCTGCTAGAGCAGCAAGCAACAAAAGGTCATTGCTCAGTCCACCATGGAGGGTGAGTACATGGCTTTTTGCTCTGCTGTAAAAGAACTAATGTGGGTCAAGTCTTTGCTTAGTGAGCTTGGTCATCTTAAGAGTGGTGTCCAAAAAGTGCTTTGTGAGAATCAGGCTGCCATTGCCATTTCTGCAAATCTTAAACATCACTTTAAAGCCAAACACATGGACATTAGACTTAGCTTTGTTAGAGACAAAGTAGAAAACAAGATAATTGGTTTGGAGTATAAAGCGGATAGTGAAATGGTAGCAGATATGATGACCAAACCTGTGCCTTCTCCTAAACTAATTTTCCATGGGGAGAAGTGTGGTCTTAAAATAAAGAGTGACTAGAAAATAATGGGAGTGTAGAAATTAAAGGCTATTTTAGTATTTTCTATGTTTGTAAAATGCAGAAAAGAAGCAGAGGCAGTCTGCCTCTAACTCCTCTCTCAACTCCCGCACTTGTCGCAGTGACTGAAAGTTGGAGAGGGAGATAGAGCCATGGCCGCCAATGCTTTCCAAACGGGGAAAGACATTAGATTGGTAGATTTACCAAAATAGTAATTGACGTAACGAGGATTTGAACTTGGTACCTGTCATCTGTCAGAGCAACCAGTAGCTGGTAGCCTTAGCCAAATATACTATGATCAATGTTATACATGTTGAGATTTGAAATCTTTAGTTAGTAAATAGAGTAGACTTAGAATAGTTTCTAAAAAGTGGTATATAAGAATTACCTTTATTAGTGTTACAGTAGGCAAAGTACAATAGAGTGTATTGTACCTCTGCAGGTTTTACGGAGTGACGTCGACAGGCGTCACGCAGCAGGCAATTGGAATCGCCAGATCAAACGGACGGAATCTGATCCGGATATCTCAAAAAATATATTGTACGGCTATTTTTGGAGTCATACAGATATTTTGGAATTACATGGTACGGAATATTTTTATGATCATTAAATAGAAATGTCCGGATATTTCGGAAGTGAATTATGATCATTAATTTTGAGAGACGTCGACGGACGCGATTCACGTGGGTTCACAAGTGACGAGGCGAGATTTACGTGGGACCACAAAGTGACGAGGCGTGATTCACGTGGGACCACAAGTGACGAAGCACTCAGGTGCTTCGTACTACACGACCACATTCGGCTGGACTTTAACGCCTACGGCTGACTAAGCATTTGGAACGTTTTGTGTACGGTTAGAACGTTTTGTGTACGGTAAGAACGTTTTGTGTACCATTCAATGTCTGTAAATATCTTAATAATATTAGTTTGTATTTTAGTGTGATAAAAAATAGTGTTCTATTAATCAGGTTTTTAGAAAATAATAATTAGGGTTTTGAGGTACACTGACGTACAAGTAGGATGCTCTGTCGTTAGTCAAGATAATAACCGTAGTAACGGTTACCCAAATTAGCGTAGATCAGTAGATAGACACTGTGAGTATATAACTTAGGACTTAGCCAATTTTGTAGTATCCAGTTTTGGGAATATGATTTTCTAACGGCAGTTTTAGGGAAACTTCCAGACATCATATCTTATCGTTTACTTAGTCATTTGGGCTGCAATTTTGGAAATTGTCAGTTTAGTGTATTTTGAATCATTGTGGCGAATTTGAAGTATATTGGATTTCTGAGTCAGATTTTTTGTCAGTTCTAAGTTGGCTGTTGAATAGGTACTTTGATAGTTTCTGCTGTTTTTCATGTCTACTTCCACTACTAGTGATGGTTCTTCGCCTGCAACGGTGGTTGTAGAACAACAGGTTATGGGCCTTTCGTCAAGAATTCCTATCTTCAATGGCCAAAAGTATGCGTAATGGGCCGCGATGGTTGAATCATTGTTTGAAACTGCTGACTTATTGGGGGTCTTGGATGGCTCCCTTGATGAAACAGATCCAACTTGGGCAAAAAAGAATTCAATGGCAAGGAACAATCTAATTCTTTGTATTTCAGAAAATTTGGTCATGTCTCGACTAAAAATGAAGAAGGCGAGGGAGATTTGGACTTCCCTCAAATCCGCTTTTGAGAAAGCGAATGTTCAGGAGGAGCTCTTGGTGGCTGGAAAAATTTGGGGATACAAATACACGGGGGGAACTATGGTTGAGTATTGTGACAATTTTTGCGCTCTCATTGATGCTCACTCTTCTGCTGGGGGGTCATTTCCTGAGTTTCAACAGGCCGCTTTGCTTATTAGATGTCTCCCTAGTAGCATGAAGGGTGTGTCTGTTCAACTAAAGAGTCATGATAAAGCTAGCTCGTCGTTTCAGTTAGCGTATAATTCTATATTGGAGGAAGAAACAAATAATAAACTCCTTGAGGGAGAAGGAAGAGTTGAAGCATTTGCAACAGACTTTGACAAAAGATATCAGTTTAATCAGAATCAAAATCAGTTTAATCAGAGGCAGAATAGGCCATCTACTACTACTTGTTTCTATTGTTCTGAGAAGGGTCATGGATACAGGTACTGTCCTAAATTGAAGAAGGCTAATGAGACAGGTTTATACAGGCCAGGTTGGCAATAGAGCCAGTATCAGAAAGGTTTTTTTTGGAAATCCTTCCCGTGGAAATGCTCTTTTTTCAGCTTCTGCAACTAATACAGATGAGTCTCTCAGCTTCAATGAGCAAGAGGAGGCGGATTTATTTGCTATAGTGGCTGCCATGGAGGGTCCAAAGGATGCAGGGTGGATCATAGATACGGGAGCGTCTACCCACATGTGTTGGAACAAGGTGGCTTTTACGAATCTGCAACAAACGTCTCCAAAGAGTATCTACTATGCTTGCGGCATGAATGTTCAAATCTCAGCTAAGGGTGATGTATCATTACTGGTAGATGTGGGGGGGAAGTCGGTAGAGAGAACCCTTCACAATGTTTTCTATGTTCCATATTTTAAGAAAAATATTTTTTCTACATCATTAGTGGAGAGCAAAGGCTTTGAATTTGTTCTGAAATGAGGGAGACAGGTTGTTAGCAAAAAAGGGAAAGTCGCAGTAACAGTAACTAGAGATGGTAGCAAAATGTACCGGATGGACATGGTTGAATATAAGGAAAATGATGTTCTCTACTCTAGTGTCGAATATGATAATGAGTTGTGGCATAAGAGATTAGGACACATGAATTATGATAGTCTAAAGAAAATGGTGAATTCGGGAAAAGTTGATGGAGTCTCTCTCACATCTCATCCTATAAAAACAAGTGATGGTTGTTCACTTGGCAAGATCCACAAATTACCATTTCCCCAGGAAACAGACCATAGATCTGAAAAAGTTCTGCAACTCATCCATTCTGATGTTCTCGGTCCTTCGCAAGTGGCTTCGGCTGGAGGGGTCCACTATATGGTCACATTTACAGATGACTACTCGAGGTACACCAAAGTTTACTTCATGCAACATAAAAGTGAAGTGTTTACTCACTTCAAACACTACAAAGCGTGGGCGGAAAAGCTTCATAGAGTTCCTATATTGGCGCTAAGATCGGACAATGGGGGAGAATACACATCGAAGGAATTTGAAGTATTTCTCCTTCAGGAAGGTATCAGTCACAATCTTACAGTTCCATATACACCAGAACAAAATGGTGTGTCTGAGAGATTAAATAGGACAGTGATAGAGAGTGCGCGGTCCATGCTTGCAGATAAAGGGCTAGATTTGATATTTTGGGTTGAAGCACTTAACTGTGTTGTTTATATTAAAAATAGAATTGCTTCTAGGTTTGTTAGCACTACACCTTATGAGCTTCGGACAAGGGAAAAACCTGATGTTAGTCACTTTAAGATCTTTGGTAGCAAGTGTTTTATTTTAGATACTTCACATGATAGATGGAAAATGGAGCCTAAAGGCTTACCTGGGATTTTTATGGGGTATGATAATAATGCGAAAGGATATAGAGTTTTTCTTCTTGAGAAACAAAAAGTGATTGTTTCTAGAAATATCCACATTAAAGATGAACAGGATTCAGTTGACCTGTCTAAAATGCCAGATCAACCGGCAAAAGAAAAGCAGGAATATGTCATTTTTTATCATACGCCGCGAGTCTATTTTGCACCAGCAAGTGGGACACCTCTTCTTTCAGTTCCTCTAGTGCCTTTACAGGATGCTTCACCACAAGCTACGCCTCTGGTGGAAGGAACTACTACACATTCTGTACCAGATCAAGTTACGGTTCACACTAAAAAGAAAAATAAAAGGTTGCCGACGATCTCAGCCTCAGAATTTCCGGGGGGAAAGAGATCTAGCAGCCGTCTGCAAGCAAGCTCTCACTTTGCTTTTTCTTCAGCTACAGAGGAGCCTCTAACGATCTAGGAGGCCTTCTCATCACCTGAGAGAAATCAATGGATCGAGGCGGCAAACGATAAAATGAAGTCTATTATGGAGGCACAGACATTGGAGCTGGTGGATCTTCCTCCGGGTAGAAAAGCCATCGGCAGCAAATGGGTATTCAAGGTGAAGTTGAACCCGGACAACACCATCGAAAGGTATAAGGCCAGACTAGTGGCCAAGGGGTATATTCAAAAGAAGGTATTAACTTTGAGGAAACCTTCTCTCCAGTTGTCAGATTTCCCACTGTCAGAATTTTGCTAAGTCTAGCGGCTATAGAGAATATGGAAATACAACAAATGGATGTTAAAACTGCCTTTCTGCATGGAGAGTTAGAAGAAATTATTTATATCAAACAACCTAAAATGTACATTGAAAAGTGTTGATATTTGAGTATTTTCTAGGTCTGTATTATGATAGAAAAAGAGTTGAGGCGGTCTGCCTCTATCTCCCGTTCTCCAAGCCCCCACACTTGCTGTAGTCACTGAAGGCTGGAAAGGGAGCTAGAGCCATGGCTACCTAAACTCTCTAGAGAAGACAGGAAGTGAATTAGGTAGATTTAACAAAATGTACTTGACGGACCCAAGTATTGAACCTGGAACCTGCCGTCCGACAAGTCGGCGTAGCCGTTACTACAGGGGTGCAGTCGGATTGTCGATTTGCCTGCTTGGGTAGGAGCTGTTCTAGTTGAAAGTGGGTTAGTGAAAAATTACCAAAAGGTTTCTTGAATTTTGCAGTCCAAATAGGGGACACAGAATAGCAGGTTATATGCCCACCCTCTAGGGTGCCCATATTCAATGGATCTAGGTTCATTTACTGGGAAGCCATGATGACAGGGGCATTGTGTGAAAAACGATACAGGGGTATTTTTAGTGGACAAGTGAAACGTCCATCTCAGGGAACTCCACCACGATTTGGAGGAGTGAAGTTCTCTGCAGGAGCATTTACTCCAACGGAGGAGACATATGATGGGGACAGCAGTGTGTCGGAAAAGGGGAAAGGAAAAGAGATACCTCTCACTCATATCGCCACAGCACCCAGAGCGATGGCCGTAAAGACTGAGGAAAATGATATTTAAATGTGGGAGTACACCAGCATGACTGCCAGGCATTTCATTTTGAGGCACCTCATTCAAGCTTTGGCCACTTCTCATCTTCACATCTTCAAGGCCGAGGAGTTGTGGATGACTTTAGTGGAGATTTATAGAGATGGTACCATTTAAGAGCTCCAGCAGGTTGAGCAAAGGTTGAAGAGTTATACTTACAAAGGAGGGCCTCGGTCCTCCAGACTGATCTCTCTCTCCTTTAAAGAGAATGTACGGCTTCCTCACATCATTTCCCCACCGGTCTCTTTCGGTAGCTAGAGCTTGAATACTCTTTCCTCCTCTCCCAATCTGAAAAATGTTCTCTTCCACAAGTATCATCCAGACCACCATATTCCACTTCTAATAATTGTCATCCATTTCTTGCACTCACAACACTATGTGCTCATACTCATCAAGCAACTTCAAGATGAGGGTGTTGACTTTCATCTTCATCGTACCTGTCCACCTTGCACTCTCCATCTCCATATACATACAAAAGAGATCATTACAGTAGTCTAACATTTTTCCCCCTTCGTATTATAATCCCTAACCTTTGCTCGGCCAACTGGAGCTTCTGAATATTACCAGCTCTATAGATCTCAACTGAAGTCCCCCACAACTCTTCGGCCTTGAGAATGTGAAGATGGGAGGTTCCCAAAGCTTGATTAAGGGTCATCAGAATGAAATGCCTGGGAGCCATGTTTGTGTATTCCCACATTTGAATATCGTTTTCCGCGGTCTTCACGGCCGCCGCTCCGGGTGCCGTGGCGATAGGAGTAAGAGGTGTCTCCTTCCCTTTCCGTTTTTTGGACAAACAGCAGTCCCCATCGTCTGCCTCCTCCGTTGGACCGTTGGAGCAGATGCTGTTGTAGAAAACCTCACTCCACTAAACCTTGGTAGGATTCCTTGAGGTGGACATTTCACTTGTCCAAAAACAATACCGTAGTATCGTTTTTCACTCAAAGCCCTTCTCATCATGGCTTCCCAATAAATGAACCCTGATCCGTTGAAGATAGGCACCCTAGAGGGTGGGCCCATAACCTGTAATTATGTATCCCCCATTGAGCTGCAGAATTCAAAAAGCCTCTTTGTAGTTTTTGACTGACCCACTTTCAACTAACACCACTGCTACCCAAGCAGGCAAATAGACAATCTAAATGCACCCATGTGCTGTCATGACTCTCTCAAGTTTATAAAAAAAAAAATCACAAAAAACGCCCAACTAGGCGATTAATTATGAAGGGGTAAAGATGCCAAGATTTATACAATCTCTTTGGGAGAGAGGCAGCTACCTCCTAAAATTCTCTAAATCTTAAACCCCTTTCACTACCTTTATCTACTGAGGTACAAACAAATCACAAGACTATACAGTACAGAAAGGTACCATGCCCGATGCCATTTCTGTAGAACATGTGTACGTCAAGGTCATGGAGTGGACGTCTGTCTCCTTCAAACTTGTCCTCATGCTCCTCGAGATTCGTGTTTTCCAATGCTATCTTGCCACATGGCGCTAGGTCATGTCACGCCCAAAAAACCACCAAAGCGGCCATTTAGGGATCTCGGCAATGATACGTGCCGTCGGATCCAAACCGACTTTTAACACTAGCCGTTGAAAACAAATGTCAGGTACATTTGTTTCGTGCGGGTTTACGTTCGCACTATATTTTAAATAGTCTCTATGTTCTAACCGTAATTCAGTTAATCGAATTAAAGTTCCTAATCACTGTTTACATAGCATTCAAACCCTATGTAGTCTAACGGACTCTTTTGACAGGCCAGTTTAGAGCTGACGGCTACTCCTCGCTTTGCCGGTCGGAGGTTCGAATCCTGCCGGACTTAACCTTTTGTTGAGAGTGACTTATATCACTCTTCATTCCTGCGTATGGAGCTGAGGCAGCCATGGCTCCTCTGCCCTCTCTTTCCCTTAGTGACTGCAACAAGTATGGGGGCTAGAGGGAGGTGGTGTAGGCACGCTGCCTATGTTTTTTCCTTTTGCTTTTAATCTATACAAACCTATAAAATTTTCCCTTTTAAATCTAGTGATTTCAACAAGAAACCTGACGACTGGGGCAAATGTCTCCTCGTAGTCAATTCCCTCTTTTTGGGTAAATCCTTTCCCCAATAACCGAGCCTTGTAGCGCTCAATGGTGTTATCAGGGATGAGTTTCAACATAAATACCCACTTACACCCGATTGGCTTTTTGTTAAGAGGAGAGTCCACCAATTCCTATGTATCGGCCTTCATAATTGAAGCCATCTCCTCATTAATGGTTGTTTTCCACCGGTTCCTCCCAGGACAATTCATCACCTCACCATAAGTTTGAGGTACTTGGGGGTGAGACAGTTTGTTTACCTTGTTGTTAGCTTGTCTCTCTTGCAGTCTTTTGTTGTTTTTTCTTCCTTCTTAAAAATATGTTGTCGGAATAGATGGTTGCCGTGGATTTTTCCAAACAATTTCTACTTCTCCTCTATCCCTTGATTTCGGGTCTATTTCCACCACGTTTCCACTTTTGTTCTAGTAGGCACTAGGGGTTCCACGACTGAGTGCTTCTCGATTTGATTTGTACTTGCAAGATCGTCATCTTCTCGAAAACCTGGATAGTTAGGAAGCTCAAAGTCATAAGAATTTTCTGACTCAAATCTGATTTTGTGTCTTTGGATGCTTAAAGAGATCTATAGATTTCCCTTTATCCATTACCACTAGGAACTTCACTAGGATTATATCTTCTCTCTTAAGATCATACACTCTATATCCTTTTACATCTTCATCATATCCTAGCGGATATCCTGGTTTTCCTTTCGGATCTAACTGTTTTTTTGAAAAGTCAGTTTCTTGCAAACGTGACAGTTTGTGAGTAATTGCTAATTGCATTTAATATGGAGGTTTGAATTGATTCATGGGTTGAGGTAGCGAACGTACGGATATACCTAAATTGAATTAAGGGACTCATTGAGTGGTTGAACAAGCATTGAGAAATGGACGGCGGATCGCGAAGCGATCCGATGTACAATAATCAAAATGTTGAAATAGGCGCCGCCGGTACGGCGCAGCTCTGACGCAGACAGGACAACAGAGTTGCGGTTACTTTGGATAAATATGCGCCGCCGGTACAGAGCAGCTGCGGCGCAGATAAGACAACGCAGCTGCGGATAATATGACTAGTAAAGATTCTGAGTAATTATGATTGTACGGTAATAGTTGCTTAGTGGTAGTTGAGTGGTAGCTTGTTTTGTTTGACGTACGAAGGTTGCAAAGATGTCAATGTAAATATTCTGTTCAACAGAGGTTTGTCTTTTTGCTAAATAGTTTATTAGTGTATATTTGCTCAGTCTAACATACCTCAAATTATTCGGGTATACTCACAATAGTTTAGGTAGATGGTAGATACCGTACGGCTGGTATGCCTCTGTACATTGAGTAGTGAACTTTCTGAGTATAACTTGTAGGACTTAGAATATTTTGAGTATCACATTCAAGTTTATCAAAGCAATGACAAACTGTTTTCTGCATCTTTGACTTGTTGGTGTGATCACCATGTTTGGTGTTTTCATGTGAAACTTAGTGAAGTTATTCTATAATATAGAATCTATATGTGTGTGCAGTTTCATTCTATTCTGTTAATTGTGTAAGATTCCGTGAGAGGTCTAAGTGGTTAGTTTGTGAAGCTGTCAACTGTTTTGTGAAACTCTGGAGCTTATATCTTCTAGATTCCTTAATGGATTTGGTTGTAACTTTGGGAGATTACAGTGTCTATAGTATTCTGCCTATTGGTGCAGTTTGAGTGGATTTTATTTATTGTGGAGTAATGTGTGTTGTCTGAAACACAGCTGTTTGAAGAGTAGTCTGTGGTGCTTCCGAGTGTAGTCCATGGCTGAAATAGTCTATAGACAACACTAACTTCCAATTTGACTAATCTGTGTCTAGACTGAACAATTGACTACCGAAAACCTTTAAGTGTGTTACATCAGGTTTTCGGCTGGTCCATCTCTTTTAAGGAGTTTGGCCTTTTACTGCCGAAGTAAGAACTCTATTCTTGAGATAATTAGCACAGTTTATTGCTTCTGCCCAGAATCTCTTCCATATCTTTTTATCCGACAACATACTCCAATCACTATCACTTAGTGTCCTATTTAACCTATCGGCTAAACCATTCTGCTCAAGATTTTCAGGGACTGTCTTTTGATGTTGCACTCCATCTTCTCTTAGAAAATCCTCAAACTGATTAGAGGTATATTCTCCCCCATTATCAATCGTTACACTCTTAATAGAGGTTTCATGGAGTTTGTCACTCCACGCTTTATATTCCTTAAAAACTTGTGGAGCCTCTGATATATTTTTCAGAAAGTACACTCTAAAATACCGAGACCAATCGTCAGTGATTGTCATCATAAACCTCTTACCCCTAGGTGAAGGCACTTTGGTCCGTCCCCAAATATCACTGTGTACCAAGTCTAAAACTTTCTCTCCTTTATAAGTGGCATCCTTTGGGAAGGGAAACCTGTGTGCCTTACCTTGAGCACAACCACTACAGTCACTTAGGTTTTCACTTTCTCGAAACTGAATTCTTTCCAATATTCCCATCTTTTTCATTTCTTTCAACCTATCTAAGTGCACATGTCCAAGCCTCTTATGCCACAACATAATATCCTGGACACCAGCATAATAAGGTTTTTTCTTTTCATTGCTTAAAATCAGCCTAAACATCCCTTGGCTTCCTTTTTCAGTAGTGAAATAAACTTCCTCCTCAAAGCTAGCAGTAAAGGTTCTCTTCCTATAGCTAGTCTCAAAACCCTTATCATCTAACACAGACGTTGAGATGAGGTTTTTGTTTAACTCTAGAATAAACAACACATCAGAGAATGTCACTATAGATGTCTTTCCCTCCTCTACCCTTTTTAGATTTATCGATCATACCATAGTAGTACTGACTACTTGCCCATCCCCGTACTCTATCTCTACAAAGGGAATCTTTCTCATCTTAGTGAGCAGGTGTTTGTCCTTACACATGTGCATGGAGGCACCCGAATCCACAATCCAACCTCTTTCACCTTTTAATCATGCGAAGGGACATTTCTGCTTTCGTGGAATTTCGATCTCGTTTTTTGTCTCGAACAATTCATCCAACAAGAGCTCATCGACCTCGTCCTCTAATTCCTCCTCATGTACCTACGTCACAATAGCTTTTTTTTCCTCTCAAAGATCCAGTGATCTGCCCTTCGTTTAAGCGAAGTTCGGTTAGCTTATACCACTCAGCCATATAGTGCCCTGGTTTCTTACAGAAATGACACAGCCCCTTGGGAGCTCTCAATCCCGACTCATCGGACTGATTTTTTTTCCACCCCTCTTCGTAGTTTCCGATCGGTTTTCTATAATCCTTGTTCCTCTAATCGGTCCCAGTTGCCGAGGCTTGCCCACTTTTTCCTCCCCTTCAAGTCTCTATCGTATTCTCTTGAACGAGAATCATCTCACCACAGAATTCCAAATGTACCTTTAGTCCGGCAATTCCTACACTCGGTTAACTATACCCTCAAACTCATCGGGTAACTTCATGAGCAAGGAGTTTACCTTCTCTTTTTTAGTTTCTACATTTCTAGCACTCTCTAGCTCCATGAAAAGTGTTGCGAGCTCATTACAAAAATCCAACATCTCCCCCTTTTGTATACATATGCATCTATTTTCTGATCTGCCAACTGTTGTTGCTGAATTGTACCACTTCCGTACATCTCTATGAGAGCCACCCATTGTTCGGATTCCCTTTCTACATGCAAGTGTTGAAATGCAAGTCCTTGAGTAAATGGCGGAGTATGAAGTGTTTTGCCGCCATGTTATTGTAATCCCATGTATCAATATCACTCTCTTCATTCCTCAGAACAAGTGCCATAAAAGCCGATCCGGTTGCTATAGGTGTTGCGATCGGTGTGATTGTCTCCTTTTCTTTCCCCTTGTCCATCACAATACTCTCCCCATCCTCACTCTCGTCCGGTGGAGTTGGATATGCCTTTTTGGTAAACGTGGTCCCTACAAACCCTGGAGGAATACCCAGGCTGGATGGACGCCTCACTCGTCCACTCACAAAACCCCAAAACCTTTTCTCACATAGAGCTCGTATCATCATACTCTCCCAGTAAATGAAGCCTGTTCCATTAAAGATGGGCACCCTGGAGGGTGGGCCTATAACCTGCAATTTTGAGACCTCCATAAGTCCTCAGAATGGGCAGCTCACACGAAGCCCGTAGGATAACCCTTACCCCTTTGTGTTTCAGCAAGAATAACTACCACCCTGGCAAACAAAAACTCTAACCACCTTAAACCCTTGAAAACAAGACTCCCTTGAGCTGATAGCAAAAAGAATCTCTGAATTTGCTCATGTGTGCAGTAAGTTATGAAGGGTCAAAGTTGACCTTTTCTACAGAAGCACTCTGGGAGAGAGGCGGCTACCTACCAATTTTTCTAAGTCCTAAATCCCTCTCTAAACCCTCTTCTACTAGAGTACGGCACCAATCAGAATACTGTGTGGTACTTAAAGGTACAGGTGCCGGAGTACTTTTTGTACGGCCATCGTACGGCATTGCCAAAATGTCGACTTCTGCCATATCCAGATTTATTCCCATATTCTCTGGAGATGGCGCAAGCCATTGTGGTTGTGCCATGTGTTACTTCATGTGGCAATGACCGAAAATCGCCAAAACGCCTATTTCGCGATCTCGGCACGTCTCGTGGCTGTTCGATCAAAACCGGCTTTCAACTCTAGCCGTCGAAAATATATGCGTTGTATTTGTTTCGCCGTCGAAACAAATGTGCGGTATTCGTTTCGCGAAGTACCGTTAACTGTACTATACAGATCTGTATCTATGCCCTAAGAATCTATTAGCGTCGTTAAATGAATTCGTCTACTTGTACACATTTAAATTATTATCGAACCCTATATACTTCAGCACTGGTTCTGGACTTATAGGACAAAGCTAATTGTCACTCGCGACTTTGACAGATGGCAAGTATCAAGATCAAATCCTGGGTCCGCCAAATTCCATTTTGGTAAACCTACCAAACAACTGCTTCTCTTTCTGGATAACATAGGCAGCCATGACTCTAGCCCCCTCTCCAACCTTCAGTGAATGCGACAAGTGTGGGAGTTGAAGAGAGGAGTTAGAGGCAGACTGCCTCTACTTTTTTTCTGCATTTTATTTTAACAAGTTCAAATCTAGAAAATACTAAAATAACCTTTAATTTAAATAACCTTTAATTTATACAATTTGGAGTTCATAGGCGTGGATGTTATGGTTGCAACGGTTACTTAATTCGGGTAGATAAAAACTTGTAATTTAAAGCGAAAATTGTAGTGTTGCGTATCCGCAAGAAATTTATCGCGATGACATCGATACTGATAGTTATAGGTTATCGAACGGTCATGGGTCCTGATATGTCGCTCCGAGACCAACAAATTCCCTATCAGCCATAAGTAGAAAAAAATATAGTACGTTATATAATAATACTTTATCATATACTGTATTATATTTTTCATTGTATATAGCATAGTTGTTCAAATTGTATTTTACGCACGATTCAAATGTGCGAATAATACGTAGAAATCGGAGAGGTAGATTTGAAAAAATCGTTAATGATTGTGAATCCGTACTATTCCGCACATGTAAAAAAAAATGATTTTTACATGTACCGCAGTTTGTACATTTTTCGTACAATTTTTGTCTATTTTCGTCAATGTCCGTACATTTTCGGTACAATTCCGTACATTTCCCGTAAAATTTCTGTTCAGTTTACCGGACAGAAAGTACTAATACGTGTAACGAATCTTTTCGTCAAATTCCGAACATTTCCGTAAAAAACCGTACAGTTACCGTAAATATCGTACAATTACCGTTAATTGTCCGTTCAGTTTACCGGACAGAAAGTACATCGCGTTTTTTTGCGATTTTTTCAAAAGTCACGAATAATACGTAAAAATCGGAAAAAAATGAAAAAATCGTGCGATTTGAACAACTATGGCATATAGCGTGGTATGCCAAGTGTAACAATTTGTTCCGTTCTCTGTGTAACGGAATAACGATGGCTCAGTACGATGGAATAAACCGTACAGCTGTACGGCAAGAACCGTACAATTATCGCCGATAGTCATCAGTACCGGTGTTATCGCGATGAAAATCGATATTATCGGTTATTTATCGGCGATTACACCGGTGTCGATATATCGTGCCAATATATCGATTATCGGCAAGCCCAAAAAAGGTACATATCGATTATCGGCAAAACCCTGCCGATACACAAGACTTGAAAATTGCTCCCCGCCTTGTTGTATGCGTGCTACTACACCATCGATCGTATTTAGCGTGTACATAATATGTAAAACATCTGAAAACATCTTATCTCCGTACACAATTGTCCAATTTTCAATTTAAGACCGCCATTCGTAAGCTGAGAATTCATTCTTTCAATCGCAACCGTCAGATCCACAATCCGACATGTATGTACGGAAAAAAGATGTTTTAAGAGAAAAAAAACATACACGCTACATACGATCGACGGTCAGCGCTACCCCTAAAAGCTACAGTAGAGACTTGTAACGGATGAGCAATATAGCATTTCAAATTTGCTTGGTTCTATTCTTTTGTTTTTGTTTTTGTTTTTGCAATCTCTCGGACAGTATGGAGGCTTATTCTATGGGCAGCCTCTTTCACAATTCCACTCTGTGTACTGCCGCCGAATGTGCTTCCTTCGTCAACTCCTACGGATTGTCAGTTCGAGTTTCAAAGGTTTTCTATTCGCAAAGGTCGCTGTCCGGCCGCGTGACGTCACAGGCGCGCAGCGATGAGGAGGCGGCAGATGCGAAGGCGGTCGGTGCGACGCTGCGAGCGCTACAGAGCAAGAATCGGGCGCCAAAGAAGTGGCTGGGCCAGGTGCGCCAGCGGTCTTTATGGAGGCATGCATGCGGGCACAGAAGAGTGGGAGAGTGGGAGGAAAGGAAGAGAGGAGGAACGGCGGACGGAAAATATATGGCTAATCATTTTCCTGTCAAATCATGGAGTTAAATGTGACCTTTCTATAGTCATTCACTCTTGACTTCTTCACCGTCCTGCGATCATCAATCTTATGACGTGGTGGTGGTTTGACTATCTGGTGCATGTTTTGGTTGACTGATTTACGGGAAATTTATAAGCAGCCAAGTTACAAACAGTTCGCTTAGGCCAGCATGATAGTGAGCTTACAGTGGGAAAAAGCCATAGCCAGGAACAGGAATAGTTACAGCTTATCAGTAAATAGCCGTCAAGAATCATGCCTTTTGTTCATTTTTCTTTAGGATGACATTGACTGTTTAAGGAGGCAATTTGTTTCCCGCATTTGATGGCCGTCGAGTTAATGCTTTCGCCGTTAATGCTTTGTGCAAAAGCAGGTACACGACCTGATAGCAGAGAAAGAAGTGAAATTTATGTCTTTTTTTCTAATCTGCTAGTTCAAAGATAATCTATCGTCTTTTGCCAAATTTAAATTCTTTGTTTGGTTTTTTCCTGAACGATAGGCCTCCATGCCTCCATGATAGCTGACCTAGCCAGGTTGACTGGTGAAACCACTTGTCCCTCTGCCAGCACTACATGGTGAATGATGTCATCACACAGCAGACTGTAGAAGCTGCGGAAATAAAAGCTGGAGACTTGGTGCTGGAAGTTGGGACGGGAACTGGAGCTCTTACACAAGCACTGGTAGATGCTGGAGCACATGTAATCGGGGTGGAGAAGGTATGTGTTGGGCATCATTAGGACTAAATCCTGGACATTTTTGTATGCTTTTATGGAAGGCTGGTATAGAAGTCTTTGTACTCCTTAGGCCAGCCATAGGGCCGGTTGCATGTCAGCTCATGGCTTCTGGCGAATCGTTTATTTTATTTTCATGTTTAAGAGGGTTTAATCTTTCTGGCTTCTTTGGGAGAGCTGTTCTTGGGATTGTCCAGGACAAGGACATGGTTAATTTGACGAGAGAGCGCTTTTCTCACTCATCCAAAGTGCAGGTATGTACACAAGTATGTTAGTAAGGCTACCGTTTTATGAAGTTATATCTTGAAGTGAGAACAGATTATGGTCCGCACTCGATGTTTGCCTCAAGAAGACGTTCCTTCAATAGAAATCAGTATCCTGAACAGAAGGTTTATGAAAAATGAACACGAGTAAAAATTTGACAAAGACACCTTTTAGGAATGTGAAAAAACTGACTTGTCAGTTTGGTGCAGATATTTCATGAGGATTTCCTTAAATGGCCTCTGATACCCACAATTGGCTCAGCCTTGGATCACATTAGACTAAATGCCTCCTTAGACAAGGATGGTTTTCCTCTTCGTGCGAAGGTGCAGTTGACTTTCTGCAACTCTTTCCTTCAAGCTGTCGTTTCCTTTTTTTTCAAGAAGTAAATCGAAAGAATGATCAGTTCATGGCTGCTTCGTGTACATGGCATTTTATGTGTTGCTTTTATGCATGAAAGAGTATATGGTGAAATCTACACTTTGGCCAGAATGAGGCCATCAACTGTCATTTCCTGTGGTCTTCTTTCCACCAGCAATGGTGCTCTTTCGATTTTATCCAGGCCAGGCACACACTTGGTCAAACACTTCGGTTTCGCAGAAATCTGAAGGGACTGAAGGGGGGGCTGTTAGGGGAGGGAAGGTGTGGGCAGGTTGTGGCAAATTTGCCTTTCAACATCACTACGGATGTTGTTCGCCGGGTGCTTCCGTTGTCCGATATGTTCTCGATGATGGTCCTTATGTTGCAGGTACCATAGCCATGCGACTATGCTTATGTTGGCCCAGTCCATCATGGTTTTGTAGGATGAAGATGAAGTGCTTGGCGTTTGTTGTATTACATTGCGAATGAGCAGGCATCAAGTTCCCAAATTAGGCATACGACATTGAGATACATACATTCATTTGATGCCATACAATAGTCTCTCTGGATGTTTTGGAAGAGCTCTAAACTTATCGACGATGAAGTTAGAATTTGAATTGCTATTTTCATCAAAAAGTCAATTTAAATGCTGGAGTCAGATGCTCATGACGTTTTATGCTGTTGACTGTCATTTTGTGGCTCCCCTTTTCGGCACCCCTTTTCTTACGTGAAGGTATTTGAAGGATAATTGCTCGAAGCTTTTGGACAATAATTGTGTTGGTGTGTATGGCACCTGATTTGTGTTGTTCCAAATTCAAATTCTAGCACGGATTTGATTATTATTCACACTTACTTTGTGGTAGGCAATGCTGTGTGTTGAAACACGTGGCCCGGCCGATGCAGTAACTTGTTTTTTGTTTTGATTAATGACTGTTTTGAAAGTAATAGCTGAAATATATCTCCCTGCAGGATGAGGCAGCCATAAGACTAGTGGATGCAGCCCCGGGATCATCTGAGTATCGTCGCATGAACTTTCTTGTGCATTTCTTTTCGTGTGAGTTCAGCCAACTAAATGTTTGGCAGTTTGTTTGATAATATAGCCTGTTATATATTTATGGCTGGGACCTTTCTTTAATGGTAATTTGATGAGGCTCGTTGCTCTCTTTTTATCTATAGGGATTGCAAGCAGGCTACGTCAGGCTTCAACTTATTCAATGTGCTGAAGCAAAGCTACTAGTGTGAGTTGAATATTTGTGTTGCCTTTGGTGTTGCATCTTCTGCATTTGTTCACTTAATTTGATGTTAGATTTTTGTAGTTGGAATGTCATGACAGCAGGGCAGAAGCAGAAATTCATCTGCCATGACTAGCATGATCTGAGGTACTTCATCTGGAAAAAGAATTCATGTTTGCAACACTGAAAGCAAGGATAAATTTTAAAGCCTATTCAATTGCAACTGCTACTTTTTATTTGTAAGTAGTGGTGCTGGTCAATAATGGATTTATCTGAACTTTTGCTGTCATCTTGCAGACCCAAAGTACAACTTCTTTGTCGACCGGATGAGTTTTTTACCGCCACCCAAAGTGAGACATGTACAGAAGACAAGGCTGGCTGAAATCCTAGGATGGGAAAAAATATTCTTGGTAATCTTGTCTTAAGCTGTAGCTTCGTTTGTCATTTATGTTCTATGCAGGTAAATGCTGCCGTGGTGACTTTTTCAATTAAACATTCCTTTGAGCATCCAAAAGTGTCTTCGCACAAGGCATTTTTTTCTATGGTGAGCCTCTAATCAAAGATAGGAGGGTTGTTACATAGAGTAAAGACCGAGGCCAGCTTCTGAGTTTGCTGAAGCTGAACGTCAAGTGCAGAAATATTGAACAGCAATCGGCTTTGCGAGCAGTTGTTGACATCTTTGACATTTTAAGGGCTTTAGTGTCGTCAAAAGGCGATTGGTTGGTTATGTAAGATATGCCCTCTTTTTCATGAAAACCTTTATTGCAGATTACACGTGGAGGTTGGATGAAAGGATTTGGCAGGAAACCTGCACATAAATAATGTAACCAAATTGGAAAGTGTAGGTCAGATGGCTTTAATGTCACATCCTTTTAAAGAAAGCAATTAAAAAGAATATATTCCCTCGTGAATGAACTGCAGTCGCTCCTCCACTACAGAAAAACAGCTAGAAATTATATGATGAGCTGTACTGTTTCCAGTTGATCCGAGAACTGGTCAATGGAAGGGTGACAGGTGGATTCTGCTTTTGCTGGCAAACGGAAAATGTTGAGGAATTCTTTGCAACCAATTTTTCAGCCATGGCAGGTTGTGGAAGCATTGGAGGCTATTGGACTGAAACCTACTGTGAGTCATTTTTTTTTCTTTCTTGCTCTTTAGCACTCTCTCTTAAGCTTTCTCTCTGGTTTACATATGTTTTGAAGATGCGGTAGCTGTCAACATGACGTTTGTTATTGCAGGCTCGACCGGAAGAATTGACACTAGATAAATTTGTGGAGTTCTTCAACATGCTTGAAACTATTACTGGGCGTTCAAAACAATCAGAAACATCACCCAGTTGAGCCGCAAGAGGAAGAGAAGTTTGCAGGTCTCAATTGAATCAGGTGTTAGTGTTTAGCCTTCTTTATTTCGTTATATGAAAGTAGGAGAAGCATTTCTATTCCTTTCAATTTATCATGTAGATATACACAGGAGTATCGGTTGATAATTGGTTAATCCAGAATGGGTTTCAGTGAGGTATGTAGGAGTGTTGCCAACACGAGGCAAGCTCATTGTTTAGAAGCATTTCTAGGCTTTTCCTCTCTCATTGATCGTGATATCTACTTCATTGCAAAATATGTTGTTTTTTTTTTGTTTTGTTCCTAATAGAACAGTACGAGCTACACGTGCCTGGGGCCCTATCTTATCAGTTCGCTGAATGCATTGTCTGTGAATTTCAATGCCGGTTTGAGAAAGCTTCTGACTTATTTTTGATAACATGATGATGTTTGCTATCCTTTGTCAATGGCAAGCTTGGGCAGACTCTCCTGTAAGGCTGTTCTCCAATGCTGGGGAACTGAATTCGTCACTGGATGTGACACATTTGCCCTCAGTATTTGGGGCTTGTCTTGTTCTCTCGAACCTCTGCGAGAGTTTGGATTGTGAAATTTCTTTCTTGTGCTGTATATTTCTGTTAGAAGACGTTTTGTACCTCTGACAGTTTTCTCTCCATCTTGGACCTCATATTCAAAACATACAAAGTCGGTTTCGTTTTAGTTTGTACTACTCTCAGTAACCACTTGGATGGTGTTGCACTCCGATGCCATTCTGCAGTCACTAGCGAGTACATTTATCATTAAGCCACGTGGGAAGCCTGACAATTAGCCAGGGAATTTGATGTTATCAATAATCCCATTTGAGGAAGCTAATACTTCACTGGTTTGAATGTGGCAATAACATTTAGGAAAATAACCAATTAACCAGTTTGAATGTGATGAATATCATGAAACCCACTTGAGAAATACCATCAGTGGCGGATAAAAATAAATCCAAATGTGTGTTTGCACTTGTGTATATGTAGCATTGGGGTGATGTGAATTCTAGTTTGGCATGAATGGGTGTTCTTTGGATTCCAAAATCCATGAGCATTGGTTTGAATCTCCTAAAACTCATTACCATTGCTTTCATCATTTTGTTTTTTAAAATTTTCTTGCAACAAAGTCTGGTGTCATAATGAATAAGTGTCATAATCAATATCGTCCAGTACATCTGTTGCTTTTGATTTTTTGTTTCTTCTTCTGATGAAATGAGTGCAGACAAACACACACCGGCATGCGTGCACAGACGCCACACATGCAAAGACAGTCTGGCACACAGACGGTGAGACAGAGAGACTGGCAGACAGACTAAGATTGGCAGACAGACTCTAACAGACTGACGACCAACAGATGAACAAACGGGCGAGCAAAGGGAGGGAGAGGGAGTCGGAGAGGAAGAGAGGGGAGAGGGGGGGAGGGGGAAAGGGAGACAGGTAGAGAGGGGGACGGAGCGAAGGAGAGAAGGGAGCAGAGAGCCGGAGAGGAAGAGAGGGACAGGGAGAGGGATTGGGGAAGAGGGAGAGAAAGAGTGGGAGAGGGGGGACCCGAGTTTGGGAGAGATGGAGAGTGGAAGAGAAAGAGTGAGAGACTGGGAGAGCGGGAGAGTGAGCAAGTGGGAGAGCAGGAGAGAGGGAGAGTGGTAGCAATGGAGATGCAAGGTGAAAGAGAGAAAGGGAGAGCGAAATGGAGAGGGAGATGGGGAGCGATAGGGAGAGGTAGAGGAAGATCGGAAGCGAGAGAGAGGGCGGGGGGGAGGGAGAGAGAAGAGAGGGAGAGAAAGGGTTGGCGAGGGAAAAAAATCTAACGTCCGCGAGCAGACCAACTTTTTCTTTTTGGCGATTGTTTGTATGGTGCATTTCCCACGCCGCCGCTACCGTTGGATTCAACACCTGGCTCTCCTTATTCAAGAGACCGTCCACCCCCCAAAAGAGCTCCAATTCGCCAAAAATTTCAAACCAATTTGCTGCCCATTCAATTCTCTTCCTACTGACGTAGAACTCCACCCTAAATATTAGCTTAAAATCCATACTAAAAACATAAAAAAAATCCAACGGATATCAATCCAATCCAATCCAATCCAATCCAATCCAATACATACTATATGGGTTCTGTGCATACTCTAAAGTCTAAGGGTGAAGTTCCATCTACGTTTCTGTAATTGTACGGCAAACTCTACAGACCGGGTCGATTGATAGTCTATTCCCACCGGAAAAAAAATCAATTCCGCAACAGACGAACGTTCGAATAATGTACAGCTTTCCGAGCACCGACTTTGTAGATTTCGGAAGTTCTCGGAAAACCGTACTTTCGAACTTCCTCAAAATATTGTCGGATATAGAAGTAGGGTAAAAGTTGCGTCTTTCTGTGAAACATGCCAACGGTAACCCGAGGAGCTGACGTAGGAAAAAAACATCGGAACGGCTACTTCATTGTACTCGCGCAAAAAAGTTATAGGACTTTTGAACCACCGTCGTCGTCCTTCTAGCATTCATTATCTCCATCTCAAGTTTGAAAATCTGCACGTTTGTTTTCGCGCCTTTGTTTCATGACGTCAAAGCATGCGAAGTGTCACATGACACCTTCAATCGGAGTTACGTGCCAAAATTTTGGTGTGAACAAGACCCGTTTTCCGATGAGTTTTCGGAAAATCATCGGAATGGGCAAAAAGTTACATATGCTCCGGTGGGCATAGGTTATGAGTCGAAGTTCCATCACGTAGCGTCTGTAAGCCACGTGTTTTAAATTGACTAGCGCCACGCAAGCTACGATCCGATATTGAATATCTTTCAGATTTTTAGCACCGACAAACTTAACTTCAAATCTTGACTTGCGTATCATGTACCTACATACGAAGTAATCATACGACAGAACTTTTATATATTTTGCAGACGCCAGTCTGTACTCTCATTTTTTAGGGTATCTTTTTTCGAACATAACGAAAGTCCTTTGAGAGAAATAGTGTGACGAACAAAAGTTACCGAAAATAGCGTGACGAGGGAATGTTACGAAATTTCGTTTTTATTTTCGGTTGTATTTTGGAAATTGCGTGTCATGTGCAAACCTTAAGATTTTTCGTTGGTTTTCCATCATGACACGTAGCTTAATCGTCCATCGTGTCACGATCTTTTTTTCTGTATCTGCCAACCCACCTCCTCGGGGTGGGCTCCTCGGGGTGGGTTGACAGTTACAGAAAAAAATGAAGCGAACTCCTTGCAGATGAACATCCGACGGCCAGTATTACCTCCAAGACCTTCAGAGAGTATCGGCAAGATTCTGTGTAATGTAGTTTTTCGTATAAAAACAAAATAGGCGGTACGATTTAGTACGGAAACTACGCCACTTTTCGCCTGATGGAACTTCACCCTAAACCTAAACATATTGTGAGCACATTGGAACAATTTTCGCAAACTACACCTTTAATCGTTATTAGCGTATAAAAATTATTAGTGTAAAGAAAAAATTACCGTCATTCATTCTAATTTAGTGCTAGGAGACGTGGCAGATCATGGTCCACGTCCTTAAATAGTGTAATTTAATATATTTAAGGTATCAATGTCAAAAATTTGGGGTGTCGATATAGCGTACATAAGGCTAATAACGATTCACCGCGTAAAGTACTGTAATTATTTCGATCCTTCAATTTTTTTTTTTTAATGATTTGACTACACTACTCCGCCAATCGCTATTAGGGTGACATTCCATCAAACGAAAAGTGGGGAAGTTTACAGAAATCTGCGACTATCCGTACCAAACCGTACTGGTTATTTTGTTTTTATACGAAAAACAACATTAAGAGAATCTTGCCAATACTCTCCGAAGGTCTGGGAGGTAATACTGACCGTCGGATGCTCATCTGCGAGGCGTTCGCTTCATTTTTCTCTGTACCCACCTCGAGGGTTGGGTTGAGAGATACAGAAAAGAAAATTCGTGGCACGGTGGACGATTAAGCTACGTGTCATGATGCACAACCAACGAAAAATCACAAGATTTACACATGACACGTGCTCTTCAAAATTCAATCGAAAATAAAAATGTAATTTTGTAGCATTCCTTTGTCACGCTATTTCGGTAACTTTTGTTCGTCACACTATTTTTCTCAAAGGACTTTCGTTATGTTTCGAAAACAGATTCCCTAAAAAATGAGCTGGCGTAAAGACTGGCGTCTGCAAAAAGTACAAAAGTTCTTTTGTATGCTGATTTCGTACGCAGGTACATGGTACGCAAGTGAAGATTTGAAGTTAAGTTTGTCGGTGCTTAAAATTTGTAAGATATTAAATATCGGATCGTAGCTTGCGCGTGGCGCCTATCAATTTAGAACACGTGGTTTACAGACTCTTCGTGATGGAACATCGACTCAGGGTGGACTTCCATTAGCGAAAAGGTAGGGTTTCTTACTGACGGTCGTACCGTTTCGTACAGGTTCGTACATTTTTTTTTTTTTCCAAGGAAAACAACATTACAGAAAAATGTCCAATGTTGTAGGCGTAATTTCGGACCGTCGGATTCTATTACACTTTTTATCCGAGACGCCACGTCACCAACCCTACAGTTTGTTAAGACCGTGCACAGGGAGGACAGTTCTCGAATACAGAACGTGTAAAAATAGGCCGCGTGGAAAAGGTCAAAAAAATCCACGAGGAGCGCGCGCATATGTGCGTACACGTCGCAAGGGCCACGTGCGTTCCGCCAGGGTGGCTGCGAATCTGCCGAAATTATCCCGTCACGCTCCCACCATCAAAGTTTGCCGCCGCCTTTTTGTCGTTGCGTTTTGAAATTTTGGGTAGTACATTTAATGCCCTCTGTACGAGTCATGAATTACCTCCGCTGGTACAGATATTTCCTCCGGTGGCACAGATATTACCTCCGCTCGTACAGATATTGCGTCAGACTTTGCATTCTAAGATTCTTTCAAGATTTTAAGCATCTAATATTAACCTACGTGTTACCAACCAGAATGGGCCACGCAAATAAAAAGTGGTTTACTGACGCGACCTAATGGAAGGCACGCCCTTCAGTAAAATTATCCGTACAATAAGTGGAACGCCTAATTTAAGTCCATCCTAAATCGTTAAAGATTTGGAAACCGACCATTTTCGTACGGAAATCCCTACTTCCATATTACGTACGTGTACTTCACAAGTGTACCGCGTCAATGTACCTCAAAGATCTCCTTCACTCTGCTGACTTTCAAGAAAAAACCGTATTTCTTTTCGGGAAAGATTTTACGGTCACCTTGGCCGAAGGCACGTGGTTTTGGGGACGTGTGAAAATTTTCATTTTTCATCAACGCACGTGTCTTTCTTTCAGGTGTAACGAATTGACTGGTTCTGTAATGGTGAACTCACCTCCGCGAGGTGATTACAGAGGCGGATGGAGCGATTGCTTCGCAGATGAAGACCAAAATGTAATCGGACGGTCAGTGTTCTCTCCTGGATACTTAGAGAATCGTAATCTTATTTTTTGTAATGTTGTTTTTAAGAAACTCACGAGAATATAGTACGGCATGGTACGGGCAAGTACAAAATTCTGTATTAAACCTCACTTTTCGTCTGATGTAACCATACCCTAAGGTACAAAATATAGACCAAGTTTTGAACAGCTATTCCAGGAAATTTTGGCCATCCGTTGACTGACCTTGACCTGTGAACATGTAACTGGGGGATTATAATTTATCATAGGATCTTTTCAAGGTCAGGATAGATACATTTGGGCACATCTAACGGTTGGGATGGATGAAGCTCGCAACCATGGCCATCGGGTTCCACTTCCTGTCAAAACGCCGGTCGGTACTTGGAAATATTGTCCTGTAGTTTAGCACCTTCGTCACGCTAGATGTTGACGTCAGTACGAAAGGCCGCAACTCACTTTTTTTAACAAGTCTTTAAGGGTGACGTTCCATTAGACGAAAAGTGCGGTTCGTTACTGGACGCCGTACGTTTTCGTACAGTGCCGTACAGAGACGTACCAAACAATTTTTTTTGTCAGACGAAACATCGTTACTGGAAAGCTGTCGGGAAGCTCCAATGATGTAGGCGTAATTTCGGACCGTCGGATTCTATTACACTTTTTATCCGAGACGCCACGTCACCAACCCTACATTTTGTTAAGACCGTGCACAGGGAGGACAGTTCTCGAATACATAACGTGTAAAAATAGGCCGCGTGGAAAAGGTCAAAAAAATCCACGAGGAGCGCGCGCATATGTGCGTACACGTCGCAAGGGCCACTTGCGTTCCGCCAAAGTGGCTGCGAATCTGCCGAAATTAGCCCGTCACGCTCCCACCATCAAAGTTTGCCGCCGCCTTTTTGTCGTTGCGTTTTGAAATTTTGGGTAGTACATTTAATGCCCTCTGTACGAGTCATGAATTACCTCCGCTGGTACAGATATTTCCTCCGGTGGCACAGATATTACCTCCGCTCGTACAGATATTGCGTTCAGACTTTGCATTCTAAGATTCTTTCAAGATTTTAAGCATCTAATATTAACCTACGTGTTACCAACCAGAATGAGCCACGCAAATAAAAAGTGGTTTACTGTCGCGACCTAATGGAAGGCACGCCCTTCAGTAAAAGTTTCCGTACAATTACTGAGACACCTAATGGAAGTCCACCCTCAATCAACCCTGTATTTAGAGTTGGCCGTATGATTACAAAACGCTGATGGAACTTCACCCTTAGAGTAAAGGAATAAATAGCGTAAAAAAAAAATTAGTGTTATTGACGCTAATTAGGAAAAAAATAAAATTAAAAAAAACATATTTACTAGTTTATCACAAACTCTAATTTGGGTTTTTTCGAATAATAAATACCTGCCGTATCGATGTCTACATCAATATATGTAGACGTACAAAATCTGACAATTCGTACGCCAAAATCTGAATACTCGAGTTTGCGTCTCTTTTTCCTCTGCACATTCACATGCGTGCGCAATTACATTAAATGACTTTTTACACATTTTTATTTCAAAAAGTACATTTTGGTACGGACAAACTCTGCCCGTACACCATACTATAAACATCGCAGCATACTTCCCTTGTTAACGCTAATTAAAAAAAAAACCCTAAAAGGCGTAAAGGAAAAAATAGAATTATGGATTGTATTTCAGGTTTAAATTTTTTTAAAAAGGGCACTGAATTAGCGTTATTTACTCTAATAGCGATTGGCGGTGTACTGTACCCATCTTCATTAGCGTTCAGGATTAATATGCATATTAGTAGTTTAGTGCAAGAAGACGTGGCATATTTCTGTTCACTTCCTTAAATAGTGTCGCTGACACTCTTTTATGATTTAAGGGCAGAAAAACTCCCGACTGCATAGTGTTATGACCTTCAGTACCGAAGGGCAGTGCACTGTGCAGTGCCACCACCTGGACGTTTCCAGTTGGTAGTCGGTGACCTAACGAAACCGGACCGAACACCGAGTGCAATACTGTACTTTTATATTTTGTGTTGTACTTTCTTGGTGTACCATTGTGTGCTATAACGCCAAAAGACAAACGCTCAGGAGGATTTGTAGTGATCATAAGCATTCGCATGTAGCAGTTAAACCAGTCCACATGGCGAATGATAATGGCGCGACATGTCGAATTGGTTTATGAAGTTTCATCGACAAGGCCGGAGGCCGTGTTGGCGTGCTCCATCACTTGGACTTGTGCAAAATGACAAAGAAGCAGTAGGAAAATCTGATATTTTCGTACACTTTTTGCGGCTCTGGATGTTTCCGTACAGAAAATGCTAACGCACATGCTAGCTCAGCCTTGCTGGCTCATTATACATAAAGTCAGACGTCACGTGGTCGCGGCCAAAAAAGCTACTTCTCCCTGAAAGAGTCGCCTATCATACGCGAAAATATGATTCACCGGCAATCCGAAAGTCTCTGTTTTTAACGTTATTCCAGTGTACGGTACAGTCTCTTGCCTGCATCCATGTTTTTCACACGTGTGTGTAGTTTTGTTCTTGACCCCTCGGTTCACTGAAGGTTCACTGCGTGGTCTTATGTTGGCTCCGTCGCCATCCTTCCATATTCACCGGGCGAACCGAGTTTGATCAAACCGTCGTCGCCATATGCTCGTCCGGCCTGGCCTGTACTGGCCTGTATTATCGTAGCAAAACATCCTCTTCAGTCTTTCTCTCGCGTTTCGGCCGGTCGTCAACTGGACCATCATTTCAAACGTCGTTCCAGCCGGATTCTTGGAGCTGTGTATGCCAAACTGCTCTGTGTACTACTGTACTGTTGTCGTCATCCTGTTCGATGGAACATTGTACGGAGAGACATCCATGTTTGCGGGCCCTGGTGTTGGCGTTGTAGACGACCGAGCTCCGGCGGCCATCTCTGCCGTACACATGCGCTCCTGCGCCGATCCCCCGCAGGTGAGAAAATGTCAGCGCCAGAGCTAGTCATTCCGACCGTTCGAGAATAATGTCTTGCTCATGATTTTGGTTGCTTTCTGGCTTTTATCAGCTCTTGGGTTAATGGATGGATGGGTGGGAATTTCTTTGGTCTCTCTGGATCATGGCAGTTAAGGGGAGTTCGACTGCTGTGGCTTCCTGTAGCAGATAACGAGAAGTATTTACTTCTAGAGGTTTGTCTCTATTTCTATCTCTATCCGTTGGCTGCTAAAGCTGAGTTTCTGCTTCCTTGTCTTTGTGTGCACGTCCTTCATGTACCGCACATGCTCTTGCATACTATTGGACAACGCTTCTTGCTGCTGAGACTTGTAACTCTCTGGTTGCCAGGATGAAGAGACTGGCGACGTTCTTCTTCCTCTCATCTATATGAAGAGTGTGTTTGAAGCAAATTACAGGTAGGCTGCTGGACCACATAGAAGTATGGATACACGGTAACTGGTTATGATCCAGGATTGATGGTTTTTTCTTAGAAATTGTGTGACACATTCCGAAAGTTTCAGAAAATGAGCCGGACAATTCTGTTGTTAAGTCGTGCTCATGCAGATTTCCTTGGAATCCTCTCTTGCAGAACAGACACAGTGAGAATCTGACCGGATGGAGGGACTTGCAAGAGTGGCATGAGTGTGTTCATTTTTTTTTTGTGAACTGTTTGAATGTGTTTGCATGAGGTTTACACTGTTGGTGTTTATGTCGATATTGCAGTCGAAAGCTCTCAAGCCTTAAGCATAGGTTGGTGGTACTTCCATCAGCAGAGGTTCTGGGAGGTGGAGAAGTTGGAAACAAGAGGAAAAATTCCTTGGAGGGAGACCTCAGCCGAGGATTCGTGTATTGGCAGTGGGCATTTGAATCACCACATGAAGTTAAAGTTCTCGTCAGACAGGTGAAAATGTTAATGCATGACATTCCTGAAGAAAAAATCAACAGCAGTTTTTTGGCTTTCATCTTCTATTTCGATCTCAATTCCCACGTCCGGGTGCCTAAGAATGCTTGCGAGTTCTGTTGTTCTGGACGCAGGCGCTGGGTGATCCGCAGGGCCATTTACGCTTGATTCTCCTCCCGATTGTGTACAATGCTATGGCCCAGAAACAGAAGGTGAAGAGTGGACTGAGATTGGCATGCACGAGGAAATTATTGGAAGTTCAGTCTTCTTTTGGTTCAATATTTCTCCTGCTGGAATCTCTTTTAATCTGAGCCATTCATGACCAGTTTTAAGTTCATTTGCACAGGTATTGTCTTTTGAAGTTCTTAGGTTTCCTGTAGAGCTTTTCATCTGTGTTATCATCAGCTTCATCGTTATTTATTGTGATCTAGCATTTTCTTGTGCCTGTGTGCTGTCTTGGAAACAAAATTTCTGCTGCACAATTGAGTGGTCTCTTCAACAGTGGTGCGAAGAGCAAGTGATTTCGAGAGTCTGACAAGGATAGGCATACATATTTACTTTCTTCGTGACATTGGTTTGACAGTTGAGGTCAACCCCTTTTTTTCGCGCATTGCACCGAGCCCTCCGTTCTTCCAACTATTTTGAGTTGCTGAAGGTAGACCCAGGATCCCTTTGTGAAATGAGCTTAGCAAGGAAATTTGTTCGCATGTGCGATGTAGCTATGAAGCATAACTGAGACCTGTGCTCTAGTCCTTGGAATTGCTGTTGATCTTCATGTCCTATTTAGATTACCAAGGATGTCTAACCTGGTTCTGTTGGGAGTTTTCAGCTTCCTCCAGATGTCGAGGCGGAGTTGGCAGAAGCTGAGAAGGCCACTCTTTCTCTCTCTCTTGGAAACTCTGGTGTGTATGTACTTGCCTTTCTCCTGATTTTGGATAAAGAATGCAAGGAGTTATGTATCAGTGCTAAGAAGTTTGAAGGTGCAATGTTTTACTTATCTGCCACGAGTGTTTTTTCAATGGATCTTTTTGTTGCAGTTTAGGGTGCATTTTGGTTCATCCAGGCCACTTGTCATGTTGTTCATTCTTGATGTTGTTGATGTACCTGAAATCTGTTAAATGCGTGGATGTATTGCCAGATGGAGCATAAAACTTCTGAGTGTCACTAAAAAACTGGGTGTGCCTGTGTCCTGTGAGTCACTACAGACATGTCAAATATGTGTGGCGAAGGGAAAGTTTTCAACGGGCCTTATGACCTATACAAGACTCTGGCCAAGTAAGCAAACTGCGTCTAGACGTGAAGTTTCTTGAAGAATTTTAGATTCATATATGGTCCATTTCATGCGCAAACTTGTTTTCCAGTGCGACAACCTCTTAAGCTGCTTGATTCAACCTGTAACTCTATTTTTTGTAACTAACCTTGGAATATGGTTTTTACCTGAACAGGTACACACTGTCATATGAGGCTGCCGAAGATTCTGATATTAGCAAACGTAGGTGCATGAGTACTGGGGCTCAACGAGAGAATTTGAGTAGTTCTCTGCCCCCTAGCTCCATGGGAACACCACCTGCTTATGGGGTGAGGGCTTGTGAGCTTGTGATGGGTTTATCGGGATCATTATTTGGCGATTGCTCTTGCTATCCATTTGTGTGTATCTATGTTGTCTTTCAAGGTTGTTTGCACAAAATTATGCTAACTTTTTTATGCTTTTATCGTCTGAAACTTGTTTGAACAGTTTCATGTCAACCTTATGAGTTTCTTGTTTTCTGGCGGAACTGGCCTTAGTTTTTTTTTTTCTTTCTGCGCTATCTGGTCGCGTGTACTGTCCTAATAGAAGTCTGCGCAAACTATAGCTTTTGTAGGTTTATGGTTATGATTTGTACACAAACACGTTTGATGCTTGACAGTGTTGTGGTTTGGACGCATACAGGCTGCGGCCCTGTCATCGGGCATTTGGCAAGGAGGAACTGTGGCAGCTGAAGAGACGAACAACACGGTTGTGTTGGAGTTGCAGAAGCAGAGTAATAACATTGCTCATGAGGTAAACTATGCTGCAAATTTGTTGAATGAGGGCCTTTTCTCTGGCACAGGCATGGTTTTTACCTCAATAGCAGAGGAATGGGAAGAAAATTGATTTGTCATTTGTCTGTAAATTGCGCCTGGAAGCTGACCTGCTGAGTTCATCGCAACAGTATTCTTCGTGCTTATCATGTTCAGTCTGGAGCCCGCTCGCAGCTTTGTTTTCATTTTATCAACACAATACTTGAAAGGCTTCATGGTACTAAACACGTGCGATCTTGAATTTGTGATGTTTTTCAAAATGTGATGCAACGCAATACTCAACTTTTGCTCCGTCATTTGAACTGAAGGGCAGTTATCTTTCACAAATGAACAAAACGTAACATATTATCCTTTAATCAGCTTTGTTTTTAAGTACACGCATGCATATGTAAGGTATATGCAGAGTCCACTTAAGGTACATATAAAATACACGTATAATACACTTTAAATACGCAGTGGTTTTGTACACAAAGTGCGCATGAAGTAAAGAAAATGCGCTGAAGTAGACAAAGTAGGTGTAAAGTACACACAAAATACAGCACTTCACGGTAGGTTACTTTAATGCCATAAACTGGAACGTTTATGTTTTCTTTGTTATTGGTGGGCAGTGTTTCTGACGTAAGAAACTTGAAGGCATTTGTACACGTTGTTGTAAGTTTATACAGGCTTTGAATTTTCTTAGAGATATTTAAACTATCCAAAAATAAATTATTCAATGTAAAAGTAGTGTTGTTATGGTAACAGTTGTCGTCCATTTAACCTCATTTCAGTGGGGTGAACCAGTAAAGTCTGGTCCGCCTTAAACTAAGGTGAGATCAAGAAATCAGATGCACTTCCCTGAATAACATTTTGCGTGATGTTGAGTTTCATACAACATTTGAGTGGAAGGGTGCATTGGTACCAAACCATGAGAGGTTTGCAAATTGGTAGGTGCTTCTGAAAAACGTTATCTTTTTTGAAAAAACTGAAATTCAAACTTCCAGTGTCTTAAAAAGATATTCCCGTGTGTTGTGGCAGCTTCAACTTCTTCGAAAGGAGTGCGAGTCAAATATGCAGGGCATATACTCGGAGCTCTTCAGTATGCGCAGGTGGCTTGCAGATGTTGCTCAGCAACTAATGCCCCGTCGGGAATATCTCCCTCCACTGTCCCGTCCTCCTCCCTGATCTGTTAATAATCTGGAAGAGGGATTTTTTATGTGACTGATGTATATTCAGGGCAGACGCAATTTAGTGTACTGCCGTATGTGCTTTTTCCGGTCTTGGTTGGCCGTTGGTCATAGCATTTTACGTTGACGTCTGCTGCAAGTACTAGCTAAAGACATTTTGCAGACGTCTTCTTAGTAATTTTTGTAATACACCTTAGGGACAATATTGGCAGCTTTAGGGCAATACGAATTTGCGATCATTAGGGTAGCAGGGTGATATTGGATCTGTTTTGAGTGCAAACGTGCCTACAATATGCAGAAGGCCACTTGTGAGGGTGACTTGTCTCTCACTTTAGAAGCACAATTGACTAGATTGATTATCTCTTATCATCTTCCCTTCTCTGTTTAATCACGGTTATACAAGGGTACTTTTCCACTTCATAAGTGACCTGTACTAGCTTTATTTTACTGTGAGGTTTGTTTGTACCTATGTCTGATTTTTGCTGTGTTATTGAGTACATGACATGGTAAAACTGGCGAATAATCAATGGTCACATGTGGTAAGGATGTATAGTTGTGTTTTTGTGTTCAAACTCAGATGTAAGATACGCAGCAGTGGTGCAAAATCATGAACTGTATTCTATTTAAATTAAGCAAGATTATATGGCATTGGGTACAGGGTCTGCCTAACAGAGGCTTCAGCCAGTGCCTACTTCATTGCTCTTCCTGCACGTTTCACTCCTGTTGACTTGACGAAAGCGTTGGCTGCTCTCAAGCCTGCACTCTGCCTCTCCAATTGCGATTCCTTTTGTCAGTGTTTGTAACACGTCCTGCTTTAGATGCAAAATTGCTGATTGATGTTGGACGCCAGAACTGTACTGGCCACCTGGCCGCCTTGGAAAAGAACATTGATATCATTCATCTATTGGTTGACAATTCCTCGTTAGAAGAAAGCGGTGGCGATACAAACTACTGAGTTGAACATGTCAAAATTTGGTAGTCACCACCCATGATGACATTGAGACGTATGCACTTTAGCAACTGGACTTCCAACTCTGATAAAACAGTGTACCTGCAGACAACTACCGCATTTGCATACACAGCATAACTGAGACCTGTCGATAACAAATTTTCTAACATCTAAAATGAAACAAACTTTGATACCAAATATAAAGCGTTTTAGAAATGCAAATCACAGAGGGTACATAGAAACACTCGAGCGCAAATCTTCAATACATATTTGTAACAGGGTTACAGGATTTGAGTACTTAGTGGCTAGGGCTAGGCTGCTATAGTTGCGGTTCCAGAGCAGCGCAGCTGCGATTCCAGACCAGCGCAGCGTAGCAGCATAGCAACTTAGTAGCGCAGCAACATAGCAGCGCAGCATAGCAACGCCGCAGAATGTAGATCGAACGGTATAGTTCTAGAAGGAGGTTTTGGATAGATCTCGGTTGACCGTGAAGGTCCACGTGTACAGTTGTACAGTACTAGGTTGACTAGCAGCTAGCTAGTTTAAATAGTCGAGTAGGCCTAGTGAATAGGAGACTCTTTTTGAGTAGACCTTCGCAGCGATCGCAAACCTTGTACTCTCTTCCAAGTAATAAAGCGCAACTTTGCCTGTCAGTGCTGTGTGCTCCTACTGTTGCTACGGGAAGATCCTTGGTGTTTTCCGCTGTGCATTGTGGCGTGCTCTGTGCACTATTGTCCCTTCTACACTGGTATCGGAGCCATTCCCCGTGACTCGACAGCATGGATGAACACGGCGTATCCACTACAGAAATGTTAGCGCAAGTTCTCAGTGAGTTAGAAAGTGTTAGATTACAGAACGCGCAGCTGAGCAACACCGTCGCAGCCTTGGAGTCTCGTCTTGGGGAGCGACCTCATGGAGGCATGGAGAGAGACTTCAGGAGACCGAAATTAAGACTTCCCGACGAGTTTGACACTGCAAGACACAAGAACCTTAACACATGGCTATTCTCCGTTGCGAACTATCTCGAGAATTTTCCTAGTCTATCGGATTGTGAGAAGATTCACTACGCGGGTGGTCTTCTTAAAGGGGCAGCAGGGGCATGGTGGAGGACATTAGTGGAGGATGATGAGATACCGACCGTCTGGGCACTCTTCGTTCAACTTCTCCGCGACGCTTGGCAGCCCGTCAACACGGTGAAGGTGGCAAGAGATAAGATCGCAGTATTGAAGCAACGAACCTCAGTGTTGGAGTTTACGCAGCGGTTCTTGGAGTGCAAAGTTCAAATACCTACGATGACGGAAGATGAAGCCGTGAATCGCTACGTGAAGGGGCTTAAATCATCTATTCGTAGGGATGTGGAACAGTGGCTTGCTCGGGAAAGCACGACTCCTACTCTCTCGGCAATCATCCAGTTTGCGGAGCGGACCGATTCGGTCGACTTTAACCTCCGGAGACCTTATCACTACGGGTCGAGCAGCAGCGGAGAAAACCGACGAGACGATGGTCCAACCCCCATGGAGCTCGGCGCAATTGACGAGGATAAGGAAGTGGTCAACGTCCTGCGGAGAAAGAATAAACCTACCAAGACCAAGACCAATGACTTATCCCCCGGGGAGCTCCAGCGGAGGAGGCAAAATGGCCTATGCTTCCAGTGCGGTTCCCCAGATCATATGGCTCGAGAATGTCCAAAACGGAAAGGTCCCAAAATGGGAAAACTTAACGTTATGAGGTAAGCCGGAGAAGGAGGAGACCCTTTGATATTTCGGGGTCAAATCGAAGGAAACGCAACTAACTTCATGGTGGACTCCGGAACATCGGGGAACTTCATAAATGAGGCGACGGTGAAAAGGTTGAAACTTCCTCTAGTAGTGCTAAAAGATCATCAGTCGGTACAATTGGCTGACGAAAGTTCCTTATCGATTAACCATCGTACTCCGAAGTTACGCGCCGCAATTGGGAAATTCCGATGGTATGACTCGCTTCATGAATTACCTCTTGGGGACCATGAAGTAATCCTGGGGAAACCGTGGCTGCAAAAATGGAATCCGACGATCGATTGGCGAAGTGGCGATATGAGAGTGTGTTGAAATTTATGTATTTTCTAGGTCTGTATTGGAAAAATAAATAGAGTAAGTCAGCAAAGGCAACCTGCTTCTCGCTCAACTCTCTCCGGTCCCCATACTTGTTGCAGTCACTGAAGACCACAGAGAGAGCTAGAGCCATGGCTGTCTAAAGAGGATAGACTAATTCGTAGTTTGTACCAAAATGGTTGTGACGGTTCCAGGATTTGATCCTAGTACCTACATCCTACTACAGACGTTAGCTTTAGCCTATAGCTTAGAGTAAACGATGATGTGTAGGGTACAATAGGTATTTATACATAGACAAGAAGAGAGTTCTAACAAACTAACAAATAACCAAACACTGCTCTAAACCAGATTTGAACCATGGTCTGAGATTATATTTGTAGACGTAAGCCTTAACCAATAAGGCGTTATCGAAACGATACACGTGACGGAATTAATAAATACATAAACATTAACGCAACAGCTAATTAACAGCAGACTAACCAAAAGGAGCAATTCCCTGCATGTACGCGAATCTGAACCGTGTAAAATATGTTTTGATCGGACGGCCGGCATTATAGCCGCCACGCGAAGTGAGCTTTTGGCGGCATACGGAGATAGCGTCACGCGGTGCCACGTGGCGCCACATTATTTGATACCGGAGAAGATGGGAGGAGGAACCATGGCTTCCGATTTGACAGGTGTCACCTTGTAGACCTTGTCGTACAATGGTCGTACAACAAGTACATCGCCCATTGTACCTTCTTGTACTATATAGTGTTCCTATTGGACTAGGGTTTAGTAGTAGGTAGTCGTGAGTAGGCAGACCAAGACTTAGTGATATTTAGGTACCTCTCTCTAAGAGAGCTTGTAACTATAAAGGTCATCTTTGACTAGCCATAACTAACTACTCGGGTGAGCAAATTCAGTGATTCTTTTTGCTGCGGACTCAGGGGAGTCCAAGCTACACAAGGGTGTAGTCGGTCAGAGTCTTTGCGTGCCAGGGTGGCACTTATTCAGTGGGAAAGTCAAAGTGGGGAATATTGTCCAAAACACATATTGAAGCTTTGCATTTTGTGGTGGAACTGAGCACACAGAAGGTCTTCTCTTCACAGGGGTGAAGGTATATTGGGGTTCTTATTGTCAAGGGATCATTTATTTGGGTTTATATCAACTTGGAGTCGGCACTATCTAGATTAGCTTCTTTTGGATCTGCGAATTCTGTGGGCAATGGAGCCCATAGAATTTCAGAGTGAAGAAAGGTGAAGAAGAGTTTGAGGTAAAAGCGGGAGCGGCTGGTAAGGGAGCGGAAGAGGGACGCCTACTTTCGGCCTTACAGCTTAAGAGGGCACTCAAGAAAGGGGAAACGATTGGTATGGCGGTTGTCCAGCCAATGGAGGAGGCGAAGGAGGAGATCCCGGAAGGATGGAAGAAGAAGGACCCCGACTTCGACTCAAAAGAAAGTGACGACCCTGGAAAGACTTCCGAAGAGGCACCGGAAGTCGTGACATAACTTCTCGAGGAGTACGCAGATGTATTTCCCCCCAAGCTCCCCGAAGGATTACCTCCGAAGCGCGAAGTAGACCATAAGATAGTGCTTGTTCCCGGAGCGTTACCCCCGGCTAATCGGATGTACAAGATGAGTTACACCGAGTTGGACGAACTCAAAAAGCAACTCGCGGAGTTGGTCGAAGCCGGAGCAATCGAACCGAGCAAGTCACCGTATGGAGCCCCCGTTCTTTTCGTAAAAAAGAAAGATGGAGGTTTCCGTATGTGTATAAACTACCGAGCGTTAAACAAATTAACGGTGAAGAATGCGTACCCTTTACCGAGGATAGACGAATTATTGGATCGACTACGAGGTGCTAAATATTTTTCGAAGATAGACTTACGGAGCGGCTACCAACAGATTAGAATTGCCGAGGGAGATGTGGAAAAGACAGCGTTTAGAACTCGGTATGGTCATTTCCAGTTTCGGGTAATGTCGTTCGGGTTGACTAACGCACCGGCAACTTTTATGCATTTAATGAATTCCATCTTTCGGCAATATCTGGACGCGTTTGTAATCGTCTTCCTAGACGACATCTTGGTGTATAGCCAAACGCTGGATGATCATTTAAAGCATCTACGGACGGTCCTACAAGTCCTTCGGGAAAAAAAGTTGTACCCAAAGAGAAGCAAATGTGACTTCTTCAAGGAGAAAATTGATTTTTTCTTGGCCATGTGGTGAGTCGGGACGGAATCGCAGTGGATCCGAACAAAACGAGGGCAGTAAAAGAGTGGCCGCAGCCATCGAATGTTACGGAGTTACGAAGCTTTCTAGGATTATGCTCCTACTATCGACGTTTTGTCGAGGGTTTCGCAAAAATCGCTGCACCGCTCACGGAGTTACTCAAGAATGGCGTGCCCTATGATTGGAAATCGGCGCAAGGTGCAGCCTTTAACACGCTAAAGGAGCGGTTGGTTACCGCCCCTGTGTTAGCTGTTCCCGACCCGGACTTACCTTGGACGATAATCATTGACGCCAGCGATACGGCTATTAGAGCGATCCTTATGCACGATCAAAGAAAAGGTCTTCAACCCATTGCCTACGACAGTCGAAAACCAGAGGTGGCGGAGCTTAACTGGGCCACCCATGAGAAGGAGACAATCGCTGTCATCAATGCGCTGGAGGTTTGGAAGTGTTACGTTCAAAGGAAGCGGATCATGGTTATCACGGATCACCACGCCCTACAATATCTGCAAACACAGCCGAAGTTGTCCAAGAAACAAGTGCGATGGATGATGTTTCTTCAGACCTTCGGGCCGGAACTTATCATCGAGATAAGCTGGGCAAGACGAACCCAACGGATGCGCTGTCAAGAAGACCCGCAGTCGCTGCGCTGGTAGCAGAGCAACGACCGCTAGCATCGCAGCATGTAAACGTACACTCTGTGAAAGAGAACACCGCGGCGTCGACCGCAGCTCAAGATCCGAAACTCAGCGTAGTCACCAGTACAGTGCAAGTAGACGAACAGTGGTTAAGCAGGATAAAGGCCGCCTACGGCGACGACGACAAACTAAAGGAACTCATTAAACGGAAGGTACTAGTTTGAACTACCAATGGTATGTGGCGGTAAAGGCCGATTCAAACAATATGACTGTATGTCCCGACAAATATGGAGTAACGTCATACGATTCTTAAAATGAGTCACGATGAGCCGCTCAGTGGACATTTGGGGCGGGATAAGACGACCGCACGTGTCGCTGAGGCGTATTACTGGCCGAACATGACTCGCGACATTGCGGAGTATGTCTGGACGTGCGACTCCTGTAACAGGAACAAATCGGAACCAGGGCAACATGGTCTCTTACAACCCCTTCCCATACCATCTGTTCCTTGGGAGGCGATTTCGATGGATTTTATTGTAGCCCTTCCGCTGACCAAGGAGGGCTACGACTCAATCTTCGTCGTCGTGGATTACTTGACGAAAATGGCCCATTTCTTACCCACCTCCACCACAGCCACAGCACGGGATATCGCGGACTTATTCTTTCGGAAGATATTCCGCCATCACGGAATTCCGAAGAGGATCGTCAGCGACCGCGATCGCAAATTCGTGAGCCACTTTTGGCGAAATCTATTTGCGCTGTGTGGCATGCAGTTGGCCATGTCCACAGCTTACCACCCTGAAACAGATGGTCATAATGAAAGGGTGAATCGAACTCTGGAGGAAGCGTTGCGGGCTTATGTCTAGGTGCACCAAACGGATTGGGTGGACCATTTAACAGCGATCGAGGTGGCGTACAACAGTGCGGTGCACTCGTCTACAAATGCTACGCCATTCTCACTAAATGGACGACAACCCACTCTTCCCCAAAACTTATAGGTAACGGATTGCCATACGCCGGCAGCTCTGGATTTTGCCAAAACGCTGCAAGGAAATCTGGAAAAGGCGACCAGGCACTACAGTTAGGAAAGGATCGCCAAAAGTTGCACGCCGACGCACACCGGAAGGACGCCGTCTTTAGTGTGGGGGAAAAGGTTTTCCTTAATATAGCAAACCTCTCCTTGCCGGGTGTAAGAAGTTGGCACCGAAATTCACGCGCCCATTCACAGTTCTTTCCCGTGTGGGCGAAGTGGCTTATAAGTTAGATATTCTGAAGGACTGGCATATCCATAATGTCTTCCATGTTTCCCTCCTTAAACCATTCCGCGACCTGATTCGATGTTTCCTAATAGACGACGGAATACTCCTTTACCACCCGTTCGGGGTACCTCGGAGGAGTATGAGGTGGAAGAGATCCTTCAGTCGCGCCGCTCTCAAAATTCCAACTCCAGCCAATATTTGGTGCGTTGGAAGGGCTACGGTGCTGAGGATTACTCTTGGGTCGATAAGGAGGATCAACATTCCCCAGAGTTTCTGCGCCGGTTTCAGCAGAGTGCGGACACTCGGCTTCACCGGAAGGGCAATCGCAGCGGCCGCCATAAAGAAGCGAATCGCAGTGTCGCAACCATCGCAATTTTATTGGGGACGCGGCGAAAGAACGCAGCGGCGATGTTACCCCACTACAGCGCTATAGCAGCGCAGCCACCGCATCGCAACATGGTTACGATGCCGTCAAAGGATCGCAACGCCACCGCTTCGCTGACAGGAAGCGCAACGGCGCAATTGTGTTTCACCACGTTGGTAACAACGAACCCTCGGTTTCGCCGCAGCAGCGCAGTCTTATAAATGTTGGACGCTGCGATACCCTCGCACGCTGCGACGCTTCGCAGAGTCCAAAAGTGAAACCCTCAACCCTCGTTGATAAAACCGCCATCCGCCCTCGCGACCAACCTAGTCTCTGCAGTTTAGAAATTGCTTCCCTCCGCACAGTCAGTTTGCCTTCACTTATGGAATTACCGTAATTGTCTTGTACAACGGTGTCTATGGCGTCGTCGTCATCTCCACCGCCGAAAAGGAGGAGACTTGTATGAGTAGGGCAAGGAGATGTGACCCGCCCCAAGAGATTATTAGTGGCGGCGGAGGCCATGGTGGATAGACTGCCTCGGCTTCTTTATTTCTAATCAGACCTAGAAAATACTTAAAAACCATTAATTTCGCGCCATATGCATGTATCGATTTCTTCAAGACTTACCGGATAAGGCGCACGGCTGGTCCCTACGATCACCCTCAAGAGGTCACTGGTTCAAATCTCATAAGGGGCAGTTAGATTTTGCAGACAAATCTGTACTCAATGATCTGCCTGTCTCCTTTAGGTGCAACAGGCAGTCATGGCAGCCATGGCTGTCTGCAGGTCCTCGGTGACTACGACAAGTATGAGGGTTGCAATAAGTCCACAAGAAAGACTACAAAATACCTCTCTTTTCAACAAGAGGCACAATACCCTATTGGTGACGATGTGTTCCTCCTTCGAGGGAACCTAAAGGATACGGGGGAGGAAAGTGAACAGGGAGAGGAAATTCCCGATTACCTTTTCCCACTCCTTGTCGACACCCGGTATCCGGACCTCACTTTCAGCTTCGCTAAACGGTTTTATTGGGATCCCTCGGAGTGGCCCGAGGAGTGGCGTATAGGAAAGCCTGGGGATCCTATCAATATCCCCGCCGACGTACCGTCACACCCAGCGTGGAATTTTATGCGGACAAAGGACCTGGGGAACAATCACAAGGGTTATGTGCAGCTAAACCCTCACGCCCTGCCGTTTGTGGAAGTAGTGGAAGATAACTACCGGTACAGGATAGATATTCCCGAGTTACTCCGTCATTATCACCCGTGGGATGTCCGCCTCCATGACATCATCTCTAGGGCGGAGGTCACCCCCGAGGTACGGGCACTCAAGCTGACCCGGAAGAATGCTCTGCAGCGGGCCCGAGCTGCAAGGAAACACGTGTCCTTCAAGTTACGGAAAGTACCTCGGTGGGAACCGGCGGACGAATGGCGGAGGAAGTTCCCCCAGTGATCGAACCCGAAAGACCCCAGATTTTGACCCCCGAGGAGCCTGCACCGGCGGCCATTCCGCCGCAACTCGAAGTACTCGAGGCTGCACCCGAGGAAAGGGAAGACAAGGTTCGGGAGCGAATCACTCGGAGGCGGTTGGCAGCGGCAGATCATCACATTGCGTTGCTGGAGACCCGATGTGAGCAGCTCCAAAACCAACTCGACGCCCTTCGCCAAGAGTTCGAGGAGTATCGCGAAGAAACATACGATATACTCCGACGGTTGCAATTTCCCTGAGTCAGTCAAGGTTCAGCGAGACGCTGAATCCTTAGTGGGTGGTATTGTAACAGGGTTACAGGATTTAAGTACTTAGTGGCTAGGGCTAGGTTGGTATAGTTGCGGTTCCAGAGCTCCGCAGCTGCGATTCCAGACCAGCGTAGCGTAGCAGCATAGCAACTTAGTGGCGTAGCAACTTAGTAGCGCAGCAACATAGCGGCGCAGCATAGCAACGCCGCAGAATGTAGATCGAACGGTATAGTTCTAGAATGAGGTTTTGGATAGATATCGGTTGACCGTGAATGTCCACGAGTACAGTTGTACAGTATTAGGTTGACTAGCAGCTAGCTAGTTTAAATAGTCAAGTAGGCCTAATGAATAGGAGACTCTTTTTGAGTAGACCTTCGCAGCGAGCGCAAACCTTGTGCTCTCTTCCAAGTAATAAAGCGCAACTTTGTTTGTCAGTGCTGTGTGCTCCTACTATTGCTACGGGAAGATCCTTGGTGTTTGCCGCTGTGCATTCTGGCGTGCTGTGTGCACTATTGTCCCTTATACAATATTCCACAAACAGATGTAGACAACTAGAAATGGTCCCCACCTAACCATTGTCCATAAAATTAATAAATACAGGTGATTGCTAGAGAGCCGCAGGTGAAATTGTCTCGCATGGTCTCCGTTCTATTCTACCCACAATCCCAACTGGATGGAATTTGGGGATTCACGTTACTAATCGAGTACCTCCCAAACAGTGTTAAGCTATGTGCATGCAGTGCTAGATGGAAAGCGTCTAATCACACATCTAATCCTGTCTGCATGGCATTGTCTGCATGGCTCAGGATCTAACAAAATCCCCCCATGGCAGACGGGTGCCTTGTTTCAATCTTATTCCAAATTTATTAGCTGTCAGCGGAAAATAATCGAGGCTGCGAGTTACACGTACATAAATTATTGCCCCTAAATCTCTAAACTAGAAAATGTGCAGCTTGTTCTACTCACAGGCATACTGCTTTGCCTTCTGATGTCAGGGAAGCCATTAGATCATAGTTCAAAAGTAGGCGTTTTATGGTAGGCCTTTGGTAGGCGGAAGTTGTCTTATGGGCTTTTCATGTGATCTTCTTAGATCGCTACTTTGATCGCTACTTTGATCAGCGACCGTCCGATGACGTTTAATTCTCTATCGAACGATGTGCAACTCAACCCTGTTACTTTTCCTTTTCATTTTGCGACCAATACAATATGGGTCTTAAGGTCATATTGTATCTTTTGCGTACAATAGGCATATTGTATGGGCCTACTTTCACCTACTTTTGAACTATGCATTAGATTTTAAGCCAAAAAGTTACCGTATGCCTCATGTTTGTCCACAGATGGAAGCAAGCCTGCCAAATTATTTGCAACGTCAAATTGACTTGCCAATGTCTGCCCATACAGTTGCATGGTCGAAAAATCATACAGTTGCATGGTCGAAAAATCATATGATAAGAGGCTGGTCAAGCGACACACTCCCCATTGGGTCTACCATGCTCTCCTCTTAGGAAAACCACCATCGCAACCCTATCTGCCTACACTCAAGAAAGGCAGTTAGAAGTGGAGACTTCAACCATTTCAAATGCTTCAGACACTCGGCAAGAAACTGTTCACTTGTGTGAAACGCGAAATAGGAAGGCGTGGTCTTCCATCCTCCATGTTCAAGTGTAGCACGCTCTGCCTAGTCACCCCATTCAATAGAAGAATATTCGGATACGGGTTTATTCGGCAAAAATATTGTCATCAGTGTCAAATGCCCCATTCATTTCCTATATTCGGCAGTAGGATCATACATTTTTAGGTTGAGAAAAATTGGGAACAAATTGTAAAGGAAAAATGAAATCACAAAAAGAATACTATTTCATTGCATGTCATGAGCTTAATTATCTATTTGCTAATAAATTGTAAAATTCAAAAAACACAAAAAATAGAGATAGAAAAAATCACATTCAAAAATCGAAGTACTCGTTCCCTACTTAGGAACTAAAATCCTTCTCTTGGTAAAATGAGCTAATCACAACTTGTCTTAGCACTTTCTATTCTTCAACAACTTAGGGTGAAGGTCCATGGAGGGAATTTTAAAACAACAACATTGATCCGTACAGTGTCGTACAATAGACAACCCATCGGCGCCCATAATTAAAAACTGAACATGCAAAAAACAGAAGCCAAACCTAATCTGCAGATTTCATTAGTAATACCGTACAGGCATACCCGATGACCGATGACTTTGACTTCACTTGCGTCAATAGATTCGCACTTTCGGCATGGCCATATCATCCCCTCGACCAACATCATTTTAGGGTGCGTCTCTGTGTGCTTAAGTAAGGGTTTTTTTCTGTCGTTTTCTTGTAAAACTTAGAGCCGTACCGCGTAAGTTTCAACCGTACAATAAAATAGAAAAAAGGAGAAGTACATTTTGCGTCATCTCCTAGTGTTAAATGTAATAAATTTTGTCGTATTGTGGCTCTCTTCCTACGGACACGTCATACCACGCAGTTTTTAGACTATCGATTTGTCTTAAATTGGAGTATAAACCGGACCACAAATAGGAAAACAAATTTGCAGGTATTAGACGAGTTCAAAGGTTTTTGACGAGGAGAACACAAATTTTTTTTGTTTTTGTTCGTTTGCATGGAGTTTTTTTTGGCAAGGGTCTTAAGAATTCAATGTCACTTCACGGCAATAGAACAGGAAGGACAAAGGCAAGTGGCATCTTCTTCAACCATGGAACATCACAAGGTTGGAAGGTCGTACGCCTAGAATGTCTCTTAACGAGATGCGACGTCGCAAGCAATTTCAAAAAATAAGGTGTGGCAACATAGACGGCAGACGTTTACAACTGTTAAGGGCATTATTGTAGACGTATTCAATCGTTACATCAAGTAATTCACACTAATTGAACAGGATATATATTAGCGTTTTGTAAAATATTATAATTATATAATTATTTTTTGGGTTCGAGTGTCAAAATCTACGAGCCCCAAAGTACTCTTGTTATTTCGTATTAAGGAGAAACATGGAGTTGCCGACGGGATTGAGCGTTACTACAGACGAGCGGGAGGATCCAATTGGATTACACGATATTGCCGGTCGTGGGGCTCGAACCCACGACCACAGGTTTAGAGCCTTGCGCTCTACCAACTGAGCTAAGCCGGCCAAACCCTGGCACTTGAACTTTAATAATATAAAAAGCTTAGAAATCAGGCATACGAGCCAGAGCTAAAAAGGACCCATTTTTAAAACATGGAGAAAAATGGTTATACCTCTAAATGTCGCCATCCCTAGGGCTCAAACCATCTAGCTCGTGAAGGGACACATCTGATACACCGTGAATCTCTATTAGTTTAAATAAGTTATTAGAGTAAAGAAACAAATAGTGTCATCAATTCTATTTTGGGTTCAAGGGTCTAACGCAGTAACTCGCTAACTAAAATTAGCGCTAATTTATTCAATTTGGATACACATTCCATATTGTAGCTGATACAGTTTTATGTTCACATAGTTGACGTTTGAACATGTGAGAACAGGATATCGCGATTTTTCCCTCGTCTTTCTTTTTGGGAATCTTTTATTTCCATGTCGGCGCGCGCTTTCCCGTTTTATTGAACTCACTTTCGAGTGTCGACTACTCGACGCACTTTTTTTGTATGTCTGTACGAAATTATGAGCATTTTCAACAATCTACACTATTTAAAAGTTTTCCAATTAGAGTAATTAAACAATATCAGCGTGAATAAAGATATAAAAAACAATTCATTCTATTTGAGGTTTCTAGCATCAAAATATTAGGCCAATAGGTGCGGATGGTCGGCATAAATTAAACCTTTTTATCCATCTGTCTTGCGCCGGCCGTGGGGCTCGAACCCACGACCACAAGGTTAAGAGCCTTGCGCTCTACCAACTGAGCTAGGCCGGCTGATAATTTCATCCTGTTGTAAATTGTATTTACTATTTATTTTGTAAAATTTATAATCAAATTTTATGTTGATGTTACATGAAAAGGTGTCCACTTTCTTGCAGATTTTTTTATGCCAGCGTGAATTTTTATCGCAGAAACGTTGGAAACTGTTCTACTAGACGTGACAATGATATTTTATAGATTTAATGCAAGCTTGCACCAACCATTCGTGACAGTGGTTAGACGTTTAAACCCTTCGATAAAACGTTAAAAGGCCTGGGATTTTGTTTCTGAAACATGAGGTTTGCTTTCCCATTTTTCAAAGTTTTGGATGGATTTCGTACAGGCTCTGGTAGAATTGGTGATAAGCATTAGTTCGTCTTGGAGCTGCTTAAGTATTTGCTCGTTTATGGCAATTGCAATATTTTTGTTGCAATCAAATTAGTCAATTATCATCTTCTTGTCAACATCTTCATGCAATCGCCAGTTCTTGCTTTTCCCCTCTTTTTTTCTATGTTGGCTGCCAACAATTCCTAAGGCACATAAATGTACAGCATGACAATATATTTTTACTAAAATTAGTATAGTAAAAAAAGATCAGAGGTTACCATATTAATACTAAATACGTGCAGTTTAGACTTTTGGTACAGTTTTGGAGATACATTTCCACGAAAGAAGAGGTTCTTTCTGTATACATTCAACTGTTGATTCAACTGTTTACTGTTGATTTCTGGAAAATATTAACAACTTTTTGCAGTCACAGAGCCGTTAAAAGCTGAAATTTTCCAAACTCAACATCTGAAGGAAAATATAGGATGCTATGCGAAAAAGACTCCAACAATCCCAAAAAAGTGTGATTTCCTGAAAGAAACAGTCTCAGTGCAAATATTAATTTTTAATGCAAGAAAATATTACTTTCAAACCACCGATTAATTATTTGACAGAACCATGTACAAACTTGTTTAAGCCAAAAATGTGAAAACCTCATTCTCATACGGAACAAAATTCATGTGCAAACTGTTGCTGTTCCTCAAACCAACAAAAGTTTCGAGGAAAAATACCATTAAGGAGTGAAAGAGATGACAAAAAAAGCCTGAAAAGCGTCATAATTCAAGTACCAAACAAAAACCACGAGAACATTTGGTACAAGACACCGATGTTTACCTTTTTCCCTACAAAACTCTAATGCTTTTCTGCATGAAAACAAAAACCTGATTATTTTGCAAGAGGAGCCACCAAGAATCAAGCATCAGCAATGTGAGCATTTTATTCTATACTCAAAAAACTGTATTATATCTACATACACTACCAAAATCTAGAAAAAACCCAAGCAGAAAATAGTCTAACACAAAAATGTCACAGTCACCGGTCAAATCCAATGTTTTTATGTCTTTCTGAGTGCAAGGTATATCACATGACAGAACTTGGAATCGATGAACTGAGTAAAAACAGAAAACTGTTGTGAACTGCGATGACGTCACGTACAGTACTACATGGATTTAGGGCTAAATAATCGGTCTACACCTTCCACACTTACACCTTCCTGTTGCTCGTGCGGCAAAACAGAAGGATATCGGGCACTTTGGAATTTCCTATCCAGTCCATTCTGCTTTGACTGTGGCATGGGAGTCTTAAATTCATCTTTCGTTTCTTCTTCTAAGTATTTGCGAAACGCCAGGGGAATGATGACAGGTACAAGAAGGCCAAAGAGATTAAAGCTCCAATAAACAGCGTTCCCAACGGCCAAGGCCCTCCCAAAGAAGGGCCAGTATGAACCAACGGCTTCTACTGCTTCTCCACCTCCAGCGATCACACTGGCTTTTGTATTACTTACTGACTGTATTGATGTTATCCATGACGCAATTGTGAACAAGCGCCTTGCATTGTACCTGCACAAAAGGTAAACACAAATCATGCCTATTTTCATCCAAAAGAAGAATGTTCCTTCACATTGCAAACCACACATGCCTGCTTACTTGGCGATTCTACCAAACTGGAAACAGGAATAAAGCGGTATAAGAAATGATAGTAAAAAGGAAACACTTTCACAGAATCAATAATACGCTACTCAAAAAGCAAACAATCAACCTAAAGTGCCAAAACTACATTTGTCTTAAATGCGCTAATCAACACCTAACAGAATTTGAAAGAACCTGGCAAGGACAAGTACAAAAAATGGCCTGTTCCGCCTGTAGAGACATAATAACCCAGGAACAATGCCCACAAGTTACCACTAACTTTAATTTTGAGTCACTACACTTGACTATTCACCCACATCATTTTTACGCTCAAAAGTCTATTTTGACTGATTCTTATTGTAACATTTTACTACAAGTACGCACTGCAGATAATACTACCACAGACGACTCAAACACACATTCTTCAGAAATAGCTAATAAACTTCGTCATTTCTGGACCACACTCCGACCAAGAAACCACATGTCTGCAAGCGGAATAATGGCAGATAGAGGGCAGAGGGGCAGAGAGGAAGAGGTGCACAGGGCAGAAAACTAAGGGAGAGGGGACAGGGCTGCAGAGGGCAGTGAATAACTAAAATGTGGCGTTCGGAATAGTACAAACAATTTACAAAAATAAAAATAAAATATACATTTACCAAACGTCGAAGGTTGTACACTATGCAGAGCTTAACAAACTACCTCCAAGTCCGTGTAGATAATGCTTACAATGTGGAAAGAAGAGCTCTAACAGGAAAAGAAACGGTAGGCCAATCCTGAATGATGTTTTCAGACAGGGTTTGACATGCTAAAAGGAATAAGTGTGGGGTCGCCGCCAAAACAGCTCTCTGATCACTCCTTGCAAAACCTGAAAAACAAGGCTCAAACGCTTCTAGTTAGCCAAAGAAAAGTAAAACACACTTACAGACGATAATGAAGCCAACAATAAACACACGAAACAAGGGGAAATCAGGATCTTTTTCCATTAAGTCGTCCATCTCGACCAATAGAGATAGCAATCAACATCAGATGTCCCTGTTCACAACTAGACTCACAACAGTGTAAAAAAGTAAGTCATACTAAAGACAACAAAAGTCAGCTGTTACATTTGTCACAAAGTAACATGGCTTTCATCTAAAAATTTTGTTGGCTCCTAAAATTTCACAATGTTTCAACATTAACCTAAAAAGCAAAAAACTAGTCTGTAAACTGGAAAAAACTAGGAGTATTCGGTTTTTTAACAGCAGCACTTCTCCTCAACACTCACCTCCCAAGACATACGCCAATGGAAGAAAGAGTCCAAGTGCGGATCCTACCACGTTGTACACTCCAAATGCTTTACTTCCTTCAAAAGGGTTCATTTGCTTCTCTCTCCTTCTTGCGGGGAACGCTAGAAGTGACAGAGCTCCTATATATACAGTCGCAAATAATGCAAAAAACATGTCTACTACTGGTACAATTCCACTTGCAGAAAATACTGCGATAAATGCTAACGTTTGCAATTGGACAAACGATAATGGAGTGCCAGAAGCGTCAGCTATTCCCTGTTCCTTACTACTGGCAAAATCAAAAATATTTTGTTCCTCTTGCTCTTGATATTGATCAACAAAAGCTCTCTTCCTGTCTCTGTCTCTGAAGCTTGAAGGACTTTGCAAGGCAGGCATGGACGGACTGACTGGCGTTTCCCGACGGCGTTTCGATCCATTTGATTGCGCATAAGAATCCCCGCTTGATGACTGTACGGCCAAAGCATTACTTGACCTTCTTGCTCTTTCTGAGAGCCAAGCTGCCTCCTTTGCAAGGTGTCCAGAAGGAAAATCTGAACCGCCCAACCTCTCTTTCGGGCTTTTCTGCATGGCATGGATCCTCGGCTCCGTTTGGAAAATCCTAATGTACAACCTGGCACCAGTTGTGATCCTAGTGAGTTCAAGTTCTTTTGCTTTTGTGAACGTCCATACTCGAGAAACAAGCGATCAGATATTTCTTGCTGCACTCAACTGTCGCAATAACTTTTGAACCTTCTAAATTTCTGTCCAACTGGAATAAGAAAAGGCCGTAACTGAACTGCTGAGAGTATGAGCAGAGAAAACTTAGTTAATCTATTAAAACATTCAGTCAATTACTAATAAACGTTTGTTGCCTCTCGTGAAAACTCCATGCATTCCCTCTATTCTCTCCTTTGCTTTCTCTCACATGCTGTCACAACATTCCACCCTTCCCCTCTCCTTTCCTCTCCTCTCTCTCTCCTAATATCCTCCTCTACCACAAATTTCTACTCTCGCTTTCACACTCTCTCACTTTTGTTTCTCCCGCCTTCCGCCGCCGACTCCCGTCTTAATCCACTTATATCCTTTAGACATGTCATCATCATCATCTTTGAACTAGCGGCAAATCTCACAGTATGTTGCTCACTTCTTCTGCAACGTGGCTTCTTATATACTCCACTGCTTGCTAATCCTAGCAATTCAAATTCAAAAAACTCTCCAAACAATCTCCTATAATAAAGAATCAGTATCCGCCGCTCTTTTTCTGTGACTGTAAGGATGATAGCGAATACCGAATTCAAGCGGACAACTATCAGTTGACAGAAAATAAAAACATGAAACGTCAAAGGCAGCCTAGCAAAGGAGCTGGCATGCATTTGGTCAAGTGAGAGACACCCAATCATGCCCTCGGGCGGCCAATCTTGCTTACGTGGATTTCCACTACGTTTCAGTCAAGTATTCGAGCAAAAGCAGGGACGAACCAAGAGCATGAGACACGTGGAGACAAAATGAGCTTTGTCGATTGTACAGCGAACTCGACAGACGACAGCAGCTCGTAAGATATTTTTGTTTTGCCAGGTATCTACACCGCCCATCGTTAAAAGAGTTAAACAGTTTTCGGGCAGTCAATTTTATTTTCTCGTCACATATTTCTACGATTTTCAACTATGACGTCATGATCCAAAGGTAAAACCGTCAGCTTCCTACTGCTTCCTTCAGTAGAAAATCCAACCACAGAGATCCACGCTTTTGACTGCCCGAAAAATGTTTATATATTGTTTCCGTAACTTAAATCAAATTTCCTCGTGCAGATTCGTTCATTTTACTACTAATCGGATGGTAAGAACCTTACCTTTCAATCGCAACCGTCGATTTTCAAGCCGTCAAGTGTGCCCGGAGAAATGATTATTTGAATTGCAGAAAAAACACCTAATGCTAACAACGATTCACGGAATAGCTTGTAATTAAAATACGATCTAACGCAGAATCTACCGTACAATCACGCCACCAGGGGCATCGTATACCGTTATTAGCGTTATTTTACACAGTTTAAACCAGCTTTTTCCTGTGGCGAACGATTTCCGTTTGTGCTACCAATTGGAATGAAATAATCTTACCTTTCCAACGTAACCGTCAAATTAATAATTATTATTTCTCATAACTATAACGTGTGTACTTTTGCGCAATTTCATGTGAAAGTTCTTCCTATGTGAGTGGCGTTCCGACTGCAATAATGTATTTCATTCACGATTTAAATTTCAAGCAGCCAAACACAAAAGCCCGATACTGACTGGCTACCATATTCCCTTATTCGTATTTGTATTTGTTGAAAGCTCTTCCCACTAGCTCGTGGGGGGTACATTGTTATTTGTCTCGATGTAGTGGATCTTATGCTCCACGACAGTAGCTATTCTCACAAGTGGCCTTTTGCCTTGGGTTTGTTGTAAGGACGAGGCAAAAAAGGGCATTGTTCGATGTCTCCACCGAGCAGTCAACTTCAAGGTTGTGGAACTGTCCAATACCGACTTGCTAACCTTAGAGAGATGTCAACTATAAAGGAACCCAATGGTCGATGAATTTTCTAACATCATGAAGGGAAAAAAAGGATACGTTGGAGAGTCATCTTGAGCGTAGTTGAAGTGTCCTAATGGATGATGGATCAAGGAAAATCAAATCAATATGGCCCTCACACCTATCGATGTGGCACTTCACCCCATTTAGTTCAAAACCCTCCCATGTATATTTTTCGCTCATTATTTGCTCAAAGCTCAATACCTATACATGTGGACTATGGTAGGATGATTGACGGTTGTCTGAGGCGTCCAATGGGGCTTCAAAAGCTCTTCTTACCATGAGTGTGGGAAGGGTCAAGTTGAGCGTCTCATGTCTAACAGAGGCTTACAAGATAGGCACTTGACACTCCATTTGTTTTCAGAGAATTAATAAGACTTTATTAGAAAGCGAGATGGTAAGCGATCTGAGTCCATGGGAACAAAAAAGGCGGCAATGCCAAAAATGGGAAACTCCAGGTGGAGGGAAGCGAAAGAAAGCTTCTTAATCATCATTACCCTAAGAGGTGGGGAAACAGAGGATCGACATGCTATTTCGACATTGAAAGTCGCAGTAGTTAAAATTTCAGCCTTGGTGAATTCAATCTCACCTCTTCGCCGTCCTCCTTTTCTTTTGTTAATGTATGGGTTTTCCGGTTAGGGTTTACTACACCGTGTACCGCTATCACTGTTAATAAACTTTTCGCCACTTAAAACATATTTTATTCGTACGATTTTCAATTTGACACCGCCAATAGGAAGCTGAGAATCTTACCTTTCAATCGCAACCGTCATAATCCACAATCCGACATGTGTGTACGGAGAAAAGATGTTTTAAGTGGCAAAAAAAACATTAACACTAATGGCGTTTCACGGTGTAGTTGTACACTCATTCTTTCTCGACGTGCCGTTGGCGATGGACGTTGAGGAATCGACACTTGACCGTAACATGACTTTGGATTTATATGTTTGTATTCTGTTCAACGCAAAGTGCAACTTTTTGATCCAGTGTGTAGAATGATCTCATTTTGCTTTAAGGTGCCCAATCGTACTTTTGGGGATATTGTTTAGGCGAATACCTCCTCTCCTCTCTATATCACAGCTTAACATATTGGAGTGGGACGTAGTAGTGGGGCTAGATACTGCTTTGTGAAAAAAGTGACTGTGGCATTATATATGCACACATGGTATAACAGATGTAATTAGATGGGAAATTTTTTAGAAGCCTAAATTAAAATATTGAAGTGTCTACACACGATGTTTTGTTATCGATTTATGGACGTGCATCTGCACGATGAGTAGGTTTACGTCTTTCTGAGGCTGTTGTTGAGTTGGTCGTCAACAAATCCTTGACCTCCACCATTGTAGGGGATGTACAAGAGGCCCTCTCAAAATACGCAAGGAAATAAGTTTTCTTAGGTTGTGGCTATGTACTTTCGATTGGTCACGACACTGTTTCTAAGCTTTGTTGATTTTCATTTCTTTCATTATAGTCTTCTATTTGCTAATTATATTCACCCTTCGCACTTCGTCTGTTAGTATATTTTTCCTGTTTTCTCAAATTATCTCCAGTTCTTGTTTTTGCCCTTCCATCTTCATGTTGACTTTCCCTGTAATCAAGGTAGACCACCTTGATTTGGCCCATATTTCAAGTAGAAATCATGGATGATTATACTGTCCTCAAGTGCTCAAAGAGGGTTTATTTGGCTCAACCATGTCACAGACATATATTTAATCCATACATGCCTTAACCATCACAACATACAAGCAAGCAATCCACACCAATACAGAAATATGACATGGATACATGCACCAAAATATGTGCACTTTGTCAGACTTGAACACTATCGCTAACTTCATGTATAGAATACCCCTTGCCGCTGTTCGATATGTACCTAGTTTTGTGTAGCCGAAAATCAGTATATCGCTACCACATATCGAGAAGTTCAACATAGCAATATTTATACTGATATTATGATAATTTACTATCGCCATGAATACAAGTAACACTAGGTTAAAAAAAAATTCAAAAGCCCTTACACATCCCCTTTAGGCGTGTGCATAGTGGAGGGGAGGGATGTATCCCCTACAATTTACAGAGCAATTTACCGAAGTAAATCTGTATGGACACTCACCTTCTACCAAAAATATTGCAATAAATTTTGATGGTCCCGGATCGTTAGATCAAGCCCTTTGCCCGATATCCGATATGTCTAATATCAAAATTATCGCGATAAATTTTCACCCGATACACAACACTAACTATTACACTGCTCATCACACTGCTCATCACCAACGGCGTTAATGGTTCGTTGGTGTTGATGTGAAATAAAACTATACATTACTAACATAGTGCAAGAATACGTGGTAGATTGTGGTTCGCAATTATAAGCGTAATTTTCAATTCCATAATTATCGGCAGAAAAAAGTTAACAACCAATCAATGTTATTAACTCTAATAACAATGGACAGTTCTGAGAACAAGGAGCTAACCAAACTATCTCCCCGACCAAAAAGGCTTTAATACCAAAAGCAAGGAGTTGAAGGAAAAAAGACATACTTAAGAGCCAACATCATACAAATTGGAAGGTAGAGAACAGTCCAAGAGTATAAAGCACATAAGCGTCTCTTTTTATTGAACATAATTTTCTGCAAAACTTACACAAGATGAACCAAAAAGTTGTCCTGAAGATGGGACATCATCCCTTGCTCGAGAAGGCTCATCTTGAAGTCAACAAAAACCATCAACAAAATGATTAACCCCTAAAACCCCATTTTCCTATTATAACTGCACAATCTGCTAGAGGCTCTATGCTGTAAAATAATTGCACATGTTACCTCACAACTTCAGGTTAACAATTGGGAAAAAAAAAAAAACATGCTATACTTCCGCAAATAAGAACTACCCAGACTAATTACAATATGACTGCTCACCGTCCAATCTGTCCACCCATTATAAAGAGATAGTGTTAGAGCTATGACGGTGTATCGTTTCTATTTAAACGAACCGCTTAGTTTAAAAGCAGAGCTCCTAGAATACTACAAAACAAAACCTGTCACGAGCAGACTGAGTACTTTTCCCCAATCAGTACTTTTTCTCAACATCAGCCATGAACACTTACTTAAAGCAGTCTTTGTCTCACCTCCAAAGATTGTGATAGAGAAATATTACCCACCTGTCTAACCTGCCACTCGTCAGTATAACATTAATCAGACCCATCAAGAATAAACGCCTTCATATCGTACAAAAAAAAAAAA
>JBBHKE010000667.1:0-16806 GCA_037447655.1 Zygnema cylindricum | reverse complement strand
CTCTCTCTCTCTCTCTCTCTCTCTCTCTCTCTCTCTCTCTCTCTTACACACACAAGATGCTCATGTCTGTTCTGCCTTTCCGTTGCATCTCCAGGCCATGGTGTCTGCAGAAAACCCTCGATTTTATGGTTTATCCTAGTAATTTATCAGATCCGTCAAGTTAGTTTCACTTAAATGTTGCTGCATGCAAATTTTTATATCAGATTTACAAACATTTGTCGTAGACTTTCCGTTATCTGGTGTTGAAGTAATAATTTAGGCCCATTTAACCTGGTAGCTATATGTCACTGTGAGAGAGTACTGGATTATCTCTTGAGACAATTTTTGGGATGATTTTGGAATGAGGGACTAGCTTTGGTGCATAGCAGAAAAGTTGTGGAAACATTGTCACCCATGTTTTGCTGTCTTTCAATGAAGCTTTAAGCGAGCTTGCTCACTTTTAGATGGTTATTCACATCATGTAGATGAGAAGTAGATGAGTAGGTGTTTCTTCCTAAGTCTCTGCCAGCTTTTTTTACTGCAGGGGACAGGCGACAGGCGGCTGTATTCTGTGTTCAAAAGGTCATTTTTGAAATGCAATCGTCAATAGGACAGTTCGGGAGACTTCTGGAGAGTCAGGAGATAAGTGGATCTTACAGTCATTCCTGTGTGCATTCAGGTATGACGGCAACAGCACTCAGGCTGAGAGAGACATGCAGCGATTTGAGAGGAGGTAAGGTCTTTCTTGGCTTACGGCGCAAGCTACCTTTGAAGAGTTGTAGACCTTTGAAGAGCTGCTGGCTGGTTAACTATTGCTAATAATGTCATAATAATGTATATAATGTATACACACGCACGTAGCTTATTATATATCCCACATTTTGTACATGTACATGTATAGCTACTGTATAGTATAAATACATAAATATATATATATATATATATATATATATATATATATATATATATAAGAGTATATATTATATATATATATATATATATATATATATAAGAGTATACATTATATATATATATGTATGATATATATAAAAATATATATATATATATATATATATAAACATACACATACTATATTATGTGCGTGTGTGTATTTATTTCCTGGATGTCTGCACCAAACTGTGACTTTTACTTATCCAAAATCTAGTTGGTTGAATAAAGATGTGCTGTACATTCAGTTGGTGATATTAGTTTATTATTTGCTTCGCAAATGATATCTCTTTTTGAACTGATGGGCCAATTACTTGTAGAATGACAGACCTCTTTGTAACATTCGGACAGATGGTGGTCAAATCTGGCGTCAGAAGAGTCCCAGTTTTCTTACTCCGCAATTTCCTTATGAATTTTGTTCAGGAGAAAATATGAGGATCTTCGTGAACGTTGTAAAGAGGTGGGTCTAAAGGCACAGAAGGAAGAAGATCGTCGTACATCCATTCAGAGGGCTCAAGAGGAAGCCAGCTTGGAGGCTCGAAAGGTACAAATGGCTCGGGAAGAAGCTAGGAAACTTCAGCAGAGGGAAGCATCAAACGAAGACTTCCATAGGGACCAGATTGAACCAAACAAGGCTTCCACATCAGAGGAGGAACCCCTTTTGGGAGCTTCCTCTGCAAGTCATAAAACTGAAGAGCTTGGTAGCGGAGGTAATTATGAAGGGTCAATATTGGCTGAAGCAAACTTGTCAGATGCTAACAACAGAGAATCTGGCGATACGGATTCAGAGGTTCTAGAGGAGCCAGAAGGTTCACAGTTTTTGGCTGATTTTGCCACGTGGCGCCGTATTATGCGGCTGGATGCTGTGAGAATGAATGCTGCTTGGATTCCGTACTCATCTCAAGAACCTACATCGGCAGAAGAAGCAGAGGCTCTGGCATCGGAAGTGGGGCTGATAGATGACTCACATTTGGAAGCGTCACGAAGGCATCACGCAGCTCGTCTGGTGGCACTTTTGGAAGCTTATGCTCTACTTGATCCAGAGATAGGTTACTGTCAAGGTATGAGTGATCTGTTGTCACCATTTGCGGCTTTGATCGAAGACGACTCAGATGCCTTTTGGTGCTTTGAGAGCTTCATGAAAAAGGCTCGTCAAAACTTCCGTGTTGACGAAATCGGCATCCGCAAGCAGCTGGAGTCTGTGTCGTACATTTTGAAGAAGGGTGACCCTGAGCTGTACAGTCACTTACAACAAACACAAACAGAGGACTGTATTTTTGTTTATCGTATGATTGTGGTTCTCCTGAGGAGGGAACTCTCTTTTGACCAAACCCTTGCTTTGTGGGAGGTGGTTTGGGCCGATGCCGCTGCAGCGGCCGCCGTGGATGCAGCCTCGGCCGCAGCCTCGGCCGTGGGAGGGGCGCTGGTGAGGAGCAGTAGGGCGGCCTTGAGGGCGGGGCCCACGCCCAGCCTGCTGCTGTTTGTGGTGGCGGCGATAGTGCGGCAGCACCGGGCGCAGATAATGGCGTGTGAGAGTGTGGACGAGATTCTGCGTCTTTGCAATAGCTTGGCAGGGAAGCTGGACGTGTGGTCTCTCATTGACGAGGCGCGATCGCTGGTGGCAAAGGCCGGCGCTTCTGTTTAGAACCTTGTCGAGGGTGGAGGTGGTGGTGCAATTAGGTGGACGCTGGTGTGACGCTTGTATATGATGTTTGTTCTGGTTCAGTTTTCTGTCCCCAAGAATCCGGGTGACGGAGGGATATGTTGAGTTGGTTCTTGTAAATTGAATGTATTGTATGCGGCAGATTACTGTCAGGAAAATATGTATCGAAGGGATAAAGCTCAGATTGGCTTTTCGTCTTTTTTTCCTATTCAGGCGTGGTAGTTTCTCTTCCTTCCCCTTCGTTTCACTACTTTTCCACTTTTTGAATATGGAAGTTTTAATATTTCACGGAGGATAGGACAACCGTTGAGGATGACACTCCTGTCTCATTTGTATTGCACTTAACCAGTTAGGTTTTTGAGAGATTTGAACTTTTGTATGGACTTCGACTTTTCAACCCTGGTAAAGGGCGGTGCACGTGTATGCCCATTTGTTTTATGAGATGTTTGTGAATAATTTCTTGTGTAGGTTTCTTGAAGGTGCCCAGATAGATTTGAAAGCCACAAGCTCAGCTTAACCAGAAACGTTTTTGTATGCTGTGTAAGTACTCTCATATGGTGAATGTCTGACTCTCCATGAACTCTTGTGAACGATTGCTTCACTATACTCACAACTCTCTCTGGCTCAGGAAGGTTTGCAAATGGTCTTAATCGGCAAATTCAGATGTTCTGGCAGTCCTCGGCTCGTCGGCTGTGTTTCGTCAGGGCTGTTGAAGGCCGGTGATGTCGGCAAATGAGCTTCCGTGCCGACACAACCAGCCTAAGTTACAATTGGTTGTGCAATGTGTCAAAACACAAGAATTAACAAGCTACACAAATGTTCCTTCTACGCTTAAATCTATTCAAATATCGCTGTATGACTATTTTATGAAGGCGTACCTTGGTGCTTCTATCTCCCTGGACGTCAGCATCATCATTGTCTTTATCTTTTTCTGGTCCATTAAAGAGTGAATCTCAGGCTCATATACTTGAGCACAATGTTCACGAGATGCCAAACTCAGCCTTAGCGTCGGTTCGACCAAAGGAAGCTGCTGACCAACTTCTTCACAAGTCAGATATGAAAGCCAATAAAACGTATTATGGTGACCCCCACCTCCCCCGAAACTCAAGTTTTCACCTTAAAATGGAGATCCGCAGTATCCTAGTAGGACGTGATGACCATTTCTAGGGATACAAGGTCTATGTAAGTGCTAAGGGCCCATAAACGTAAGACGTTCACACCATGGATAGAGTCTTAGAGATTCGTGTCCCACTAGGGCGAATCTTCCGGTCACCGTTCACGCTTGGCACGAACCGACATTAAGGGATATGGATGGAGGCGATGATGTTGAAGACGATTGGGAGGGAGGTGGTGGAGGTGAATGTGGTTGTGTTAGCGGGGATGCAGACGAAAGGTGAGAGGCATATAATTGCGGTGAAGGCGATTGCTGAAAAGCTGGTCGCGAAACTGATGGCGGTAAAAGACGAAGGCGATCGTGATGAAGGTGATGAAGGCAAAGGTCTTTGTGATGAATAGTTTAGGGTTGCCATGAAAGGCAATTGTTTGCTGGTTAATTAAACGCAAAGTCACCCTGTGTAGCCTTGGCATTTAAATTAGAGGGTAGAATATTATTTAAAGGAGGCAACAAGTGTTTGCACGGGTTCCCGTGTCAAGAGCGATTGGTGAACCCTCTGCGACATGGTCGTGTTGAAGAGCCCCACTACTTGCAACAATCTACTATGTGCACTCCTTTACCTGAGTAGTACAGAAGCACTGGGGGAGATCCGACATAAAATATCGTGATGAAGGTGATCAGGACGAAGATGGTCGTGACAAAGGTGATCGCGATGGAGGTGAAGGTGGTTGTGTGGAAGTTAATCGCGTTAAGGTGATTGCAACGGCCGTGACGTGGCGGTGGTCAACGAAGGTGAACGTAACAAAAGTGAAGATCGTGATGAAGGTGATGGAGTTGAAGGTTATCGCTGTGTTAGCCCAGACTGTACTTGTTACCAAAATGCAAAGTACTATTTGGCACATTCAGCAGTTGTGACACTTCAGTGCAAGCGATCAAGGAAATTTTTGGTGGCAATGAAGATTTTGTTTCCAGCTGAAAAACCCATGTGTACAACCTGAGTTCGCGATAGACAAGTTAAGGGGATTCATGCCAATGTCTTTCATTTCTGCGTTTTACTTGCAAACAATGATTCATTTTTTCCTGCAATGAAAAAGGGAGGGTTGCGGGGGAGCAATCAACAAAGGAATCCAAGTAACCACAAAACATTGTCCGCTTTACCGCTTTTTTCCTTCACTTCTAGGCTTGTTCTGTAATTGTTTTGCAGTTTTTTTGTTTCAAGCCTTTCTGCAAACCTTTCATGACAACATCATCAATAAAGCTCGCCAAATAAAATTCAAAGACAATCACACCATTTTTTAAATTTGTTCCAAAACATTATATTCTAACATATATTGTCCGTAATACTCCAGGTTCAATACAACCGAAAAACCTCGTCCAAAGAAATGCCACAAAGGAGGTTGGATATGGATACCATCTACTATACCATTAAGGAAAGTAATAAAAATAAAAAAATCCAGCAACTTTTTACAACTACGCCTTTTCCCAGTTACAACAGTTGTACCATCTTAACTTAAGAATTTTCAATCGCCTGCTTCAGGCCTGTCGCTTCCTTCAATACCTTAAACAACCAAGAGCTTAAAAATTTCAAGAATGAGATTCCAAAAATTAAAAATACCGCCCCACTGTCTTAATTCCTCAAACGCTTCCAAACTTCCACTAAAATTCTAACGGAAATCTAGACAATTTGTTCTCCAACTAATCCCACCGGCTTTCCATATATTTTTTTCCTGCAACTTTACTTCTTTTCTCCTCCGTTAATTCTCCATAAACAAAGCCGTTTGAGCCAAAATAGCATTTGTTTTGGAAAACTCCATCAAAAAAGAAACTCTCTGCCTACTTCTGCAGGCGGTTATGCTTCCCGCTCCACAGCATTTGGAGAAAACTACGACTGTTTCGAACAATGAAAGTTCTGACCAGTTCATAGAAATAGTACATAAAATATGAATGTATATACATACACAAACATGTATATATATATATGGAAAAAAGTAAAACCTTTTATAAACACGAACCTACTCCAGAACACTGAGCATCTCCACTGATATGCTATTTTTTCTCCACCCTTGACTCAGAACTTTACAGCAGGCAAATGTAATCTACTTTACAATTTTGTTTTACTAAGTGTTATAAATAATCTACGCTTAAAATCACGAGACCGAGACAAAAAACTGCAAAGTGGAGAAGAAAAAGAACCTTCAGGTCCAGAAGAAACGGCGCACTCGCGATAAAAAACCGCAGAAGTCGAAACCAAAAAAATTGCGAATTGAAAAAGAAATGCTGCAGAAGTTACGATTTTAGCCATCGTCTATGACAATCTCCAGAGGTTTCTGGGTCTGACAAAATTTCTGTGCACTTGTCCAAAAGTATTTTCAGCTCTGGCTTGAGAATTGGTTTACTTAAATACCAATTCATTCCAGCCTCCTGACATTCGGTTTCAATTCCAAGACCAACATCAGCAGTTAAAGCCGAAATAATTGGCTGTTTATTTGCAGGAAACTCGCCCTGCAAAACACATAGAAAAACAGGTTTACTTCTTTCAGATTTCAGTTTACTACTTTTAGTTTGCTGCCGTTTAATTGCCGTTTGATTGCAGCTTTACAGCTTTTCACTTCAGATTACTATTTGTCCTTTCAAGAGTTTTCAGTGGGTTTCTCTTCAATTCCCCTGCTTTTCAATTCAGTTAGCTGCTTTCCTTTGAATATCAGTGTTTTGCACAATTTACAGTAAGTTTGTATGCCAAGCTCAAAGCCAATGGTTGTTCAGAAAACTAAAACAAGAACTGCACTTTGTGGGAAATACAAAAAGGAAGAGGGAAAAGGGCAAGGGAGAGGGAACGAAATGAGGAGCTTAATTTGGTATTTTGAACGGCTGAGGATAAAAATTCCCACGGCAACAAAACAATTGGAAACACAACCTGTCAATAGACAACAAATGTGACAAATTGTGACAGGTTCCAATCTTCATAATAAGCTTTTTGATCAAAATGAACTAACCCTCAGATGAGAGGTCGCTGTCAATCCGTCCATTTCTGGCATTTGCACATCCATGAGAATTAGGTCAAACTGTTGTTTTCTCAAATGTTCCAAAACCTGCCATCCAAAAAAAATACACATTCACCATAATCAGCAAATACTTGTAAAAATGCCCTGCCTTGCTTTCCTTCCTTTTCTCAATTTCCACAAAACGAAGGGTCAAGGAGGTGAAAGAGTTTGTGAAAAGCTCACCTTTATACCATTATTTGCTGTAACACATTTCTCTTGCCCCAAGCCTTTTAGAAGCTTCAGAAGAACCTGAGAAATGACAAAAGAGAGATCAGATAAAGCTACTACTATTCCTACTCTGGATAGTTTTCAAGCTCATCAACAAAAAGTGATGGTCAACAATAGTACAACATCAAAAGAGCAAAACTAAAGAAAAATAATTTTCTGTAGAGAAACTGATCCTAATTCGCCATTCCTTGCCTGATGGTTGCCATGACTGACAAAATAGTAACTTTTTAAGATTATCCTATTTCCAAGAAAAATATATTTTCAATTATTACCCTTTGATTAATCATATTATCCTCTGCAATTAAAATTCTCAGCGGTCTCTCGATCGACCTTGTAGCCATTTCAACAGCTTCTTTTGCAGCGATTTTTTTTGCCTGCATCCACGATTTTTCCAGTTCACAAACTTAGGAAAATCAAAAAAGAAAAAAATATCAAAAGTGAATGGCCGCTCAGAAGGTATTTCCATATCATGTGTAATTTTCCTGAACTGAAATAGAAATATTTAACAAAATTGCTTCCAACTTTAGATAGTGGTGGAAACAAACGAAAAAAATGTGTAAAAATGGGTGTGATGTTTATCTCTGAGATTCAAATGCTCAAGAAGTGAAAATAAGCGACAATTGTACAGGAAAAAGTAAACAAAGAGAACAAAACAAAAAAGAAATAGCTGTTCAATTGGGTGTGTGTTGAAATCGGAATGCTAAAAACTGTAATGCTGCAAAACTCTAAACATAGACAAGAAAATCGAAAGAGTTAAAGAGAAGTGTGCTCATGCGTTGAAATTGCAATGCTGAAAAAGGGTGATCCCGAACCCTAAACATAAGTTAAAAATGAAAAAGAAGAAGCAAAGAAACAAGGGAATAAATGGAGTCTCTTCATACCTCATCACGTGCCAGCTCATCAATGAGCGCCTGATACACCTGCTTCACTCGCACAGGTCGCGACAATATGGTCACATTCGCCTGCAAGGGAAACAGACAAACACAGAAAAACAAAACTCAAAAGTTAAAATTTACACAAACAGACATACAAACAAATGAAGAATAAACCCCTCTCCCTCCCCCTCCCCTCACTCTGTTCCCTCCTCTGCCTCCTCTCCCCTCACTCTGCCCTCTCCTCTCCCTCCTCTCCCCCCACTCTTCTCCCTCCCCCCCCCCCCCTCTATCCCCTCCTCTACCCTCTCCTCCCCCTCCCCCCCCCCCTCCTCCCCTCCCCCTCCCTCTGCCCCCTCCCCTCCCCTCACTCTGTCCCCTCCTCTCCCTCCTCTCCCCTCCCTCTATCCCCTCCTCTCCCCTCACTCTATCCTCTCCTCTCCCTCCCTCCCTCCCTCCCTCCCTCCCTCCCTCCCTCCTCCCCTCTCCCTGCCCTCCCCTCACCAGTTTGGAGAGGTCCATCCCCGCCTGCGCCTTGGAGTGCTTTGCCAGGAACAGCAGTGTGGGCGCCTGGGCGCTGCAGCTGCAGCCGAGGCGCATCATGGCCAGGGCGCGCCCGTGACGGGCCAGCTGGGCGCCGCAGACTTGCAGGGAGATGGCGCTGATGGGGGAGTCGACCAGAACCACATCGAAAGGACGCTTCTCCCAGTCGTTCAGCGACAGCTGTCGCTCGGCTCTGATCCCTCCTAAGACTCCGTCGGCTTCTCCTTCGTCTCCTGCCTCTACTTTAACTCCCTCGTTTAGACTGTAGCTTCTGCGAAGTTGCATTGGAGGTTTTCCCCAAAGTTCGTGGAATTGTTCTTCGTTCATCGCAACCGTACATTCCATTCCCCAGGATTTTAACATAGAACCAGCCATTCTGTGGAAGGTTTCTTTTGCCCCTACTAAAAGACATTTTTTTCCATTGAGAGGAGTTTTTGGTGTTAAAAATCTCACTTCTGAAAAAGAAAGACTTTTGGTTTGTGCCATGGATCCATGGGCTAAAATTGTGAAGAAAAAGGTACTACCTTTTCCTACTTCACTTTCTACCCAAATATTCCCCCCCATTCTTTTTACCAAATCTTTCGCAATCGCCATTCCTAAGCCAGTTCCTGCAGGAAAATCAGAACTTCAGCGTTATTTGGGGTACAAATGGGTGCATAACATCATTTGTTATGATACCTTTAGATGACAATTGGTTTTGCAGATGAATCTAAAGATTTTGAATATCGTATGTTAATGAAAAATAACAGCAGGCAAAAAAAAAGTACGTCCTAAATTGTAAAAGAAAAGCCATGTTCGGGATAAAGTTTATTGATATTCTCGGATATCTTATTTTTTGTTTTTTTCTTTACCTTCATACTTTCTTGTACGAGAATTGTCACATTGAGTGAAAGCTTCAAAAATGATCTCACAAAACTCCTTTGGCATTCCAATTCCTGTCCCCATTGGCAAACTCCATTTTAAGTCAGATATCAACTTAAATGACCTGCAAAACTGCATAGAAAAAAAAAAGGCACATAGAAATGAAAAATTGCAACAATCTTTGCAAACTGCAAAAGCCTCCTGTAGAAAAATTGTATAGAAATTCCAAAAAGTCCACAAAAAAACAGCATAGGAACAACAAAAAACCTCTCCAAGAAAGTGCGTGTATAAACTGCAGAAAACCGTTCAGAAAAACTGCATAGAAACTGTCAGAAAGTGCAGGAACTTAATAGGGAAACGGATTAGGTAGAAACTGTAACACCCGGCAGGTGGACATAAGTAAAGCCCCAACATTATAAAAGTTACCTGTGTCTCGCACAGAAAATTCAATTTCATAGAGAGGCAGAGACTCAAATGCCTTCACTCCGTCAAAATAATCCGACATTGAGGTAGCGGTTTTTCTCGGACGAGCTTTCACAGAAATTTCTACCTCTCCTCCTCCTTCGGTGAATTTTGCTGCAGATTGGAAACAGGAATTTGGATGAGAAAAAGCAAAAAGTATCAACAAATCAGATAAGTAGAATGAAGAACCATACGCTAAAGGAAATTGCAGTAAAAACCATCACATAAAAAATACACGAAACTTGAAATTGAACTCATTTGTAACAGAAACGAAAGCTCTGCAGAAAATTTTCACACGAGCAAAGTTCTGGCTAGTTTCAGAACCGTCAAATCAAAATGCGCAAGTTATTAGACCTGTCAGTTTTCTTGTCCTTCAAACCAAAACAAAACATTGTGGAAGTCTTACCTGCATTGGATAAAAGATTTGTCAAAATTTGTCTCAGTCGTACTTCATCTGCCCAAATAAACCTGCAACATAGAAGCATCCATGCAGTCAGTATTAGTTGTCAGTTTCCAACCCTGCATACTGTTATAATCACAACCGCAGACAGAGGAATACAAGAGTCTTCTCAGATGTTCAAACGCACAGACACAGAGGCAAAATGCCCTTCCTTCACACTGCTTAAAACAAGCAAATGAATCAGCAAAGTTTCTGGACAGCTGGGACGGGTTGAGAACCGCTTCCTCACGTCGGCACCGAATCCTCCACATTGTAGGCCAAATCCAGGCCTTTGGTCTGACTCTTCAGCACCAGCATCTCCATGCAGAAGTCCAGACAGTGCCACAGAGACACCTCCTTCAGCTGGAGCGCCATTTTATCCGCGTCCAGCTGCCGCAACAGGCCCACCCCACAGAAAAACCTTATCAGTCCCTGACCCTTGCGTACCCGCAACATAGAAACGCTGTAGCAACCCCTCCGTTCAATACCACCACCAACATCAGCACCAATACCAGTACCATTACCAATACCAATCCCAGCAGCAGCAGCAGCCGCCTGCGGCGTGTTCCGACCTTGGAGAAGTCGAGTATGTCGTTGATGAGTTCGAGCAGCTGGTGCCCGGACCCCGCTATCATCTCGGCCAGTTCGCGCAGGTCGGGCGGCAGGTGGGCCGCGTCCTGCAGCAGCTGGCTGCAGGCCACGATGGCGTTCATGGGAGTGCGGATCTCGTGGCTGATGGTGGCTACGAACTGACGCTTGGCGCGACCGGACGCCTCCTTCTCCAGGGCCTCGAGCTGGGGGGGGGGGAGGGGAGGGGATGGTCTTAGGTTTTTTTTTTGGAAGGGGGGGGGGGGGAAGGAAAGGGGGGGGGGGAGAGGGGTGGCAAGTATGATATGAGTAGTCTTTCTTTTCTTCTTCTTGTCTTGGGTTTTGGTTGTTTAGATAGGAAACGGGTTGGCTTTGATGAAAGGAAATCGTGAAATGTTTCCATGCTCTTTTTTATCTTTCTCTCCCCGCCCCCCAGCAATTGAGCACCTCCCCATACTTTTCCCCACCAGAACTCACTCTGATCTGCTCCAACTCCAACTCCTTTCTCCTTGCCCACAAGACTGTCCCTAATACCCCTTTACAAAAGGACTAATCAGTCCCTCCAATCCCTCCCCCTTTTCCACCTTGCCTCCTGCAGGCTGAGCCAGTTTCGAAACTGTCCGTTCTAGTTCTTCCCGGAGCCTGTTCACTTGCGCATGGGTCCGTCAGGGGACCCTGGGGGCGGGGGAGGGGGGAGAGGGGAGGGGGCAGAGAGGTGAGGGACAGAGGAGAGGGGCGAGGGGATACGAGGGGCGAGGGTGGGGCAGGGGATGGGGATGGGGTTGGGGTTGGGTTTACCTGCAGTAGCTGGCCGCAGTTCTTGCCCTGGGCCTCGTGGCAGGAGTACCCTGTGATTCGCTCCCATCCCTCGTTAACGAACACGATTGGTTGGCCCGGGGCCGCCGCGTCCACCAGGACCAGACCCTCGCTGAAGGCGTCTGGTAAAGACCCGCCGACCAGCCGCCCAGTCATGGCAGGACCATGGGAATGACGGACACTTTGTGATACTTGCAACAGGAGACAAATACCGTCAGCTTTTTCGATTTGTTTCATATTTTTTGTATCGTTACTGTTTTGTGTTGATTTCGGCATTTTGATGCTGTATATGCATTATTCCGTTTTTGTTTGGTTGGTTGTTTCCAGATTCCCTACCGATGGCATGCAGGAGGCCCCTCCTATCTGCCTCAAATCGGACCGCCTGCTCCCTCTGGAGCTCCAGAGACTGAGTGTGCTTTTCTATTTCCTGCAGAAAACAATCCAACTCCCTGCCTCAGGTTTCTTACTCGCACTTTAGTCAGCATCTCCCACTATGCAGGTCCTCATATGTGCACTCTTTTCTCCTTTTCTTTTTGGATACAATCGCCCCCACCTCTCTTGCCACTATTTTTCTGTCCTGCTGAATTACACCGGAAAATTCTGAATGGCACTTGCCTGCAATAATTTTCTGCTAAACTTGGGCCCCGGAATAAAAAAGAACGGAAAAAACAAAATAGGAATAGAACAGTTTGTGGGGAATATTCGATACTGTCAATTTCAGGGATACAGAAAATAACAAAATAGGAGTAAGACAAACAGCTTACCATGACTATGACATGAGCCAGACTCAAAAGAAGCTCCTCTTCTTCACGCCCAAATTTCCGAGGGACATAATCAATAACACACCTGATTGGTACCAATTTAGAGGAAAAAAGAAAGAGAGCTTATAAGTTTAAGTTTAGCCTAGATTCAAACTAAATTTCATTTTCTGATTCCTTCCTAACCTCCTTCCCCCATAATCTCTCCTTCAGAAAAAAAAAAAAACCTCTTTCAGTCCAAATGATTTTTCATCATCTCCTGATCCTTTTGCCAAGGATCTGTTCCTTTGTCTGTTTACTTTTACCTTATAAACGACAAGTTAACTAACAAATTTTGAGACAGAAAAACTCAAATTCTAGTCACAAGTAAGCCTTCCAGAAACTCATTTTCGTTTATATTTGACCTCTTTTTAAAAAAACTCCGAGATGTTACCCTGTATTCCTCGACATCAACAATTACTATAATAATCGAATATAGTACAACAGCTCCAGCCAGCCTACTCTTCCCTCCTACGTTTGCCGTTTCGTACTCACAAAGATCCCAGGATAAAGCCCCCGGAAGTCAAAAGTGGAGCACCAGCGTAAAATCGAATCTTCGGATCTCCAACCACCTGGAAACCCACCTCTCTTTTGTCCTTGTCTTACTTCTAGAGAAACAAAAGAAGGAAAGAGTTTCTGAAAGCAATTCAAGCATCCCTGCCCCTCTCCACCCTCCCCTCCCCTCCCCTCTCTCCCCCCCTCACGAAACAAAAAAAAAGAGCATACCAATTTATTTTTGCTGAAGCGGCTATCAGCCAATGTATCTTCAACTATGAGACAAGGGCTTTTCCTGCCACCAAAAAAATGGGTAAAATGAATACAGTGTAGTAAAGCACATAATTGTTGTTTCCTAGATACAGTATGATTCCCATTTCAGATTGTGCTTCAAGGTTGCTCCACAACCCTCACTACTTTTCAATAGAGACAAGCATAAAATCTACAAATGTCACAAAAGTGTATTGAAAGATAAAAGTTTCGCTAGGAATTTCAAACACAGAACAAGGTGAATATAAGTTTTATAATCCCCACTTCAGAAAAAAGGCCAGAAATCTTACGAGGGAAGTAATGTGAATGCACAAAAAGACGAATGTCGATCAGTTTCGCAAACTCCTAAACCATGCCTTGACTGTAGAAAGAGGGAGAGAGGGACGGAGAGAGGAGGAGAGAAACAACTGCCGATGTCAGTCAAACAGGGGTACAATGGCATGTTTTTGCTTAAAAGGGCAGCTTTCGAACAACAGAAATATACAGAGAGCTCCACTGGTTTCTCATTTCTTTACCTTAAAATATTGTCTGTCTTTATCGACCAATGAGATGAGGGCAATGGGAACCTGCGGAAAATTAGTAACAGTTTCTGTCAGGTTTGACTCAAACTGAAGGAATGAAAACTCACAAGACAAACCCTTTTGAAAAAAAAAAACAGAACCAAGAGGTCTTTGTGAAAAGAATAGAGGCAAGGGTCCGGTGACTGACTTTGAACATCTTGGCTGCGAGGGCCGTGAGGCGGTCAAACTTTGGTTCGGGATCCTGCAGAGACAGCCGAACAAAAAATGTGAGGGGTGGAGGGAGAGGCAGAGAGAATAACGAGGGGGAGAAATGATAGGAAAATGAAACAATGGAGGCGGGAGAACGAGGGGGAGAGGGGAGAATTTAATAGGGAGAGGAGAGGGAAGAAAGCGAGAGAGAATATAAGCGGGAGAATGAGGGGGAAAGGGAAAGTTATAAGGAAGAGGAGACGGAAGAAAGAGAGAGAGACGGGAAGAGAGAGAAAGATAGAGGAAAAGAGAAAAAAGGTGGGAGGATGAGGGGGGGAAGGGAAGATGTAATAGGGAGAGGAGAGGAGAGGAGAGAGAGAGAGAGAGGGTGAGTGAGAGGAGAGAGAGGGTGAGTGAGAGGAGAGAGAGAGAGGGGGGGGGATGAGCGGGGGAAGGGAAGACTTAACAGGGATAGGAGAGGAAAGAGAGAGAAGGCAAGATGGGGAGAGAGGGGAGAGAGTGCGAGAGAGAGGGGGGGAGAGAGGGGGGAAGGGCGGGAGGGGCAAGGGGGGGAGAGAGACGGTGGGGAGGGGGAGGGAAAGAGAGAGAGAACCCACCGTATCTAGCAGATGGTAGCGTCTGAGCACCTCCAATCGGAATGTTTCATTCGAAGGCAGGGGTGCTCCCTGTGGAGCCACGTGGCATTCCAGCTGTCAGCTCTCTATCATGCCAGCCACACTCCTCTTACCGCTCTTTCCCTCTCTGTCCCAGGCTCGTCTGTCTGCCTTCCTCACTGCCACTCAATTTCCCCCTCACAAGCCTCTCTTTGCCCGCCTTCTTCGTCCTTTCCTCCCTCCGCACACTCCCCCCCCCACCAGCCTCTCACCCACCCTCTCTCCTGTGCCACTTCCCTACCATCTTCCCCGCCCCCCCCATAATCCTTCTCCTCCCTCACTCCCTTTCGCGCACACACCCTAACCTTCTTTCTCTCTCTTCCCCTCCCTTGCTCACCCCCTTTTCCCTCCCTCCCCGTCCTCTCCTTTCCTCCTCTCCCCTCCCTCCCCCTCCCTCCAAGTTCCTTCCTCCCTCTCTCCCCTCCCCCCCCTCTCACCGTGGCCACGAACTGCGAACCCCTCTCCGGCCGCATGGGCTTCAGGCCGAAGGGGTAGAATATCTCGTCCACGTCATCACCCGGGACCTCTGAGCCGCCTGCCACGTGGCGGGCCTCCTCACCCGCGGCCTCGCTCCCAGACCCGCCTCGCCTCAGAGACATGTCCAGCTGTCATAGCGCCACGTCAGCGGCCTGCCACGTGTCAGTATGCCGGAGACCACGCGAGACCGGGACCCACACACGGGGGGCGGAGGGGCTGGAATTGGTACAGAGGAAACCTGAAGGGGAGGGGGGGGGTAGGGAGGGAGGGAGAGTAGAGGGGGGAGGGGAAGGGAGAAGAGGGGCGGGGAGGGATACCGGGTGCGAGTATCCGGCGGGCGGGGAGGTGGTGTCTGAGGGAAGCGCGCCAACAGCTTCTCCTCGCCCTTCCTTCTCCGCCACCTCCACCCTCTCTCCTTTTGTCTTACCCTCTCTCTGTCCCTCTTTCTCCATGTTCTCCTCCTCCCATTCCGTCTCGCCTCTCCCTCCGCCGCCTTTCTCGTCGGCCCGCCTCCCCTCGTCTGCCTTGGGCCCGTAGCCCGTCTGCGGGGACATCCTGCTGCCGCCGTTGACTCCGTTGACTCCGTTGACTTTGGCCGTGAGCGTGAGCGCGCGCACGCGCACCGCCCCGTCGGCGGACACCACGCAGCCCATGGCGGCGACGCGAGCGGCAGGCGCGGCTAGGGGCGCGGCGCAGGCAGGGGAACCTACTCTACTCTCGCACGCAGCGAACGCGTACGGAAGAAGACCCACAAAACGTCCAGAAAGTCCGTACATAGTCTGCACGAACGAATCCTGGGCGGCAGCCACCGTACTTTCCTACGACGGCATACTCTTGGTGGCACGTACTGTACCGTACTGTAGCGCGCAGCCCGGTTTGCGAAGCGCGGCCGCCGCGTGGCGGTTCGGCACAATGGCCGTGCCTGCCCCCGAGTCCCCGCTACCCTCGAAACTTCCATAAAAGCCAGATAGATCTTTTAGGGCAGATTGGACACACCGTACGGCAGAGAGTTCCCTGTGTCGCGAAGCAGGGCGGCAGATTGTCATTCTGCGGTGACGGTCTCTCGGGAGTCGGCGAAACTGGCGCAGAAGTGGGGCCCACTCTGGCTGCTTTGGAGTTTGGATCCCGGGAGCACGCGCGGCAGCCAAAAGAGAAAGTTATACGATTGAATGGAGACGGCGGGGTTTGCCGAGTACTCTTTCTACAGCAGACGCCATTGGTGCTGGAGAGACCCGAGCCGCGGCGACCGTCCACGGACTTAGGCAGCATGTCGGCGGAAGCTAGGGGACCTCAACTTGTGCGTACATATGTGACGTCATCCTGTGTCGGCTAGGTCAATTCGAAACAATGAGAATGGCTGAGGACAAAATACGATCTGCCTGGGACAAACAAACTAAATGGTCCGCGTCCCTACGCGGATAAGCTGGCAGCTGACAAATCTACGTACAGTCCGACATGGCCACAAACTGGCCGTTAGAAGGTGGCGTCGGCCAAAACCACAGGTACCGAGTTAACTTCCAATACAAGCTATATACAGCCATATCCAAGTTAACTCATTCTGTACACCGCCAATCGCTATTAGCGTAGAAGTTTCTTTAGCGTATATGAGTAATTACCGTGGTTTACGCTAATTAAGAACTTGAAAATTTTGAAAAAACATACATTCTAATTGTTTAATAATTCTAATTTGGGTCTTTCAAAAAAATAAATGTCGGTCGCAAACATGCTTACACTACTATAGGTATATTTACAAAATTTGACAAATCGTACACAAATCGTACGTTCACACATTCGAAACGTGGTTATTGGACGAATATGTGCGAACGTGA
>JBBHKE010000666.1:17500-38109 GCA_037447655.1 Zygnema cylindricum | reverse complement strand
TGTATACGTACTCTTTAACTTTCTGATCAGCCAACTGTTGTTGCTGAATCGTACCACTTTGGTACATCTCTATGAGAGCCATCCAAAGATCGGATGCCCTTTCTACCTGCAAATGAGGACATGCAAGTTCTTGAGTAAGGTGGCGGAGGATGAAGTGCTTTGCCGCCATATTGTTGAAGTCCCGCGTATCAGTATCATTCTCCTCATTCCTCGGAATAGGTGACATGAATGCCGAACTAGTTGCTATTGGTGTGGTCGTCTCCTTCTCCTTTCCTTTATCCACCACCTCTCCTTCCTTTGTCTCCTCCGTTGAAGATGGATCTGCATCTCTAGTGAATCTGCCTCCTGTAAACCCTGGAGGTATCCCTAGACTGGATGGACGCCTCACCCGTCCACTCACTATTCCCCAAAACCGTTTCTCACATAGAGCTCCTGTCTTCATACTTTCCCAGTATATGAAGCCAGAGTGATAGGTTAACATGCGTCCACTCAGCGGCCTTGTCATACACAGGCTGTATAGAAAGGACATCAGCCGTAGTACCTTTATGTACTTTACAGTTATGTGATAGTGTCGTACTTTAGTACATAGGGGTGGTGAGAGGGAAGTAGGACTTAGCATATGTTTTAGACAGTCACCTCTCCCTTTGAGAGCTTTCTATAAATTGGCATGTTTGCCACCTCATAACTTATCGGATGGTTGGCCGTTTTCAGTGATTCTTTTTGCTACAGACTCAAGGAAGTCTAAGCTAAAAAGGGGTGCATTGAGATTGTCAATTTGTCCTATTGGGAAGCAATGGTTTTGGCTTAAGTGGGCTAGTTAAAAGGTATCTAGAGGCTTCCTAAATTATGTAGTCCAATGAAGGACACACAAATGCACAATTATGGCGGTCGATACATGGGAACTGGTGGATTGTCCTCCTGACAGGAAGCTAATTGGGTGTAAGTGGGTATTTAAGCTGAAATTCAACTCCGATAACACCATTGAGCTCTATAAGGCTCGGTTAATGGCGAAAGGATTTACCCTGAAAGAGGGAATTGACTACGAGGAGACATTTGCACCGGTGGTCATGTTTCCCTCCGTCCGGATACTTTTTAGTTTGGCGGGCAGCAGAAGACATAGAAGTACATCAAATGGACATCATGACAACCTTCCTACATGGAGAGTTGGAAGAGGAGATTTTTATGCGACAGCCCGAAGGATTTGTGGAGCAATGGAACGAGAGCAAGGTATGCCGATTGATCAAATCTTTGTATGGGATGAAACAGGCGCCCCAGCAATGGAATAAGAAGTTCGATGAGTTTCTTACAGGTTTGGGGTATGTTCGGATCTGCACATATCACTCGATTTATTTGTTTCAAGATGAGGAATGAATTATTTTTATTGCATTTTATGTTGATGATTTGCTTATTTTAAGCAAATATATGGATAAAACTAATAATTTAAAAACTGATTTAAACGATAGATTTGAGATGAAACATATGGGAGAAGCAAGGTATGTTTTGGGAATTCGGGTAAAGAGAGACAAAGGTAGAAAGATAATAAGATTAACTGAGAAGGAAGCCATTGGAAACATGTTAGAGAGATTCCAAATGGACAAGGCTACTAGTTGTACCACTCAAATGGAACTAAAGAAGGGAAGTGAGGGGAGTGTGGAAGAGGGAGTTATAATCTTCGATGATGAGTTAGGCCTTGAAGAGAAAAGATTTATGCAGACAATTCCTTATAGGCGAGTAGTGGGCAGCCTAATATATTTTATGAATTGTACCCACCCAGATATAGCCGCAACTGTAGAAGTACTAAGTAGGAGTCTGAATGCTCCCACTAGGAAGGATTGGGAGGCAGCTAAGAGAGTCCTTAGATATCTCATAGGGACAAGAGATCTATGGTTCCATTTGGGTGGAAAAATACTAACATCACCACTTGGAGTGATGTCAGCTATGGGGATGCTCTTATAATAAGATGCACGTCTGGATATGTATTGTATGTGGGTGATGGGGCTTGCTGCTGGAGCAGGAAGCAAGAAGCAGCAAAAGGTCATTGCTCAGTCCACCATGGAGGTTGAGTACATGGCTTCTTGCTCTGCTGTAAAAGAATTAATGTGGGTCAAGTCTTTGCTTGGTGAGCTTGGTCATCTTAAGAGTGGTGTCCAAAAGGTGTTTTGTGATAATGAAGCAGCCATTGCCATTTTCTGCCAATCCAAAACATCACTTTAAAGCCAAACACATAGACATTAGACTTAGCTTCGTTACAGAGAAAGTAGAAAACAAGATAATCAGTTTAGAGTATAAACCAGATAGTGAGATAGTGAAATGGTAGCAGATATGATGACCAAATCTGTGCCTTCCCCTAAACTAATTTTCTGCAAGGAGAAGTATGGTCTTAAATTAAAGAGTGACTAGAAAATAAGGGGAGTATAGAAATTAAAGGTTCTTTTAGTATTTTCTAGGTTTTGTAAAAGATAAAATAAAGAAAAGAAGCAGAGGCAGTCTGCCTCTAACTCCTCTCTTCAACTCCCACACTTGTCGAAAAGTTAGAGAGGGAGCTAAAGCCATGGCTGCCTATGCTATCCAGAGGGAGAAGACAGTAGATTGGTAGATTTACCAAAATGGTATTTGACGGACCCAGGATTTGAACCTAGTACCTGCCGTCCGTCAAAGTCACCGGTAGTCGGTAGTTTTATCCAATTAGTCCAAGACCAGTATTACGTGATATAAGATTTGATAACTATATAAATGTTTACACGTAGACTATTTCATTTAACGGGACTTATTCAATGGGAAAGAGGAAAGTGCAATTCTGTGTCCTCCATTGGACTACAGAATTGAGGAAGCCTCTAGATAGTTATTAACTAACTCACTTTCAATGGCAACCACTGCTACCCAAGCAGACAAGCAAACAATGTGACTGCACCCTTGTGGAGCCTGGACTCCCTTGAGTCCGTAGGAAAAAGAATCGTTGAAAACGCCCAACCAGGCGATAAGTTATGAAGCAGTAAAACTGCCCTTTTGTACAAACTCTCAAAAGAGAGGTGACTCTCTACCAAATTTTCCTAAGTCCTAGTTCCCTCTCACAACCCCTATCTACTAACTGTACGAACCAATCATATCATTGTACTGTACTCGAAAGTACTACTACCGATGTACTTTCTGTACAGCCTCAGTTCAACAAGGTCATTAGGCGGACGCGTGTCCATTTTTCACTCGTCCGTAGGTTCCTCGTAATTCCCACGATCAAATGTTATCTCTCCATGTGGCGCAAGGTCATGCTGTAGAAATTAATGGTTTTAAAGTATTTTCTAGGTCTGAATAGAAATAAAGAAGCCGAGGCAGTCTACCTCTAACTTCTCTTTCCAACTCTCAAACTTGTCGCAGTCACTGAGAAATTGGAGAGGAAGCTAGAGCCATGGCTACCTAGGCTATCCTGAGGTTTACGGGAAATTTATATTAGTTAGGGGATTATTTACTAAAAGGTATGTGCCGGCCACAGGATTTGATCCTAGTACCTGCCGGCCGACAGATAGTAGATAGCCGGTAGCCTTAGCCGTTAAGTCTAGAAGTAGTCTTACGTATTATATAGTACGATAATTAATTAAACATTAATTCGTAGGATAAATCATTTAACTATAATTGTTAACGGGATACATAGATCTGGTATGTAAAAGTACGAATTGCGGTACGGATAAGAAATCAATACCGCGCATAGATTTCGTAAGCGAAACAAATACCGCGCATGTATTTATTACAGCTACGATCAAATGCGAGTTTAATCGGACGGCCGGAATTAGCGTCGAGATCGCGGAAGAAGAATTCGGCGGTTTGTGGGCATCGCCACATCGGATGACACGTGGCGATGTTACATTGGAGCGCGGCATCTCCGAGGATTAAATGAGCGAATCCGAACATACCACGTGTGGACATTTAGGCCATGTGGTACAGTGTCCGTACATAAAGTACACTGGCAGCTGTACTTTTGCGTACGGAACTGTAATCAGATTGGTTCCAAACATCAGTAGATAGAGTCTGTGAGAGAGATAGGACTTAGAAAAATTAGAAGATAGGACCCTCTCTCCCAGAGAGCTTCTGTACAAAAGGTCAACTTTGACCCTCCATAACTTACTGCTCAGGGGAGCAAATTCATGGATTCTTTTTGCTATCGACTCTGGGGAGTCTTGCCTTCACAGGGGTGCAGGTGGTTAGAGTTTTGGTCTTCCAGGGTGGCAGTTCTTTTTGCTGAAACACAAAGGGGTCAGGATTATCCTAGAGGCTTCTTGGAAGCTGTCCACTCTGAGGACTTATGGAGGTCTCAGAGTTTTACATGCCACGTCACGAAACGCCAAAGTGACCATTCTGAGATCTCGGTTATGATGTACGGCGTTGGATGAAAAACGACATTTAATTTTGACCGTCGAAACAAATGTCCGATTCATTTGTTTCGTGCGGTATTATGTTCGCACTGTATATAACTGTTTCTATGTCTTTTCATTTGTATTACTGTTAATCCGTTTATAGATCTTAACATATTTTAAATAGAAATCATACCCTATATACTTCAACGAACTTCTACAACAGACTGATTAGAGCTAACGGCTACGCCACGCTCTACCGGTCGAGGGTTCGAGTCCTGCCAGACTCAACATTTTGTTGAGAGTGACATAAGTCACTCTTCAATCCTGCTTATTAGGCTGAGGCAGCCATGGCTATCCATCTGTTTCTCTCTCTCTCTTTCAGTGACTACAATAAGTGTGGGGGATAGAGAGGAAAGATGAGCGCAGGTTGTCAGCTTTTTCATTTATTTTTATACCTAGAAAATACCCTATAAATCTAATGATTTTCAACACTCCCCTTATTTTCTAGTCTAATTTTAATTTTTCTTTTAGTCCACATTTTTCTCTTCAATATTTTAACTTGGGAGAGGGCACAGGTTTGGTCATCATGTCAGCCACCATTTCTTCATCAGATCTATACACAAGTTTTACAATTTTATTTTCAACTTTCTCCCTCATAAAGCTCAATCTTATGTCCATATGTTTAGCTTTGAAATGATGTTCTGGATTGGCTGCAATTGCAATGGCAGCCTGATTATCACAAAAAACTTCATGCACTCCCTCCTTCATATACCCCAGTTCTTGCAACAATGACTTGACCCACATTAATTCTTTCACTGCAGAACAAAAGGCCATATACTGAGCCTTGATAGTAGACTGAGTAACCACCTTTTGTTGCTTACTGCTCTAACAGCAAGCACCTTCCCCCACATACAATACATATACATAAGTGCATCTTCTCATAGGTGCATCCCCATAACTGGCATCACACGAAGTAGTGATATCAGTGTGCTCCCCTCCCAAATGCAACCATAACTCTCTGGTTCCCACCAGATATCTCATGACTCTCTTGGTTGCCTCCCAATCTCTCTTCCTAAGATCGTTAAGACTGCTACTAAGGACTCCTACTGCTGCTGCTATATCCGGCCTTGTACAGTTCATAAAGTAGATCAAACTACCTACTACCTGTCTATAAGGAATAAACTTCATAAACTCTTTCTCCTCTGACTCATCTGATCATCTAAGATTATCACTCCACCTTCTACACTCCGATCACTTATTTTTTTCAAGTCCATGGGAGTGGTACAACTGTTTGCTTTCTCCATCTAGAATTTCTCAAGCATATTTTGTATAGATTCTTTCTGAGTGAGTCTAATGATCCTTTTCCCTCTATCTATATCCATCTGAATTCCCAAAATGTATCTTGCCTCCCCTGAATCCTTCATGTCAAATCTGCTTCTAAGATTTTTCTTCAACTTATTGATCATTTCCAAAGACTTACTTAACACCAACAGATCATCCACATAAATTGCAATAAAAATCACACCATCCTCATCTTCAAACATATTGATAGAGTGGTCAGAGCTGATCCGGATATATCCCAGACCAGTAAGAAACTCATATAGTTTCTTATTCCACTGTCGGGGAGCCTGCTTAAGTTCGTATAATGACTTTATGAGCCTGCAGACTTTGCTCTCTTCTCCATTCTCCACAAACCCTTCTGGTTGCCGCATGAAGAATTTTTCCTCTAACTCACCGTTGAGGAAGGCGGTCTTAATGTCCATCTAATGTACTTCCATGTCTTCAGCTGTTGCAAGACTAAGGAGAATCCTTACTGATGGGAACCGATCAACTGGAGCAAACGTCTCCTGATAATCAATCCCCTCTTTTTGGGTGAACCCTTTTGCTACCAAACGAGCCTTATATCTTTCAATGGTATTATCTGGGTTCAGTTATAGTTTAAATACCCATTTACAGCCAATAGGTTTTTTGTCTGGAGGACAATCTGCTAGCTCCCAAGTATATGCTTCCATGATGGAAGCCATCTCATCAGTTATGGCTCTAATCCATCTGTCTTTTTCTGGGATGTTCACTGCCTCCAAGTATGACTGAGGCTCATCAGGATGAGATAGCTTAGTTACCTTACGAGCAGCTTGTTTCTCTTGTATCCTTTTGCTGCTCCTTCCTCCCTTAAACTCTGAAGCTGGAATAGAGGGAAGTCTTGGGTTTCTCCTTACTGTCTCATCGTCTCCCCTATCCATGGAAGTCAGGTCCGATTCCTCCACTTCTATCTCCTCGAAGTCCATAGGAATATGTGAGGTATCCGACAGTTTTCCTGTATCTTTGATCTCCTCTGAATCTGCAATCACTATCTCAATCATGTCATTTTCTGGAAAAACAGAGTTCTCCTCACTTTTGTACTCAAACCTGATTCTTATCTTTTTGGTATATTTGAAGGGGTCAATTGACTTTCCTTCATCCATGACAACTAGATGTTTGACCAGAATGATATCTTGCTTCGCTAAGTCATAGACTCTATATCCCTTAACATCCTCATCATATCCCACAAAATATCCGGGTTTTCCTTTAGCATCAAGTTTCCAATTTTTCTTATCCGTATCTAGACTGTAAACTTGGCTACCAAATACTTTAAGGTGAGAGATATCCGTTTCCTTCCAACCCATCTCTCATAAAGTGTCATACCTTTGACTGTTGAGGTAAGGACTCTATTCTTAATGTAGTTGGCACAGTTAATGGCTTCTGCCCAAAATCTCTTTCCTATTTTCTTGTCAGCCAACATACTGTTTACACTATCTCTTAGTGTTTGGTTTAACCTCTCATCTACCCCATTTTGTTTCGGATTATGTGGTACACTTTTCATGTGCTAACTCCCTCATCTCTCAAGTATTCCTCAAACTGGTTAGAGGTATATTCCCTCCCATTATCACTCCTTATTCTCTTAATGGGTGTTCCATGCAACTTCTCACTCCAGGCTTTATATTCTTTGAAGTAAGATGGTATTTCAGACTTTGTTTTTAGAAGTAGACTCTAAAGTATCTGGACCAGTCATCAGTAGTTGTCAACATGTACCTCTTCCCTCCAACTGAGGGTACCCTTGTTGGCCCCCAGATACCTGTGTGGATCAAACCTAGTACCTTTTCTCCCCTATATGTGGCGGCTTTAGGGAAAAGAAGTCTGTGAGCTTTACCTTGGGCACAGCCACTACAATCATCCACCATTTCATTATCACTGAACTGAATGCCTTTTACAACACCAAGCTTTTTCATTTTCCTTAACCTATCAAAATGCACATGCCCCAACCGCTTATGCCAAATCATCAATTTTGGGACACCAACATAGTAAGCATTCTTCTTTTCATTACTTATGTTAAGCCTTAACATTCCTTGGCTACCCTTATCCGCAGTGATGTAAACTTCATCCATATACTTAGCTGTAAAGACTCCCTTTCTAGTGAAGGTATCAAACTTTTTGTCATCTAACAAAGATGTAAAGACAAGATTTTTACTCAGCTGAGGAATATAGAGCACATCTGAGAAAGTGAGTATAGAAGTCTTACCCTCCACCAAGACTTTCAGATCAACTGATCCCACTAGATCCGAAGTAACCACCCTCCCATCCCCATTCTCTATTTCTACAGTAGGGATTTTCCTTAGCTTAGCCTACCAAATTTTGCTAAGTCCTAGTTCCCTCTCACAATCCATTTTTACTAACTGTACAAACCAATCATATCACTTTATCGTACTCGAAAGTACTACGGCCTCAGTACGACAAGGCCATTAGGCGGACGCGTGACCATTTTTCACTCGTCCGTACATTCCTCATAATTCCCACGATCAAATGTTATCTCTCCACGTGGCGCCAGGTCATGCCACGTCACAAAACGCCAAAGTGACCATTCCGGGATCTCGGCTATGATGTGCGCCGTTGGATGAAAAACGACATTTAATTCTGACCGTCGAAACAAATGTCCGATTCATTTGTTTTGTGCGGTATTGTGTTCGCACTCTATATAACTGTTTCTATGTCTTTTCATTTGTATTACCGTTAATTAGTTTATAGATCTTAACATGTTTTAAATAGAAATCATACCCTATATACTTCATCGAACTTCTACGACAGACCGGTTAGAGCTGACGGCTACGCCACGCTTTGCCGGTCGGGGGTTCGAGTCCCGCCGGACTCAACCTTTTGTTGAGAGTGACATAAGTCACTCTTCAGTCTTGCTTATTAGGCTGAGGCAACCATGGCTATCCATCTCTTTCTCTCTCTCTCCTTCAGTGACTACAACAAGTGTGGGGGATAGAGAGGAAAGATGAGAGCAGGCTGCCTGCTTTTTCATTTATTTTTAGACCTAGAAAATACCCTATAAATCTAATGATTTTAAACAGAAAGGGTAAGCATTATCATAGAGGTCTTATATACGTTGTAAATTCTGTGGGCTAATAGAGGCCACGGTGTTTCAAATCATTTTAAGGGTTAAAAAAATTGGGTAAATAAAGAAAGAAAAACTAGTGAGGAGGTGGGAATTCTTGGTATTTTTTCCTAAAGAGCTTCCCACTGAAAAGAAGGCGAAGATAGGTACTTTCACGAGCTCTTTTAAAAATCTTTGCCATTATAGACTGTTGAAAAAGGTATTCTATCTTCTATCTCTTTGTTAGTCTATGGTCTTGCTACTGCCCTCATACTTGTCGTAGTCACTGAGGACTGGTAGACAGCCATGGTTGCCTTAGGCAGACAAGGAGAAATGAGACAGGCTAACGGAGCATGAGGCACATGCCCTTGCAAAAGAGAGGCGCCGAGACAAAGATTTGATCCTAGGTGATATCGGATGACTGCCGTATGGCGTAGCCGTGCTCCTTATCCATCAAGTCATGATTGAAGCGTTACGTACATCGGGTTTGACAAATATTTAAAAATATAAACAATTAACATACTTCATTTAACGGATTACGAAACCAAACGACATTGAATTTGAACGGACATAATTAAATGTCGGTTTTCAATGCGATGGCTCACAGTGGAGCCGACGCACCAGAGTGGACATTTGGCAATTTGTGATCCAATGTGGGCGGATGACACGAGGCAAGGCATGAGTGGACATCGAATATTACGGGGAGAGCGACTATGGCTCAGTAAGTGACTAGCGTCAGCGAGACGGCCATGCCGTACCATGGCCGTACAAGAACTACAGCGAGACGGCCATACCGTACCATGGCCGTACAAGAAATACAACGACACCTATACCTTCGCGGTCATGCCGTACCATGGCCGTAGAAAAAGTACAACGACACCTATACCTTCTTGTACCTTACAGTCTTGTGATTTGTTAGGTATAGTAGTAGTAGGTGGTTCAGAGAGGGATTTAAGACTTGGACAATTTTTGAGGCGCCTCTTTGTGAGAGACCTTTTGTATTTATAGGCTATCTTTGGCGAGCCATTAAATATTTGCAGGTGGGCGAATCTAGAAATTCTTTTTGCGTCTGACTCAAGGGAGTCAAGCCTTCAAAAGGGTGAAGTTGGTCAGAACACTTATCTGACCGTGTGGCTTTTATTTGGTCTAAAATTCATAGGGGCAATTATTATCCTAGAGGCTTCATATAAGCTGGACATTTTGTGGACCAATGGAGATTACATAGACCTCGTTTGAAATATGTAGGGAGGCCTAGTCGATCTACACTCTTATTAGCTCTTTTAAAAATCTTGGCCATTGTAGACCTCGTTGGAAATTTTTAGGGAGGCCTACTCAAGCTATACGATTGTGACAATGTTATCCTCTACGATGTTTTTCCACGTCGGTCGTCTGTTCGTGCCACCCTTTTGTAACTCGTATGTCCTCGTTAAAAGTTCTCAGTCCGCTTGGTATTACCGCATGATGGTCGTAAGAATACACTCTTTAAAGTTGATTCACCAAATACTTAGTACCTAACGCATCATTTTCATGGCCTCCACTAAATACCTCAAAATCTAGTTCGCGAGTAATTTTGCCTCATTTTTTGATATGTTTGTACCATAACAACGTACATGTGGATCATGGACTTCATCAGTAGATGGCTTAAAAACCAAGAATGATATTTTGTGATATTTCCGTCTTTCCCCAATATTGGCATTCTTGGCCAACCCCTCTTAGAGAGGGCTAGGATAATTTTCCCTTCCGAGCCTCTAAAATGTTCTCTTCGTATGGGTGTCCTTTGAATGGCGTAGTTTTCCACCATATCCAGAACATTGGGCCTTATGTGGCTTGTCTTTTTGCCCCGAATTCATATATTTTTTTCTTTTTAGGTTTGTGAGATACAAAAGGCTCGGTGCTCAACTTATATTGTTTTGTTCGTTGCTATTTTTTTTTCCTTTTGGGGTTCTTAAGATTTTTCTCCTTCTCCTTGAATTTATCTTTTAGAACCCTTCTGTTTTATTTAAATGGTTTTGTTGTGCTAAAGCCCCCCAATGCTTCTATTTTGTGGAGGACTTTTTTTCTTTGATTCTTTATTTCCTAGTGTTGAGGGTCATTTTCCATTATTCCCTTTCTTCTCTGGTTTTTTATTTAGCTGAGGGTCATTTTCCATTATTCCCTTTCTTCTTTGGTTTTTTCTTTAGCTTACCTTCCTGTGGTTTTTGGGAGCATGTTGAATAGCCCCCTAAGGCCCCCTACATTCTTTAATTTTTGAAGCTTTAGTCCACTCACTAGATTGGGTTGTGATAGTCATAATTTATGACTACGAAATACTTGGGGTGAAATTTGTAAATATAACTTTAATTTTGTGACCTCTATTGGCCCACAAAATGTCCAGCTTATATGAAGCCTCTAGGATAATATTTGCCCCTTTGACTTCCACACCAAATAAAAGCCACCTGGTCAGAAAAGATTTATGACCAACCTCACCCTTGTGAAGGCGGGACTCCCTTGAGTCAGACGCAAAAAGAATTTTTGAATTTGCTCCCCTAAGCAGTAGGTTATACCCGGCCAAAGATGGCCTATAAATACAAAAGGTCTCTCAAAGAGTGGTGCCTCAAAAATGTTAATGTCCTAACTCCCTATCTGAACCCCCTTCTACAACTGTACTCAACCAATCAGAAGACTATAAAGTACGAGATAAACAACTGTTAAAGTACGAGAAGTACAACTGTCGTGGTACTTCTTGTACGGCCATGGTACGGCATGGTCGTCTTGCTGACATCTGTCATTTCCTAAGCCATGGTCGCTCTTCACGTAATATCGGTCGTCCACTTATGGTTTGCCACGTGTCATCCGCGGACATTGGCTCACAAACCACCAAATGATCACTCTGGTGCGTCAGCTCCACTGTGAGGCGTCCGATCTGAAGTCGACAATTAATCGAGTCCTTTTAAATTCAATGTCGTTTCGTTTCGTAATCCATGAAATGGAGTAGGTAGAAGGGTACCATCTTTAAATACAAATCACACCTAATTTCAACCTCTATCAGGACCTAACGGATAAGGCCTACGACTATATGTGCGGTGATGACTGTGTAGGGACCAAGATCAAATCCTACCCGTAACACCTTTTCTTTTTGTTAGAGGCTCTTCCTTGACTGCCTGAATACAACCATGGTTGCCTAAGTGTCAGTGACTGCAAAAAATATATAGACTTAGATTGGCGTCTAGGACAGATAACTTGGAAACATATTTTTCAACAATAACACATTTAAAATGACGCTTTTAAGATACGTCACAGTGTAAGAGAGTACGATAGCTTTGTTACTGGTGGCAGAATGGATGTTTCCGAGAAGGACCAATTAATTTGGTGGCAGAATGGATGTTTCCGAGAAGGGCCAATTAATTTAGGCCTCTATTGCATTAGGGGGTCTCACAAAACGTACAGACACGTTTACTGGCAAGGTTTATTGGTAGGGTTTTCCATTATGTCGGGCTAGTAAACAACTTCTCACGCGCGATGGCTCATTTTGGTTAGTACCACGTAAGTTAGTATTCAAATTTTTAAAATCTTTTTATTTTTTTCAAACATAAACTATGAACAAAATATATGTACCAGCGGAGGTGTTTAATGACTCGTACAAAAATTTTGCTATCCAATTTCAAATTTTGAATATAGAAATGAAAAATTTGAAATCGAACAACAAAAAGGCGCTGCAAACTTTGAATGTAGGTGGATGACAAAAATAGCGTGCGGATTTACTTCCGATGGACTTGCATCCACCGTGGCGGAAAGCATATGGTCTGTACATGTTCGTCATGGATATTTTTTTCTTTTTCACGGGTACCAATGGTACTCGTCCAGTGTATGGTTAGTGCCCTTGCGATGATAATATCCTCACGCTAGATGATTTGCGCGATTGCTCTACTGATCGCACAAAAACAAAACATCCAGCGGTCAAGCTTTACGCACGCAATCTTTGAGTATCTTGGCAGGTATCTAGTGAACATGTTTGGTTTGTCAAGAAAAAAATGGTATAAAGCTATACGAAAACATAAAATGTCCACTAAACAACCGCGGTTTTTTTCTAATGGATGTCCACCCTTTAGAACTGATCAAAATGAATAAAAAAATGACAGTTGACACATTCTATAATGGGGTAGAATTTTATCGGACGACATCGAAGTGTCACAAAAAGTTTGGAAACCGTAAGATATTGTCTAATTAACATGATCAGACCGATACCAACGGTATGTGCCCATGAAAACGGTATTTTGCATAAGCAAATAGGATTTTAGTGAAGATTATCAATACTACTTTCATGCCATTTCAATGTGTGAAAATAAAATCACAAGTGACAGTTGTAGACGTCAGTACAACTTGTGAAGATTGAAGGCGGTTGCAAAATTTTGACAATTGGTGACGTTTATAAGAGCACCGAAAATTGTAGACGTCTAGTTCTTTGTGACATTGTAGATGTTAAAGGGTTTGTGACATTGTGACGTCATGCTCATTTGTGATAAAGTCAACGTCACTATTTCTATAACGTTTTGCCATGGCTTCGAGATTTCGTTTTTCGCCTTTTCTCGCTCGGTTTGCCATCAAAATATGCCCAAATGTGGTTGAAAGAACTAACCTCTTTCATATTATACTAGTACTTGTCGCGTTTCTTTCCAAAAAGTGTGAGATAAAACTGACAGTGTGAGAGGGAGATAGAGAGGAAATGATAAATCAAGCTTATACAAAAGACCCATAAAAGAAAGGTTAGGTCTGAGACCATGCGATTTTTTTCGTACATGCGCGTGACGGGCAAGGAAAAAAATAGCAAGTACTCTCCCTCGTGATACAAATTTAACACGTGTAGAAGGTTTTTCATTTGTTGTTTCCGTGAAACTTTATCTCAAACCACCACGCGATGTGATTTTCGATAAATGTTGGTGTGAAATGAAATAGCTTTGGAAAACAATTTATCCGACTATTTTTTGACGTATTTTCACAACAGATTGAATGAGAAAAGACGGAAAAAAAATCGAGAGGTCATATAGGATAATTTTTGAAGTAATGATGTCGATGTTGTCATAAGTGAGCATGGCGTCATAATGTCACAAAACCATAAACATCTACAATTTCACAAAAAACTAGACGTCTTCAAGCGTTGCTATTTTCGGAGATGTCACCAAATGTCGCATAATTTGAGGTGGACAATTGTCACAAGTTTTACCCGCGTCTATAATCGTTGTTGATATTTGGGTATTTTCTAGGTCTTTATTAGATAGAAAAGATTAGAGGCAGTGTGCCTCTGACTCCCTTCTCCAAGCCCCCACACTTGTTGTAGTCACTGAAGGCTGGAAAGGGAGCTAAAGCCATGGCTGCCTAAGCTCTCCGGAGAGACAGGTGTAGATAAATATAGATTTACTAAAAAGAATGTAGACGGACCCAGAAATTGATCCTAGTACCTGCCGTCCGTCAAGCAATGCATAGCCGTTAGCTTTAGCCGTTAAGTCTAGTACTAGTGTTACAGGACATATGGTTTGAAAACAATATATATAGTGATACGTAAAGTAATTCGTTAAACGGGAAATTGATTCTTAGTGCATAGATACAGTTTATTTAGTACGGAGTACGTTAGAGGGACGGAACGGATACCGCGCATTTGTTTCGATAGCGAAACAAATACCGCGCACCAACTTTCAACGGCTACAATTCAATGCCGAAATAAATCGGACGGCCGTGATTAGCGCCGGCTACGCGAAAGGATGATTTGGCGGTTTGCGGACGTCACCACTCCGGATGACACGTGGTGACATCGTAGAGGTTGCGGAATCTCCGGAACGGAACAAAACAAATCCGGATGTGACAAATGTCACATTGTGGCAATATCGTACACTCCGTACAGAAATTACTCCGGCACCTGTACTTTCTTGTACGGTACCGTTTACTGAGGTGGCATGACCTGGCGCCACGTGGAGAGATAAGATTTGGAAGCAGGAATTCCGAGGATTACAAGAGCGAATCCGGATAAAACATGTGTTGACTTTTTAGCCGTGTCGTACGATGACCGTACAAAAGGTACACCGGCATTTGTACCTTTATGTACTATACAGTAATGCGATTGGTCCGTACCTTAGTACTAGAGGGTTTAGAGAGGGGTTTAGGACTTAGAATATTTATGGTAGGTAGGTGCCTCTCCCAGAGAGCACCTTGTATAAATGGCAAACTTTGGCCAGCCATAACTATCAACTCATTTGACCAATTTCAGTGATTTTTGTTGCTGCGGACTCAGGGGAGTCCACGCTATACAGGGGTGTAGTCGGTCAGAGATTTTGCCTGCCTGGGTGGCTGCATTTACAAGGGAAAGTCAAAGTGGGGGAATGTGTCCAAATCTCATATTCTAACATTGCATTCTGTGGTGGAACTGAGCACACAGAAAGTCTTACTTCACAGGGGTGAAGCTCTAATGGGGTTCTGATTGTCAAGGGGTCAATCATTTGGGTTTATATCAAGTTGGAGTCGGCACTATCTAGATTAGCTTCCTTTGGACCTGCGAATTCTGTGTGGCAATGGAGCCCATAGAATTTCAATCGTCACATTTCATATTAGAGATTTCATTTTGGCACATTTTACCGCCCTGCAAAGTTGACAGAGAATCTCCACCTAAATACAAAATACCACTTCAAAGCATCAATTACGTGGGCACACCTCTTAATAAAATGTTCACGCACGTGCCATACGAATGTGATATTTTTTGCATGAGGGAGAGTACACGCGTTTTTTTTTGCTCGTCACGTGCATTTACAGAAGGAAAAATTGTTAGGGTCTAAAACCTCTATTTCTCGTTCATGCGTTTTTTGCAAAATTTTACATCGTCGTTGCCTTTACCCCCTCTACCTCACATTGCCACTCTTCTCTCCTTCTTCCTCGAATGAAAAACAATAATATTGGTAGTAAAAGAGCTCTAAAAAGTAGTTATTTTGACTGCTTTTGGGCGAAGTTTAATGACTAGTCGAGTGAGAAAAAAAAGCACCATGGCGCAAAAAAAATTGTACTAATGATGTCAACGCTGTCACGAGTGAGCATGAGGTTGTCCACAAAACCCCAAAAAAATGTCACAAAAAGCGAAACGTCTACAACCGTCGATATTTTTGTGGACGTCACCACTATCGCTATTTTTGTAGACGTCACCAATTGTCGCAAGATTTATAATCGTTTACAACCGTCACAAGTTGTACTCACGTCTACAACCGTCACAGTTCAAAGTAACAATTTTCGCACATTGGAAACTCCTCGCAAAGTAGAACGGTGAATCTTCACTAAAATACAAAGTACCACTTCAAATTTTCCATTACATAGGCACATCCCGTTAAGTCCCTCAATCCTTTGGCCATTATTTACCACCGTGCAACTTTGAGACCTCCATTTGCCCTCACAGTAACAGCTCACACAAAGCCCCTAGGATAACCTGACCCTTTTGAGTTTCCACAAGAATAACTACCAACCTGACAGATAAAAACCTGACCAACTTCATTCCTATGAAGACAAGACTCCTTGAGTCGATAGCAAAAAGAATCTCTGAATTTCCTCCCCTGAGCAGTAAGTTATAAAGGGTCAAAGTTGACCTTTCGTACAGGAGCTCTCTGAGAAAGAGGGGTCTACATACCAAATTTTCTAAGTCTTAAATCCCTCTCTAAACCCTATACTACTAGAGTACAGCACCAATAAGATTACTGTGTCGTACATAAAAGTACAGGTGCCGATCTACTTTCTATACGACCATCGTATGGCATGGCTGAAATGTTGACGCCTGCCATATCCGGATTAGTTCCCATATTCTTCGGAGATGTCGTAAGCCAATGACGTCGTGCCACGTGGCGATTGACGTGTCGTTGACCGAAAAACGCCAAAGCGCCTATTCCGCGATCTCAACGCCTATCGTGGTCGTTCGATTAAAACTGACATTTGATTATAGCCGTTGAAAATCAATGCGCGGTATTTATTTCGCCGTCAAAACAAATGCGCGGTACCCATTTCGCGAAGTACCATACGCCGTACGTATGTTTTAACTGTGTCTATGTTACATGTTTGTTCACGCCGTTAAATGAATTCATGTAGACATAGAGATTAATATATGTATCAAACCTTGTACGTGTAATAGGATCTCCTACCTCTCAAAAATCCCATTACTACAACCAATTTCAACCACACATTCCACACATTGGAAAATATACCTTCACATTGGACATCACTCACATAAGGATAAACTTTAAATTAGAAGAAGCTTTTGTCTACATAACATTAGCTTGCTCTCTTGCCCTCGTGGCTCAACCCTTCTTTTTAAAGTGTTTTCTACTACTCTCCACTCTTAATAATTCTATCTCTTAACTACTAAAACACTACTTAGTTTGTAAAAGATTTCAGTGCAAAAATGCCATTGCTCCAATTTGGTTTTAATCGCTCAGGACCAAGATCAGTCAGAATTTCCACAAACTTTTTCCAAAGGAAAAGATGTCTACTTTTTTCTGAGACTTCACCATTTATCCATCATTGCCCTTGACTAGCCAGGCCAAGGTCAACGCTCCGTTGAACGGGTTTTACTTAGGCCAATCATTGATCAGCAAGGACTCAGGGTGACCAATGCAAAAGCGTGCGAAATCTCTCACTAACTACGTAGCATTTTCTAACCAATCAAACGCTACATTTTGCTACGTAACATTTACGTGCAAAAGTGCGCGCGAATTGAAACGCGACTTCGCACGTTCGCGCATCACAAATTTTACACGCGAAACTACCTCCGAAAATTTACAAATTTTAACTTATGACGTTTCGTACTAAAAATTGTACGGAACGAACCATTTTATGTACTAAACGACTATTAGTACTTTATAGACGTACGCCTGAAATTCCGCGGCTACTTTTGACCCTTAACCCGTTTCAATGATTCCCACTTGTTATATTGACCTCGCGCTGTCGCCTAAATACACCAATCACTATATCTTTTAAAATACAACTCCAAATCGTGCGATTCTTTCGCGGACGTCTACCAAATTCAAAACTCTATATTCGTAACAATTAAATACCCATTTACGAACAAGTGCGATCCACTATTACTGTTACCGTATTACTGCCTCTAAACGTTTCCGTACGATTACTGTCAGCGCCTGATGGAGAAGCGGCCTAAGTCAAATGTCGGTGTGTGGTTTCACAGTAGAGCTCACGTGAAGTGAGTTACTACTTGCGTGCAGCCATTTTATTTATATGTGGTTGCCTTAGTTTTGTTACAATAAACCTGCATCGGCCGTGTGAAATGGTTTTTTTTTCATAACGGTCGAGGTTCGCAAGCGCGACAGTTTTTTAAACGTCATTAGAATATTTCGCCAGACGAAGTTGTTCGACGGATTGACCGTCAAATCTGAACTTAAAGGTACGTAGCTTGTTTGAAACCGTACTTCAAATGTACAAAATCTGACGACCACCTACGCGCAGCAAAAATCGTCTCTGCAAGTAGCAATTCCCTTATGTATATGTATATGAATAAGTATATGTATAATGCACATGTCTATATATATGTACATGTTAATACATATGTCAATGCATAATATAATATATACATAATAATCATATATGTCTATGTCTGTGTTAAATTGTCTGTGTATACATATATGTAAATGTATACGTCAGCGTCCTACACATACATGTTATTTTACATGTACGTGTGTACGTTGTATGTGTATGCAAATATGTTTACGGGTGCATCTCCATGTGCCTAAGTAAGGGTTTTTTTTCTGTCGTTTTCTTGTAAAACTTAGAGCCGCACCGTGTAAGTTTCGACCGTAAAAAAAAATAGAAAATTGAGAAGTACATTTTGCGTCATCATCGAAAGAAGGATGTACTACATGTTGTCGTCTTGTGTTCTTCAACCCACGGCCACGCCAAAAAACGACATCTTCAAACTTTTCTTTAACACACAGGGAAGAAGTGTTTTAAAACAAAGTATTTTTGAAAAACAAATAGAAACACGTATTCGCACTTGTAAAAAAAATTCAAAAAATGTCAAAAGAATTCAAGCGACGACGAAAAGTGCAAGATCGGCTATGTTTTGTCCGTTTGCGTTCAGGTACGATGAAGCAAAGTACACAATTTGTTTGGTTTTGTCCGTTTGCGCCTGGTACGGATTTTATTTTGCCAGGGGTCTCAAGATTCTGATGCCATTTCACGTCAAGCGGACAGGCGACGCAAAGGCAAAGTGCATCTTCTTCAATCGTGAAACAAAACAGGATGGAAGGCGGTACGTCTACCATGTCACGAAAAGTCATGCGACGTCACAAACAGTTATAAAAAATAACGTGCGTTATCACATATTGTAGACGTTAACATGCCTCACGGGCATTGTCAGCGTATACAATCGTCACACCTTTAAGTAATAGTTTCGTTGTTACACATAGGGACATCTAGAATCCGGGTCCGCCGGATCTACGCTAAAAAACAAAGTAAATTCTCTTATTTTCAAGTACATGGAGACGCACCCTAATATGTTTTCTCGTCACATGAAACCTGCAGATTTCGAATGGGACGTAGAAACGGAGGGTGCAGATTTTCACGGGCTATAACATTTCCGCTGAGGGTTAGGTTAAGCAAAAACCCTGATCTCAGATGGGGCTCCAGAAAGCTGAAGCGAAAGGATGCAGATCGCGTCTCGCTTAAAGTCTTGTCTACTCTGGCCGTGTTGGGGGAGGTAAACCTTGAATTGCTATTAGGGTTAACAAGAATAGCGATACACGGTGTAGCCTTCCCAAGGGACCTGATGCTAAGGAGCTCCTTGTATTTTTGTGGAAGGCTCCTTATTCTAAGAGAAAGATGACCGCTAAACTATTTCCTAGTGAGACGAGGCTCGTGCAGAGACCCTCTTTAAATTTTCTCAATCTGAATTATTATCATGAAACAATTTCAGTGTTTTAAAGAAGCATAACAAGTTCATTACTAGTACTTGTTGAGTAGACCATTTCATTTATGAAGATTGCTAACTAAATATGAGTAAATGACACTCGAGACCAAATCATGCTAAATAGAAATCTAAATATGATTTTTTTTTCAATTATTGGCTTTGTTTTAAGTGTGGGAAGGTTGGACTTGAGGTTTTACACGTGAATATTATGGCACCTCTGAAGACCTTACCGGACCATTCGACGTTTTAAATCCCTATAAAGTATCGCCTCTAAACAAGGCAGTTTTGCATGAGTCCAAACCAAGTTCACGTTAATCGAAGATAACTAGGGAGAAGAAAAAAAAAATCAATCTTCAGCGGGCAAAAGGCCACTTCCCCGTATATGTCAATAAGAGTACTGCGTTACCTACGAAAACAAAAAAAAAATCCACTTCTATAGGTGCGAATTCCGGAGACATCCTATCATGCCATTTTGCCATGGGGCTTTTTTGGGTATCTTTGGTACCTATTTCCCAAGAAGGACCGGGCAGACTTCCCTTTCTATTCATGACATAGTTATGCTTCAAGCACAATGTTTTTCTGTGGGGATTCTTAGTTGTATTAACTCGAATGTTTAAAACCTCTACATTTTCCAACACTTGTGAAAGAATTGAATCTTTTCAAACTATAACCAATCACTCTAGGGTTTCACACCCCATTATAAACCTCCCGAGTTATACACTGGTTTTGGTCATCCAATGGTATCGACCATTATCCCCGCATGCAATATGTCGAAGCAACTTTTACAGTTATACTATGTCAATGTTTGTTTCGCTGCTTAAAACATTTTCTCTCTGTACACATACATGTTTTGGATCCGGCAATTGCGATTCAAAGTAACCATTATCATCTCTCGATTGGTCGTCTCCAATCAAAAAGTGGACAAGTGTCGTGT
>JBBHKE010000666.1:0-12500 GCA_037447655.1 Zygnema cylindricum | reverse complement strand
AGTTTCCGCCAACTGGCAAATTCGGTCTCCTTTTCTTTCACTTCTTCCTCCAGTTTTTTTTCGGAGGATCCAATTTTCTGACCCATTTTGAAGTTCCAAAAATCGGAAATTCTCGTTGACCAGCTCCTAATGAACTGTTGCAGCCAAAAACAACAGATCATGGCAAAAAAAATGGCTGGGTTAAGACCTGTTTCCATGGAAATAAAACAATACCACCACAAAAACTAGTGTAGAAAACATTGCTTTGATCAAATATGAGACAAATCCCACACAAAAATTGGCGAGGACCAAGAGAGAGAGAGAGGGAGAGAGCGAGAGCGAGAGAGAGAGGGAGAAGTATATTAAGAAAACATCACCAGAGAAACCTTACTGAAAAAAAATCACAAACTATCTTTGTCTTTCCTGCAATAAAATGGATATTGTACATTGAATTCTGAAGAGTTTGAAAAGGCACACAAAAAAAACAAATCTTGGTTTGACGAAAAGGGCAAAATGTGAAATGCTCAGGATAAAACATGTACCGTAATAACACTCATTTTGTACCGAATAATTGCTCACAAATAAAGTATACCATTTAGAATCGCCAAAAGTTCTATAAATTAAAATAATGTCATCCGGGGTTCAGTTGGCCGAAAAATACAAGAGCGTAACGATCTATATATGAGTATAAAAAACCATGTGTCCCCATGGGTTTAGAGCAATTTTATTTTATTGTTCAACTAGCAATTTCTTACATATATTTCAGTTCAATTCACCGAAAAATGTCGATGCTCGAGAACAATTGGCTAGTTGAAAAAAAAAAGAATTGAACCGAGACACCCCGTAAAATTTTTTTTTTACAAGCATCGCTATAATAGTTCATAATTAACTAGTAGGAGGACTGTTTTAGCAATAATAGTTTTATTATTGATCCAAACAACGTGAAGATTTTGAACTGCAAAAGAAATTAGCGAGAAGAAAAGAACAATCGGTATAATCAACACTATTTTGTGTTCAGAGGCCCAAAAAAGACTGGGACCAAATTGTCACTGTAGTTGAAAATGTTATGTCATCCTATGTATGCCAGACTACAGTAAATCATGAAGAAAATAAAATGTAAAGAGCGTAAATGTATAGTTATCGCACAATACTTGCATTTACCATCATTGTTCGTGTGGGTGAAAGCAAAAGTTCAGTCGAGAATATCTTTAACTACAATTGTTTGCATTATTTTATTTATCCAAATAGAATAGCCCAAACAAAATCTGCATAACTCAACATACCATCTAATTAACATTATTATAGCGGGTTTCAAAAGTTTCGGAGAAGAGAATAATTAATAATCTATCAATTCTCAAACCTAAAATAGTGTTAACGACATAAACTATTTTTTTCTGAACGCTAATTCTTTGAACGGTTCAAACCTATTCAAAACCAGCCATGTCATCAATAACAAAATTAAAATTAACAACATTAATATAAACCCTAAGTAATAATTCCTTCACACACACTAATAATGGTACAGTGTACTTGTGCATCTTGACCCGAGCTGGACAGCTGGCAAAATTGTAATATAATGAACATTTCTGACTACTTTTGAAAATTTGCCATTAATGTTTTTGACGCGTACCACTAAATAGGTTTAGGGAGGGAGGGAAGGGAAGGCAAGGGAGGGGAGAGGGAGGGAGAGGGAGATGTAGAGGTGGGAGAGGGAGGAGTGTGTTTATCGCCATGCTGCAGGTAGGGGGGGAGGGAGAGGGACGGGGGGGGGGTGTATTTTCCGCCATGTTACAGGTAGAGGGGAGAGGGAGAGAGGGAGGGAGAGGAAGGGAGAGCTCCAAGATATTAGGTAGGTATATATGGAAATCCCCTATATCTAAATACATTTGGCAAAATACTTCATGAACTATTAGATTATTTCAAAATCCAGAAACTTAAAACACCTACATGATTTAAAACCCAAACCTCTACCAACATTCTTTCCAAGTTTAACAAAATGATTATTTGTTAAATTTTTAAATATGTGATCTTTAAAAAAAAAAGGAACATCTTGAAATTGGCGCCAAAAAACAGTTGGCTTTCCTTTTCTTTTAAACATCAATAACAGAAAAAAAAAAAAAAACAAAACACAGCCATCAAAAACTGTAATATCAGGAAACCGTAACAACAGTGATGACATTGTCTCTAATCAACAAGCTGCAAAATAAAAAATAAACACAGAAAACTATACCTCTTCCATGACTGCATCAGCTTAGCATACATATATGCGGAACTAAGGTAATAAGCGTCTTCAAAGTATTCCTTAAAAAAACGCGTAAAACCGCATTTTGAAAACCATCAGAATGGTCGAAATGGCTCTGTGCCAGTAGTAGCTACAAGATTCACAAGCCATGGCTTCCAGGGTAAGTTTGAAACCTAAAAAGGGTAGGACTTTGTAAAGTTCATCCGTACATGTTTTTCCTTCTCTCAAAAAGTACAAATATTCGTTCATCACCTGGATTCTGTCAACGGTTACGGAGAGAATCTTTTCGTCCACTCGCTAGTGCCAAGGGCATGCAGGCACCGAACGGTGATGATTTCGTACACCCCTTAGTATGTCTACGGCTGGATTGCGGAAAGTACTAAATGGGACCGGTAAACTGAACGTTGATTTATCAACAGAGTCAAGGTACTGTACCTTGACCAGAGTTATTTTTGGTCTTTACCAAATCTAGGGTTTGTCCCCAACAACTCCCTTTAAATAGCATGTCGACCCTCTTTCGTTGATTCCTTGGGCTTAGCACATCTGGGCATTTTCAAGGACCATCGGCCGTTTTCAATCGTTATGCCACGGCGGACCGTCCACATCACTATCTTACGGCCACAAGTTTCCCAACGATTGAACAGTACACCGCGAATCGTTATTAGCGTTGAGGTACCAGCGGCTCTAAGGTACAGTCCTGTAGTGCCACGCAATTAAACCCCAACGCCCGGTGCAATTATGAATAGTGTTACTAAATTGAAAATGGAAGGTACACCGTATATCGCTAAGGGTGCGTCTCCATGTACTTGAAACTTAGAGAATTTACTTTGTATTTTAGCGCAAATCCGGCGGACCCGGATTTCGGGTGTCCCTATGTGTAACAAACGAAGCTGTCACTTAAGGGCGTGACGATTGTATACGTCGACAATGCCCGTGACGGCTGTCGACAGTGTACAATCTGTGATGACGCACGTTATTTTTTGTAACTGCTTGTGACGTCGCATGACTTTTCGTGACATTGTAGACGTACCGCCATCCAGCATGTGCCGTTTCACGGTTGAAGAAGATTCATTTTGCCTTTGAGTCTCTTGTTCGCTCGACGTGAAATGACATCGGATCTTGAGACCCCTGGTGAAATAAAATCCGTACCAAGCGCAAACTGACAAAACCAAACAAATTGTGTACTCTGCTTTGTCGTACCTGAACGCAAACGGACAAAACATAGCGGATCGTGCACTTTTCGTCATCGCTTGAATTCTTTTTAAATTTCTTGAAAAAATGTTAGACGTGCGACTCCTTGTTTCTATTTGTTTTTCGAAAATTCTTTGTTTTAAAACACAACTTCCCTGTGTTTTAAAAAAAAGTTTGAAGATGACGTTTTTGGGCGTGGCCTAGGTCGAAGAACACAAAACGACAACATGTAGTACATCTTAAATTCGATGATGACGCAAAATGTACTTTTCATTTTCTCTATTTTTTTGTACGGTTGAAACTTACGCGGTACGGCTCTAAGTTTTACAAGAAAACGACAGGAAAAAACCCTTACTTAGGCACATGGAGGCGCACCCTAAGGGTGAGGTTCCATTAGGACATTGTGTAATTGTACGGTAGTAATTGTACGGACAACATTACATAATGCTACATTTGGAACAATGTTCTATCGCGCAGAGTTTGAAATCCACATGTTCAAAATATAGTGGTACCACGTAAGTTAAGATTAGATATTAAAATTAGTCAATGATTTTCACACCGACCAAAAATCTTCATTTGCGTACCATGCACCTGCGTACCAGGTCATTGTACAACACAACTTTTGTACTATTTGCAGACGCCTTCTCAGATACCAGCTCATTTTTTTAGGGTTTCTTGGTTTTCCGCGTGACGAATGAGCGCTTCCAGACATAGTGTGACTAATGGGCGCCAACAAAAACAGCGTGACAATGTGCGTTACGATATTTATTTTTGTGTTTTCGGTTAGATTTTTGAATGCATGTATCATGTACGAAGTTTTTTGATTTCCGTTGGTTGCCCTCCTGACACATGTGCTCTTTATCTAACGTGGCGCGACTATAATTTTTTTGTAAATGGTGATGTACCTCGCGAGGTACATCACCATTTACAAAAACTTTTGAAGTGAATGCTTCGCGAAAAAATATCCAACAGTCATTGTTAACTCCTAGGCCTTTAGAGAATATTGGGAAGATTCTCTGTAATGTTGTTTCTTCATAAAAACAAAATATGAGGTACAACATAGTACGTATAAGTACGAATTTTTGTAAACAACCTCACTTTTCGTCTAATGGAAATTCACCCTACTTTGCTATAATGTAAAGACTAAAGAACTGTCTTTTTCGCCACTTTATTCGTTTTTTCTTCTTGCACACTTATCCAATTCTAAATTGGAGATCGCTAACTGGAAGGTGGGAGTCTTGCCTTCCAATCGCAAGCGTCAGATGAAAAACCCGCTTAGTGACGAGGGATAAAAGATGTAAGTGGCGAAAAAAAAACTAACACTAATAGCGATACATGTTGTGCCATACTACCATTGTGAATCGCTTATAGTGTTGGTACTACTATATCAAAGCCACTAACTTTTGACCCTTTAACCTAAAATATAATTGATAAAAATGATTTTCCATTCACGTTAATATAGATACGGTTTGGGTCGTACGTCCATCGGAAGGTTTTTGTAATTGTACCAACTTCATTAGTGGATGTAATATTTAGGTCCATCGGATAGTATCTGTAAACAGGTTTTAGCATACGTGTTAAGCTTTGAGTGGTACCACGTACGTTAAATATTATATATTGAGAATCATGAAAGAATTTTCAAATAGTGCAATTTCATTTTAGCATATGTGCCAATCGTTATTAGCGTTTAGAAATTATAAGTGTTAAAAATATATTAGCGTTAATAAAGCTAATTTTGGTTTTTCAAGATTTCGAAAAAAAAAGTTTACTCTAAGGGAACTTTCGCATGTGCTAAAGTTACAGTTATTTTCTGTCGTTTTCCTCCATAACTTGAAAAAAACAAGAAAATCCGCAGCCGTACCAAAAAATCGAAATTACCACCGTACAAGTTGTGCAACCCTTAAACTTTAAATGTACTACAATTTGTCGTCTAGCGCAATGCAATTTGTCGTCTAGCGCAATGCAATTTGTCGTCTAGCCCATTTCGACCCACTTTCGCGTCGTTCCAACTCATGTTCAAACTTTACATAAAATCACATCGCGAGGTGATTTCAAATGAAGTTCCACAAGGTGAGTGAATAGGTAGATGTTGTCGCACGTTTCAAAAGTTTTTTACAATTTTTGTGCGCGGAGGACCCAAAAAAATAAAAAACACTGCACATTTCCAACTCGTGCGTACTGTTTTTCGTGCGTTGATTACCGTACAGGGAACGTCTCTCTCAATCACACGTGTCTTCACACATACGGCGTGGGAAAAACATTGGGCACATGTCGGCAAGTGGGAAGACGAAAAACGAAACCGCATTTTTGTGCGACAACGAAAGGTATTTTAGGGTTTCGACATGTCGACAACGTGTCGTACGAACATTACGAAGTCACCAAAATTGTACAGCGTGCGGAGAGACGGCTCAAGTTGAAGCCGAGTGGAAGTTTCCCCTCATTTTGTGTACAACTTCATCTGTCACATTATTTCGTACACTTATACGTAAGCCACTTTTTTAAGTAACAAGTTACTTAGGTTTAGATTTGAATGTTTTGAAAGTTTTACGAAGAATCTTCGTTAAAAAACAAAGTAACAAGATTAAGTTTCAGTTACATACGAACGTACCCTAATTGATCCATAACGCTCGATTTGGGTACAACGGATCTTCCATCAAGATCTTCAGTGTAAAATATATATAAGTATAAAATATGACAAATCGTACACTGTCGCGTCCTTTTACTCTAATTAATTCATAACTCTACTTTGGGTTTTCTTCCTGTATAATTAATACGAGATCAATATATCTACACTAAAATATGTACTATCTCATTTTGCCTAATTGGGTACGGCCCTATGTGGCTAAGTTCAGGCCTTTCTCTGTCATTTTCTTTTCACATTTAGCGTCGTACTGCCTAAGTTGAAACCGTACAAAAAAACCGCAATTCTGTAAAGTAAAATTTGCGTCATTCTCGAACTAAGGATGTACGAAAATTTTTGGTCTTGTGTTTTTTCGACCCACTGTCACGTCATCTTCAAACTTATTATAAACCACATCGGCAATGTGTTTTAAGCAAAGTAAAACCGTTTACACAAATAGGAAAACATATTCCCACGTGTGAAAACTTTTCAAAATTTGTTGCCGACTGAAAAAAGTGCAGGGCTACTCGTTTTTGTCCGCATGCACCTTGTACAGTTTTTTTCTTGGTAGGGTCTCGAGGTTGTAGTGTCCTTTCACGCAAACATGAAAATTTTGCGAAAGTGACAAAAATTTGCGAACGTGAAAAATCCGCGAAGTCATAGGGGTTAAACATAAGAGGTTTATGCAAAGGCATGTCGTACAGTCACGGTTGCAAGGGTATACGTCTATGTATCACGGAATGACATGCGACATGCCAAATCATTTCAAAAATTACGATATGTTTTGCGATGCTTCAAAAAGTTTCGAAAAAATACGGTGTGGCAAAGACAAATTGTACAATGTGATAGCCGTCACGGGTAATACCGAGGAATACCATCTTCACAGAGTTAAGCAACAATTTCTAGTAAAAACACATAGAGACATTTGAAATCCCGGTCTGCCGAATCCGCACTAAAATACAAAGTAAGTTCGTTAAGTTACAAGTACATGGGGTCGTACCTTTATTATGAGAGCAATTTTACGTACGATCGCGATTTTTTTAATCCATGTTTCGTAATTTTTTACTTAACAAAATACCATTTTGTACATACTGACACGTCCGTACACCACATTATTCAAGAATATCATAAATAATAGTTATTAACCCTAATCAACGTAAAAACAAAATTAGTGTTACTAATTTTATTTCACATTTTGAGGTCAAAATTTGGGGGTGACGATGAAGCGTCCATATCGCTAATAACGATTCGCGGTGTACTGTACTGTACCGACCCTTGCAATTGTTTGCAACTTTCTGTTGTTCTGACACAATTACTGGCACTGAAGATGAAGAAGATGTAGCAGTAGTCATCGTAGAACAAATCAAGAGAGGAAGCTTCCACAAATACCGATGGCTGAACATAATCTTTGACAGACTATAACTTTCGGAAAAACGCTCTAAACGTCCTGAAAATTTGCCACAATGTAGCTAACATATAAAAGAACACACACACAAAATTTCAATCAATTCCGCCCATAAATCTGTGATATATGTAGAAATGAAATTACATAAAACTGAGTGTACAGTTTTCATATCATTTGTTCCTAAAAATCAAATTCACTAAGTCCTACTTTTATACACCGAAACTACACTAAGCTGTACGGAGGCATTCCATCCGTACATCTAACATTCTATCACAAATATTTACACCGAAGTTAAGACAACGTAAAGTGATAATGATCTAGTCACGCCTCGTCACTATTTGTTGGCGGCGGCTGTCAGCGGTCCGATTAGAGGATTTGGCACCGTAGAATTGACTTTACGAAGTCCAGTGGTCCTGCCGAATTTCCGTATGTCCACGGAGGACATACTCACGCATTCTCCCAAGTGACGACACGTGTCCCAAGTGTGAATGAACCGTGAACTCCCAACTTCACTGTCACACTAATTTCGGTAAGTACTGAACCGAACTCAACCAAAAATAGCTTAAGTCCTGAACAGCTCTCTCTCACAGCTGAGGCATAAAGAGGACTAAAGCTTTCTAAAAACAACACTTTCCCCACGCATGAGCACGCTGATTGTGGCCACACCTCGTTTCCTCCGCGCGACCCTATGTTTACACCTTTTTTATTTCTGTCTTGTTTTTTGTTTTTTTATAAAAAAACACAAAACAAACCAAATGACCTTATTGAGATACCCGATTATGGCGTGTGGGACAGTTACGTTTTGCTGTGGACACAGTGAAAGAAGATTTTCTTAACTACTGGCCCTCGTAACGAACGTAGACTGGATCTTGCGAGGTTTCGGAGCCCCGCAGGGGTGTCGAAGGCCTCCACGTCGACTCGGCCTCCGACATTTTGCTCGCGACCGTATAATTGGAATTTTTTATTTGGTCGTGGTTTTTTTTATTAAAAAAATAAAAAAAACAAATGACCCTAACCCTATAAACCTTGTTTTAGATACCAGATTATGGCCTTTGTCTAGGTTTGCGGGGCGGGTCTCGGGAGGTGTTGAAGGTCCCGCAAATGAAATGAGGAATGTAACGAACCCATACTGTATATCCTTGTACGAATTTCCTTACAATGTCAATGTACCACTGAAGGCCTATTTTATTAGCATAAGCTTTGTATTTTATACAGTTGCTTTTCACGGCTTGTCTTTACGAAACGAAAACTTGAAGCTCGGGAAACCACGAAGTTGAAGAGAAAACAAAAGGAACGTGACATGATATCCTCTGGGCAAAGGATTTTTGGTTGGATTTTGGTGGACTCGCGTCCACCTCTACGAAGGCACATGGCCTTTGCGACGTGTGAGAACGTCGGTGGTACTGTAGGCCATCGTGACACTAATTTTTATCATCCACATGTAGCGATTATACACGTTATGAAGTTTACCTACAGTAGCCACCTGCCGAGGTGGGTAGCTTTTACGAATGAGATTGTTCGTAAACAACCTTTTTGCTTGTCGGATGCGTGTTCAGTGTTCACACTTGTGCGAGATCATAAAATCAATGGTTCGTATTTTCGGCGATTAAACAACTATTTAAATTTAATTGACAAATGAGATGTTAGGTAAACGATATGTACGGACATGAGCTTGTTCTACATGCTCATAGCACTAATTTCTAGTGTTGTGTATCGGTTAAAAATTTATTGCGATAACACCGATACCGATAGTTATTGGTTATCGAACGGTCAGATGTCATGATATATCGGTCAGAGACCAACAAATTCTATATCGACGATAACTTTTTAAAAATATAGTATGCATATAATAGTACTATATAACATAATATATTATATTATTTACTTTATATAGTGTGGTATGCCGTGTAATGTATATTTTCTGTATCTGTTTAACTAAAATCTATTACCGACAAAGTAGCACATAAACGTCAATAAATTTAAAACAATACTTCAAAGTTCTAAAACTATTGTATTGAAACAAACAAATTAAATTATACTATAAAATTTTAAATCAAACTTTTTTTAAAAACATACGTACAGACGAACAGATCAAACGAGCACATGTGTCAGAATGTTGCCATTTACTACAGCCTACTGCCACCATATTTTGACGATTCAGGGGCTTTTATATGATGAGGAAATATTAGTTTTTTATAAAATAGTAAAAATATATATTTATTTATTTCGATTTTTTTACGAAATCAGGGTGAAGCGAGTCTGCGGCGCGCCCCGGGAATAACACGTACAGTTGAGTGTATTTGTTGTACATTTATCTATACGGTCCATACAGATATTTCCGATATTTATCGATATCGGTGTTGTCGTTGATAAAAACCGATAAATATTGGTTATTTATCGACGATAACCCTGATAACAATATATTGTACCAATATATCGATTATCGGCTACCCGGGAAAAGGTTATATCGGTTATCGACAAATCCTTATCGATACACAAGACTACTAATTTCGACAAACATAATATAAATGATAGTGTTGGGTATCAAGTAAATTCATATCGCGATAATTTCGATATTTGATACATTGAATATCGATCGAGCTAAATCTTTAATATATCGTACCGGGACCAACATAAATTATCGCGATATATATTATTTTTTTATATTTAGTAATTTTAATTTTTATATAATATGTTATTTTAGCGAACAAAACAAATAGCCTCATACGCCACGTGCGACGTGATTTTCGTTTTGTGACTTAAAGGTAGACGCCGCAAAATGTAACCACAAAAAAATACAAATTCTGTAATTTATATAATTACTTATTTGGGGTATGGTTACATCAGAAGGTCTTTGTAATAGAATGGACAGCAAAATTTTTGTATAACAAAGACCTCGGGTACATCGTGTATCGTCTGTGAACAAGTTTTCACATACGTGTTTTGATTTGAGTGGTTCCTTGTAAGCTGACGATCAAATCTCTAAAATTGTCAAAGATTTGAAAACGGACCATTTTTGTATGGAAATCTATAATTGCGTATTATGCACGTGTACTTCGCAAGTGTACCGCGTCAATGTAGCTCTGAGATCTCCTTCACTCTGCTGACTTTCAGGAAAAAAACGTATTTCTTTTCGGCAAAGATTTTACGGTCACCTTGTCCGAAGGCACGTGACTTTGGAGACCTGTGAAAATTTTCATTTTTTTTAAATGCCTCGATATATCGGCGATACGATATAACGGCGATATATCGCGATATTGTTATTTTCGATATGTCGAAGCGATTTATCGATTATCGGGTACATGAAATTCGATATATATAAAATATCGGCAAAATGTCCTCGATGCTCAACACTAATAAATTCATTGAATTGAGAGCAAATGTTGGCGTCGTCAAATAATGTGGCTTGATTTGGTCTCGCGTGATGCACGCATATATTTCATTTAGCTTCATTGATGTATTCACGCGGTACGTTTTTATCGTGTACCAAGATTTTTTTCGTTTCGTGGGAGTTAATTTTTAAGTATAAGACTTAGTAATTTGGTTTTGAGTGGTTTTGTTTCGAGACGTTCTTTAATTTGCCTCTAAGGGTGAAGTTCCATCATATGTTTTTGTAATTGTACGGTAAATTCTACAGACCGGGTCGATTGAGTCGAAGTTCCATCACGTAGAGTTTGTAAGCCACGTGTTATAAAATGACTGGCGCCACGCATATTACCATCATATATTAAATATCTTTCATATTTTTAGCACCGACAAACTTAACTTCAACTATTGACTTGCGTACCATGTATGTGCGTACGAAGTAATTATACGACAAAACTTTTATACATTTTTGCAGACGTCAGTTTGTACGCCAACTCGTTTTTTAGGGTTTGAGTTTTCAAACATAACGAAAGTCTTTTGAGAGAAATAGTGTGACGAACAAAAGTTACCGAAAATAGCGTGATGGGGGATTGTTACGAAATATCGTTTTTATTTTCGGTTGTATTTTGGAAACCGCGTGTCATGCGCAAATCTTAAGATTTTTCTTGGTTTTCCATCATGACACGTAGTTTAATCGTCCAGCGTGTCACGTTTTTGTTTTTTTGTATTTGCCAACCCACCTCCTCGAGGTGGGTTGACAGTTACATAAAAAAAAATGAAGCGAACTCCTCGCAAATGAACATCTGACGGCCAGTATTACCTCCAAGGTTTTTGGAGAGCATTGGCTAGATTCTCTGTAATGTAGTTTTCGTATAAAAACAAAATAGGCGGTACAATTTGGTACGGACGGTCGCGGATTTTTGTAAACTACGCCACTTTTCGCTTGATGGAACTTCACCCTAAGTTCAATGTAACGCTTCGCGGTTAGATTTCATTTTTGCGGCTAAGTTAAAAGTCGACACGCGCTCTCAAAGTGGAGTTCACGTAAAGTGAGAAAGTGTCTGCGCGGAATACTATTTAGAGTTTACATGTGGTTGCCTGTAGTTTTGTTACCCGTAAACCTTGGCCGACCGTGTGAATTGTTGATTTTATTATGACCGTTGACATTCTCAAGCGCGGCAAAATTTTAACCGATTGTTACTATATTTTGAAAGTCAAAGCTGTCCAACGGATTGACCGACAAGTTTAAACTCGACGGTACAGTACTTATTTTTTACCAATGTGTACTTAATATGTATATTTGTTGACAGGCTGACGTAAGTGACTGCGTGCAACCAAAATAGTAGTGTTGTGTATTGGTAAGGATTTGTTGATAATTGATATGGGCCTTTTTGCGGTTTGCATATAATCGATATATTGGTACGATATATCGACATCGATATTATCGTCGATAAGTAGCCGAAAAGATCAATTACTTATCGCGATAACGACGATATTGATAACTATCTAGGATAACTTTACGGACCATACAGATAAATGTACGGCCAATACACTTAACTGAACGTGTTATTCCCCGGATTCGTCGCGGACCCCTTTACCCCCGATTTCTGTAAAAAATCGCGATATTTCCTTGATTATTTATACTTTAAGGGGTTTTTACCTGGGTTCCACGCTCCCATACCATTCCAGAATGTCCT
>JBBHKE010000664.1:0-24201 GCA_037447655.1 Zygnema cylindricum | reverse complement strand
GAGAGAGAGAGAGAGAGAGAGAGAGAGAGAGAGTACAAGTTGTGAATAAAAAACTTAAAAAATGCCAAAGGAGTCGGTGAAACGTCGCGGTGTTCATGTGGTTTTTTTTAAGACCTGTGGGCGGTGTTGTATTTTTTTTCGTTTTGTATGGGTTATGAACTATCCAACGAAGTAAAGACCGTTCAAAACGGAGAAGGGACTTGAGAGATACAATATTTGAAAAAAAGTACGTAAAAGGGACGAAATACCAGTTAAAAAAAAAAAAAATCCCTCCGGTCGTAGCATAGCCTAAGTCTTCCGACTCCAGTGGTTATGCTAGTCGAATTTGGACAAGGACGCACTATTTTACTTTGGGGTTTTCGAGGGCGAGGCGAGGCGTCGATAGGGCGACGGACGACGCACGCACAATTTTCTAACTCCGCCCCTAAAAATGTTGTGAAAAAGGGCCAAAACCCCGGTTACAAAACATGGACACTACCTTCGACCTTTGTGGCTTATGCTAGTCAAATTTGAACAAGGATACACAAAGTAGGGTACTTGAGCGTTGTCAGCGGTACACGGAAATGTTGAAAATATTTGCGGTTATTTGTGGGTTACTACCGCCTTTGTGGCTTATGCTAGTCAAATTTAAACAAGAAATACAGTAATGTACCCAAATGTTACGTATAGGTATTTTATGAAAGGCACCGGTTATAAAACGTTGGCGCTAAATACGCGTCAGGGGATTATGCAAGTCAAATTTGAACAAGAAAGTACTTGTTTACTTAGCTGTACGAGGGAGGGAAGACGGACGTGTAATTTCAAAATACTGGCTATAAAAAAATGACTCTACCTCCGCTTGTAGCCTAAGCCTTGACTCTACCTCCGCTTGTAGCCTAAGCCTTCCGACGTCAGGGGCTTATGCTAGTCAAATTTGAACAAGGAACGCCTCGGGTACTTAACGTTTTTCAGCGCTACACGCACACTTTTACGAGTTGTGAGGTATTTGTAAAAAATGGAACGTAAACGGACCTAATACAATAAATTAAAAAAGAACTATCACCCGCGTCAGTGGCTTATGCTAGTTAAATTTGAACAATGATACACTAAGTAGGGTAATGGAGCGTTTTCAGCGTTACACGGAAATGTTGACAATGTTTGCGGTTATTGTGGGTTACTACCGCCTCTGTGGCTTATGCTAGTCAAATTTGAACAAGAAATACAAGAATGTACACAAATGTTACGTATAGGTATAGGAAAGGCAAACGTTGGCGCTAAATACGCGTCAGGGGATGATGCTAGTCAAATTTGAACAAGAACGAACAAAAACGCACATGTTTACTTAGCTTTACGGGGTAGGGACGACGGACGTGCAATTTCAAAATACCGGTTAGTTACTCTACCTCCGATGGTAGCCTAAGCCTTCCGACGTCAAGGGCTTATGCTAGTCAAATTTGAACAAGGATACAAATTTTTGCTTCAACTTTTCGAGGACGGCGCGGAGTGTGCGGTGATGTAACCTTGGGATTTGAGCCTAAGTATTTTGTCTCTGCCGTTATGCTAGTCAAATTTGAACAAGGAACCGCTAGGGTACCTAACGTATTCGAGGGGAAAAGCACGGCGGCGAACGGGAAAGGGGCGAGAGATATGCGATGTAGACGGCTGTCAAATAGGGCAATTTGTGGGTTAATTTCGCCGCCTCCGTGGGTTATGCTAGTCAAATTTGAACAAGAATAGGGAATTTTGCTTTGACGTTTGGAGGACGGAGCGGATCGTACGGTGATGTAACCACCGGGTTTGAGCCAAAGTCTATTGTTTCTGCCTGTTATGCCAGTCAAATTTGATCAAGAAAAGACAATCTTACTTGAAACGAGAAGAAAATGAGAAAGGACGGGAGACTTATAAATAGACCAAAAACAGCGATCCGTCACCAACATTTTCCGCGATTTTTTGTGAGGAACCTGCCCATTAATACATTTTTACCGTAATCCTCACATTATTACCTATCCAACGACCTAAAGACGGCAGCGAACGGAAAAGGAACTTTAGAGATATATTTGTTTCAATGACCGTCCATAAATGGTCCCGAAATGGACCAAAACAGCGATTCAACGTCGACATTTGAACTCGTTTTTTCTATTGAACCTATATGGTATTATATTTTTAGGGTAATCCTCACATTATTACCTATCGACCGATACAAAGAACGCAGCAAACAGAGAAAGGAAAGGAGAGATACAATTTTCTGACCGCCCTCCCAAAAATGGTCCGGAAATGGACAAAAACAGCGATACCTCGACGATATTTCCTGTCGTTTTCTCTATGGTACCTGTATACTGCTACCTTTTTCTCTTATTCCTAACATTATTATCTATCCAACGATGTAAAGAGGGCAGCAAACGGAGAAGGGACGGAAGAGTTACATTTTTATGAATTCCCTACCAAAAATGGTCCGGAAATGGACCAAAACAGCGGTTACAAAAAACGTGTTTCATCACGGTTTTCGTAGAGGGACCAGCGCGTATTATATTTTTTCAAACCAGCGGGATCCCACACCTACTCAACGAGCCATCGGGAGCACCGACTAGATAAGGGAATGTGGAGATGCATTAGTACGCGTTCCAAGGGAAAAAATGCTCCGAAAAAGACACATTTTTTACCGTTATTGAGACCGAAAAAAACTAAGTTACGAAACTCGACCGAAACGAGTTTCGCCATTTTATTCGGAGGCAACACGTTAATACAAACAACTTTCACTTAAACAACATTTTTGAAAAAACATGCGAAACGGCCCGGGTATTAAGGTTTCTAAAATGTTCCGCCGTCAGATCATTTTCGGAAAATGCTCCGATTTTGGAGCATTAACGCAACCACGGAAAATCATCAATGCTGGTTAGTAAAGTGGGGACCAAAGATGTAGCATTTTAGGGTTGTCGATTAGGTCATGCACTTTGAATGATATAATGATTATTTGATTATACTTTGATTATACTTTTGTTTATGTGTAATGCATTTGTTTGTTATTATTTATTTATGTTATTTTATATATGTTTGATATGCATTGTTTATGCATTTGTCTTAGGGTTTGCTTATGTTGATTATTCCATCAAACCAGTTGTTGTATGTTAAATGGAGGATGCATTTCAAATGATTGTTCATTGGCCTAGCTTCGCTTAGCATTTTGCATAATAGTTTGGGTGGCTTCTGCGGTCTATTTTAGACCAAAGAACAACAGTTACAACATTTTGTGTATGGTTCAATGTGTGTAAACATTTGAATAACATTAGTTTGTAGTTTAGTGTGATATAAAATAGTGTTCATTAATCAGGTTTTTAGAAAATTGTGATTAGGGTTTTTGAGGTACAATGACGTACGGGTAGGATGCTTTGTCGTTAGTCAGGATAAAAACCGTAGTAACGGTTACCCAAATTAGTGTAGATCAGTAGATACACACTGTGAGTATATAACTTAGGACTTAGCCAATTTTGTTGTATCCAGTTTTGGGAATATGATTTTCTAAGGGCAGTTTTTTTGGAAAATTCTAGACATCATATCTAATGGTTTACTTGGTCATTGGGGCTGCAGATTTAGGAATTGTCATTTTAATGTATTTTGTATCACTGTGGCATATTTGAAGCATATTGGTTGTTTGAATTATATTTTGTGTCAGTTCTAAGTTGGCTGTTGAGTAGGTACTTTGATCGTTCTTGTTGTTTTTCATGTCTACTTCCACTACTACTGCTGGTTCTCCGCCTGCAACGGTGGTTGTAGAATAACAGGTTATGGGCCTTTCGTCAAGAATTCCTATCTTCAATGGCCAAAAGTATGCGTACTAGGCGGCGATGGTTGAATCGTCGTTTGAAACTGCTGACTTATTGGGGGTCTTGGATGGCTCCCTTGATGAAACAGATCCAACATGGGCAAAAAGAATAAAATGGCAAGGAACAATCTAATTTTTTGTAATTCAGAAAATTTGGTCATGTCCTGACTGAAAATGAAGAAGGTGAGGGAAATTTGGACATCCCTCAAAACCGCTTTTGTGAAAGCGAATGTTCGGAGGAGCTTTTGGTGCTTAGAAAAATTTGGGGATACAAATACATGGGGGGAACTATGGTTGAGTATTGTGACAATTTATGTGCGCTCATTGATGCTCACTCTTCTGCTGGGGGGTCATTTCCTGAGTTTCAACAGGCGGATTTGCTTATTAGAGGTCTCCCTAGTAGTATGAAGGGTGTGTCTGTTAAATTAAACAGTCATGATAAAGCTAGCTGGTCATTTCAGTTAGCGTATAATCTTATATTGGAGGAAGAAACAAACACTAAACTCCTTAAGGCAGAAGGAAAGGTTGAGGCACTTGCAACAGACTTTGACAAAAAAAACCTGTTTCATCAGAATAGGAATTAGTTTAACCAGAATCAGAATCAGTTAAATCAGAGGCAGAATAAGCCATCTACTACTACTTGTTTCTACTGTTCTGAGAAGGGTCATGGATACACGTACTGTCCTAAACTGAAGAAGGCTAATGAGATAGGTTTATACAAACTAGGTTAGCAACAGAGTCAGTATCACAAAGGTTTTTCTGGAAACCCTTCTCGTGGAAATGCTCTTTTTTCAGCTTCTGCAACTGATGCAAATGAGTCTCTTAGCTTCAATGAGCAAGAGGAGGCAAATTTATTTGCTATGGCGGCTGCCATGGAGGGTCCAAAAGATGCGAGATGGATCATGGTCACGGGAGCGTCTGCCCACATGTGTTGGAACAAGACGGAATTCACGAATCTGCAGCAAACATCTCCAAAGAGTATCTACTATGCTTGCGGCATGAGTGTTCAAACCTCAGCTTAGGGTGATGTATCATTGATGGTAGATGTGGGGGGAAAGTCGGTAGAGAGAACCCTTCACAATGTTTTTTATGTTCCTGATTTCAAGAAAAATCTTTTTTCTACATCATTAGTGGAGAGCAAAGGCTTTGAATTTGTTCTGAAAAGAGGGAGACAGGTTGTTAGCAAGAAAGGGAAAGTTGCTGTAACACGAACTAGAGATCCTAGCAAAATCTACCGGATGGACATGGCTGAATATAAAGAAAATGGTGTTCTCTACTCCAGTGTCGAATCTGATAATGAGTTGTGGCATAAGAGATTATGACACATGAATTATGATAGTTTAAAGAAAATGGTGAACTCAGGAAAAGTTGATGGAGTTTCTCTCACATCACATCCTATAAAAACATTTGATGGTTGTTCACTTTGCAAGATTCACAAATTGCCATTTCCACAGGAAACAGACCATAGATCGGAAAAAGTTCTGCAGCTCATCCATTCTGATTTTCTCGGTCTTTCACAAGTGGCTTCGACTGGAGGTGTCCACTATATGGTCACATTCACAGATGATTACTCGAGGTACACCAAAGTTTACTTCATGCAATATAAGAGTGAAGTGTTTACTCACTTCAACCACTAGAAAGCGTGGGCGGAAAAGCTTCATGGGGTTCCAATTTTGGTGCTAAGATGGGACAACGGGGGAGAATACACATCGAAGGATTTCGAAAAATTTCTCCTTCAGGAAGGTATCAGTCACAATCTTACAATTCCATATACACCGGAACAAAATGTTGTTTCTGAGAGATTAAATAGGACATTGACAAAGAGTGTTTGGTCCATGTTTGCATATAAAGGGCTAGATTTGAAATTCTGGGCTGAAGCGCTTAATTGTGCTATTTATATTAAAAATAGAATTGCTTCTAGGTCTGTTAGCACTACACCTTATAAGCTTTGGACAGGGGAAAAACCTGATGTTAGTCACTTTAAGATCTTTGGCAGCAAGTGTTTTATTTTACATACTTCACATGATAGATGGAAAATGGAGGCTAAAGGCTTATCTGGGATTTTCATGGGGAATGATGATAATTCAAAAGGATATAGAGTCATTGTACTTGAGAAACAAAACGTGATTGTTTCTAGAAATATCCTGATTATAGATGAACAAGATTCGGTTGACCATTTTAAAGTGCCAGAACAACCGGCAAAAGAAAAGCAAGAATATGTCATTTTTCACCATACGCAGCGAGTCTACTTTCCACTGGCAAGTGGGACACCTCTTCCTTCAGTTCCTGTGGTGCCTTAACAAGATGCTTCACCAGAAGTTACATCGCAAGTGGAAGGAACTACTACACGTTCTGTACCAGATCATGTTACGGGTCAAACTAAACAGAAAAATCAGAGGTTGCCGACAATCTCAGCCTTAGAATTTCCGGAGGGAAAGAGATCTAGCAGTCGTCTACAAGCAAGCTCTCACTTTGTTTTTTCTACAGCTACAGAAGAACCTCTAACGATCCAGGAGGCCTTCTCATCACCTGAGAGAAATCAGTGGATCGAGGCGGCAAACGATAAAATGAAGTCCATTATGGAGGCACAAACATGGGAGCTAGTGGATCTTCCTCCGGGCAGGAAAGCCATCGGCAGCAAATGGGTATTCAAAGTGAAGCTGAACCCGGAAAACACCATCAAAAGTTATAAGGCCAGACTAGTGGCTAAGGGATATAATCAAAAAGAAGGTATTCACTTTGAGGAAACCTTCTCTCCAGTTGTTAGATTTCCCACTGTCATAATTTTGCTAAGTCTAGCGGCTATAGAGAATATGGAAATACATCAGATGGATGTTAAAACTGCTTTCTTGCATGGAGAGTTAGAAGGAACAATTTATATGAAACAACCTGAAATGTATGTTGAAAAAGGAAAGGAAGAATTAGTGTGTAAATTGATAAAATCTTTGTATAGGCTAGAATAAGCCCCGCGTCACTGGAATCTGAAGTTAGATGAGTTTTTAACTTGGCTAGGTTTTAAGAGAATTAGCTCAAATCATTCGTTATATGTTCTACAAGGAGAAGATGGGTTAATTTACATTGTTGTATATGTTGATGATCTATTATTAATAAGTAAGTCAATAGATGAAATAAACCACATTAAAGCGGCTTTAAGGTCTAGGTTCGAGATGAAGGACCTCGATGAGGCCAAATATATCTTAGGAATACAGGTAGAAAGAGACAGAAACAAGAGGCTGATTATGTTGACTCAGAAAGAAACAATAGGTAACATGCTAGAAAGATTTGAAATGAAAGATGTGAAAGGATCCATAACTCCCATGGAATTTAGGCAAAAATTGGAAGGAATTGATACAGATTCAGGCATAATTGTTGGTGAGAGTCTAGAGACAAGGGAGAAAGAGTTTATGGCTTCAAAGCCATATAGACAGGTTGTTGGAAGTCTTATATATTTTATGAATTGTACGAGACCCGACATTGCGGCAGCTGTGGAAGTTTTGAGTAGAAGACTGCAAAATCCTAAAAGGGCAGACTGGGAAGCAGCGAAAAGAGTGTTGAGATATCTTGCTGATACTCGAAATCTCAAGCTTGTTCTCGGAGGAGGAGAGGTGAAAATCCAGACATAGAGCGATGCTAGCTATGGAGACATGCCAAGCCGAAAATCTACGACCAGCTTCGTATTGAAGATTGGAGATTGAACTTGCTGCTGGATTAGCAAATTTCAGAAGGTTACAGCTCAATCCACAATGGAGTCAGAATATATGGCAGCTGCTTCCGCCCTCAAGGAGCTCCTATGGGTCAAGTCCATTCTACATGAACTTCGGTATATGCAAACTGGCCCTCAAGCTATCTGGTGTGACAACCAAGCTGCCATAGCAATTGCCTCTAACCCCAACCATCACTTTAAGAGCAAACACATGGATGTTAAACTACACTTTGTTAGAGAAAAATTACTTGCAAAAGTCGTTAAATTGTGTTATTTACCAGATGAGAATATGGTGGCTGACATGTTAACAAAAGCCCTCCCTGCTCCTAAGTTACAGTCTTGCAAAGATATGCTGTTGGACTAAGAGAGTAACTCTGTCTAAATATTTAGGGGAGTGTTGTAATTTATAAATCTTTATTTCAATTTATAAGGGTGAAAATAACCTAGGATATTTTTCCTAGTAATACTTACCTTAATTAGTGTTATAGTAGCAAAAGGTACAATAGAGTGTATTGTACTTTTGCACGGACACGTGCTGGCGAAACAACGTATGCAGGTTTTTTTGAGTAGCGCCGACAGTCAAGCATACGTGTCAAAAAGTTGACGATGCGATTCACATGATCAGACAAACGGGATCTGTTCCGAGTATTCCGAAAACATATGGTACAGATCGACGGTACCATCGTCAATCGAATATGTTTCAACGGACGCGATTCGCCTGGGACCACAAGCGTGATTCACGAGGACCACAAGCGTGATTCGCGTGGGACCACAAGTGACGAAGCACTCAAGTGCTTCGTACTACAAGACCACATTCGGCTCGACTTTAGCGGTCACCGTTGACTAAGCATTTGGAACGTTTTGTGTATGGTTAGAACGTTTTGTGTACGGTTCAATTTCTGTAAATAAATGAATAACATTAGTTTGCCGTTAAGTGTGATATAAAATAGTGTTTTATTAATCAAGTTTTTAGAAAATAGTAATTAGGGTTTTTGAGGTACAGTGACGTATGGGTAGGATGCTTTGTTGTTAGTCAGGATAATAATCGTAGTAATGGTTACCCGAATTAGTGTAGATCAGTAGATACACACTGTGAGTATATAAATTAGGACTTAGTCGATTTTGTAGTATCCAGTTTTGGGAATATGATTTTCTAAGGGCAATTTTTGGGAAACTTCCAGACACCATATCTTATGGTTTACTAGGTCATTTGAGCTGAAATTTTGGGAATTGTCATTTTAATGTATTTTGTATCACTCTATGAAATTTGAAACATATTGGGGTTCTGAGTCATATTTTGTGTCAGTTCAAAGTTGGCTGTTGAGTAGGTACTTTGATAGTTTCTGTTGTTTTTCATGTCTACTTCTACTACCACTTCTGGTTCTCCGCCTGCAAGAGTAGTTGTAGAACAACACATAACTTACAGCTCAGGGGAGCAAATTCAGAGATTCTTTTTGCTATGGACTCAAGGGAGTCTCGCCTTCATAGGGGTGAAAGTGGTTAGGGTTTTTGTTTGCCAGGGTGGTAGTAATTCTTGCTGAAACACAAAGGGGTCAAGGTTATCCTAGAGGCTTCTTAGAAGCTGTCACTCTGAGGAATTAAGGAGGTCTCAGAGTTTCATCGTGTATCGTTTCGATAACTCCTTAGTGGATGAGGCTTACGTCTACATCCTAGGTCACAGACCGATGTTCAAATCTGGACTTAGGCAACATTTTAGTAAAATATCCTCTACTTCAAAATCTGCCACTTTCTAAATATGGCAGCAGCCATGACGTGACTTTGATCCTCACTCTATTTCTTAGAAGTAAAACTAAAATAGAGAAGTGAACTATTAATTACCTCTTTTCAACACTCTATTTATTTCCTAATCACTTTTTAATTTTAATCCACAGTTTTCTCTGCAATAAATCAACTTAGGGGAAGGCACTAGTTTTGTCATCATATCTACAATCATTTCTCTATTAGTTTTATGAACTAGTTTAATAATTTTATTTTCAACCTTCTTTTTAATAAATCTTAGTCTAATATCCTTATGATTTAATTTGAAGTGATGTTTAGGATTAGCTGCAATAGAGATAGGAGCTTAATTATCACAAAAAACATTTTGAGTTCCAGACTTCATGAACCCAAGTTCTTCAAGAAGAGATTTTTCCCACATCAAATTCTTTGGTGGCAACACAGGAACATGTATTCAGCCTCCATAGTGGACTGAGCAACTACTTTTTGTAGTTTGCTACTCCCACAACATGCACCGGATCCAATTTGCAACACATATCTAGTCGTACACCCCCTTAAAGACACATCTCCTTAACTGGCATCACTCCAGGTGGTGATGTCAGTGTGCTCCCCCCCCAAATGCAACCATAGTTTCCTTTTTCCCACCAGATACCTCATCACCATTTTGGTAGCCTCCCAGTCTCTCTTTCTAAGTTCATTTAGACTTTTACTAAGGACACTTACAGCTGCACCTATATCTGGACAGGTACTGTTCATAAAATAAATTAAACTGCCTACAATCTGCTGATAATGGATATTTTCTATAAAAAAAAAATTATCTCATCCATCTCATCATTAATGATCAATATTCCTCTCTCTTCACTCCCCTCAGACACTTTTTTCAAATCCATAAGAGTAGTACATCCGTTTGTTTTTTCATTCTGAAATTTTTCAACCATATTACCGATTGCTTTTTTTTTAGTGAGGCTTATAATTATATTCCCTCTATCTCTCTCCATCTGAATTCCCAAAATATACTTTGCTTCGCCGAGATCTTTCATATCAAAATAGCTTCTAAGATCCCGTTTTAGTTTGTTAATTTTATCAAAGGACTTGCTTAAGACCAGCAAATAATCCACATAAATAGCAATAAATAACACTCCATTCTCATCCTCAAATAAATATATAGAGTGATCTGAACTAATTCTCATATACCCCAAACCGGTCAGAAATTCGTCTAGCTTTATATTTCATTGTCGCGCGGCTTGCTTAAGCCCATAGAGTGATTTTATCAGTTTACAAACCTTGCTTTCTTCCCCACTTTCCACGAATACTTCCGGTTGCCTCATGTAAATTTCTTCTTCCAACTCTCCGTACAAAAAGGACATTTTAACATCCATTTGGTGTATTTCTATATCCTCCGTTGCGGCTTTACTTAAAAGGATTCTCACAGAAGGAAATCTGACTACAGGTACAAAGGTTTTTTCGTAGTCTATCCCCTCTTTTTAAGTATAACCTTTTTCAACTAACCTAGCTTTGTACCTCTCAATGGCATTATTCGGGTTTAATTTAAGTTAAAAAAACAATTTACATCCGATTTGTTTTTAGTCCGGTGGACAATCTACCAACTCCCATGTATTGGCTTCCATGATAGAGGCCATTTCTTCATTTATAGCTGTGATCCACCGGCTACTTTCTAGGGTGTTTATGGCCTCTAACTATGTCAGAGGTTCATTCGAATGAGACATCTTTATGAGTTGGTTATTTACTTGTTTTTCTTGAAGTCGTTTACTACTTCTTCCCCTTTCAAAATCAAAAGCCGGTATGGAAGGCATATTTGGATTTCATTTAGGAAGATTTTCATTTCCCCTATCTTCCAATTCAAGTGTCTCGTCAAAATCCTCATCGGTTTCCACTTCGTATTGTGGCGTTGCCTCGGATGTTGTCCTATCCTCCTCCTTTGGTAGGATTTCAAATTTTCCTTTTTCTCCATCTTCCTTCTCTTCATTTTCAAAGTCAAAGTCAGAAAACTGATCTGTTTCAAATCTGATATTTCCTTCTTTATTATATTTCAATGGATCAAAGGACTTCTCTTCATTCATCACCACTATTTGTTTTACCAAAATTATATCTCTTATTTCAAGTCATACACTCGGTATTCTTTTGTGCTCTCATCATATCCTACAAGATATCCTGGTTTCCCTCTTCCCTATAACTTCTATTTAGTCTTATCAAAATCCAAACTATAAACTTGACTTCAATTAGGCTTTCATCCTGTCCACCTCTCATACGGAGTTTCCTCCTTATTTGTTGAAGTTAGGACTTTATTTTTGATGAAATTAGCATAGTTCATAGAATCAGCCCAAAACTGCAGCCCTATTCCCTTATCACTTAACATACTTTTGGACATATCTCCTAAAGTTCTATTCACTCTTTTGTCCTACTCTATTTTGTTCCGGATTATATGGAAAAGTTTTCTCATCATGAATTCCTTCTTCTTTAAGATATTCTTCAGATTCCATTGAGGTGTATTCTTTCCCATTATCACTTCCTATCTCTTTTATTCAGGTTTCATGTAGCTTTTCACTCCATACTTTATACACTTTGAAACATATCAATACCTGTGACTTATGTGTAAGAAAGTATACCTTCGTGTATCTAGACCAATCATCTATGATAGTTAACATCTATCTCCTCCCCCCATGTGAAGCATACCTAGCAGGTCCCCAAACATTAGTGTGAACTAGATCTAATACTTTCTCTCTCCTAAATGTGGTTGTCTTTTGAAATTGAAGTCTATGAATCTTCCCTTGGGCACATCCACTACAATCATCAAAGGTCTCATCATCCTCAAAGGTAATACCCCCCACTATTCCTTTTATCTTTATTTTCTTTAATCTATCTAGATGCACATGCCCCAACCTTTTATGCCAAAGCATCATCTCACTTGCACACGAGTAGAGAACACTTTTTTCATTGCAAAGAACAATTTTGAATATTCATAAACTGCCCTTCTCAGCTATGTAATAAACCTCATCATCAAAGCTTGCTGTGAAGATTCCTTTCCTAGTTCCTGTTTCATACTCCTTTTCATCTAGAACAGCTGTTCAAACTGGGTTCTTGCTAAGCTGTGGAATGTAATTAAGGTCTGAGAATGCTACAATTGAGGCCTTTCTATCAACTAGAACCTTCAAGCCAACAGTTCGAACAAGACTTGTGGTTTCTACTTTACCATCTCCGTACTCTATCTCAACTGTTGGGATCTTTCTCAGTTTAGTGAACCACCTCGTATCTTTGCACATATGCATTGAGGCCCCAGAGTCTATAATCCACCCATCCTCGAGTGGATCTATCTTACCTCCGAAAGCACACTTGTGTCTCTATGGAATGTCGACATGCTTTTCATTGTTTTTCGGATTAAAAGAAGCTCCTCAACTTCCTCTTCCGGTTTGGTTTCTTTGTCATCTTCTTCATCATGAACTTGAGTTAGGAAAGCCTATTTCTTTCTTCCATCCTTAAAGGTTCCTTGTCCATCTTTTAGTCGAAGATCTGCAAATTTGACACAATGTGCCATTAATGTCCCGGTTTCTTGCAAAAGTGACATAATCCTCCTCGAGAAGTTCCCCTCCCATATCTATCAAATCTGCCACCTCCTTGTCCTCTTCCACCAAAGTTTCGATAGGGATCTTTCCCTCTCTCCTCATCACGATTTCGCCAATCAGCTCCTGCAGACAATGCTTGAACACTTGGACTCCCTCTCCTAAGCTCTATGGTGTTTTCTTTCACTAAAATCATTCCCACTCTATCATCCCAATTCCAATTGCTATCTCCCATATCCTGTAATCGGTTAATGATATTCTCATACTCTTCAGGTAGTTTCATCATTAATGTGTTCACTATTTGTCTCTCAGACCATGAGTTACCTACACTCTCTAACTCTCCAAATAATGCTCCTAAATCATTGCAATAATTATTCATACTTCCTTCTTTATAAGCATAAGTTGCAATCTTGTTTTCGCCCAATTGTTGTTGCTGCAATGATCCACTCTTATATTTCTCAACTAGTGATATCCAAATCTGAGATGAAGATTTGATATGCATAACGGGAATGGCAATGCCCTTTGCTACACTTTTAAAAATTAAGAGCCTTGTCTTTGTGATACTAGTTCACAGTCCCTGGTTTAAATTTGGACTTAGGCAACATTTTAGTAAAATATCCTCTACTTCAAAATCTGCCACTTTCTAAATATGGCGGCAGCCATGGCGTGCCTTTGATCCTCACTCTCTTTCTTTAAAGTAAAACTAAAATAGAGAAGTGAATTATTAATTACCTCTTTTCAACATGTTTCCGCGATAATAACTACCACCCTTGCAAGAAATGACTCTGACTAGCCTCAACCCTGTGAGGACATGAATCCTTTGAGTCCAACGCAAAAAGAATCACCGAATTTGCTCCCCTGAGCATTTTATTATGGTTGGCCAAAGACAGCCTATTTATACTGAAGGTCACCTAGAGAGAGTCACCTCAAATATTACTAAGTCCTAGTCTGCCTACTCTAAGCTACCTATTTCTAAACCCTAGTCTAATAGAAACACTATATAGTACAAAAGGTATAGTGGCTGATGTACTTATTGTACCACCATTGTACAACATGGCCTTCAAGGAGATGCCTGTCAAATCGGGATCCATGGTTCCTCCTCCCATCTTTTGTGGTATCCAAATAGTGTAACGCCACGCGGCATTGCGTGAAGCTATTTCCAAAGGCCACCAAAAGCGCATTTTGGGTGGCGGTTGCAACCTAGGATGTCCGATCAATTAAATTTACACGGTTCAGATTTGCGTTCGTGCATGCATTTATTCATTTGCGTCTAGTAGTCAAATTGGTGTTAATTTGCCATTTTGTCACAATATAAGTACATATCAAATCCAATACGTTCATCTTTTTGAGTGCCTTAATGGTTAAGGTGTCCGGATACATAGAGTCTAGAAGTCCAAGGTTCAAATCCAACAAAAGGCACAATTTTGGTAAAATGCCCTTCTACTTTAGTCTGCACCTTCTAAATAGCGGGGTAGCCATGGCGTGTCTTTCATTCTCTCTCTCTCTCTCTCTCTCTCTCTCTCTCTCTCGTTAGAGACTAAAAAAACATAGAGATAAGATATAAATTACCATTTTAAACACTCCCTTTAATTTTTAACTCTCTCTTTCTCTTAACCCACAACCATTTCTGCAATAAACTAATTTTGGTGAAGGAACTGCTTTGGTCATCATATCAGCCAGCATTTCCCCATCCGGGTTGTACACAAGTTTGATGATTTTGTTTTCAACTTTTTCTCTCACAAAGCTAAGCCTTATGTTCATATGTTTGGCCTTTAAATGATGCTTGGGATTTGCAGCAATTGCAATTGCTGCATGGTTATCAAAAAAAATGTTTTGCACTCCATTTTTTATAAATTCCAATTCTTGCACCAAAGATTTCACCCACATTAATTCTTTCACAGCTACGCATGATGCCATATTCTCAGCCTCCATTGTAGACTGAGCGACAACTTTTTGTTGTTTGCTGCTCCAACAGCATGCACCCATCCCAATTTGCAAAATATATTTAGTAGTTGACCTTTTGAGTGGCACATCTCCATAACTAGCATCACTCCAAGTGGTGATGTTAGTATTATCCCCTCCTAGATTTAACCATAATTCCTTTGTTCCCACAAGATATCTCATTACCCTCTTCGGTGCCTCCCAATCTTTCTTTCTTGGATTATTCAAACTTCTACTAAGAACTCCTACAGCTGCCGCTATATCCGGACGTGTATAGTTCATAAAGTAGATGAATCTTCCTACAATTTGTGGATAGGGAATATTCTGCATAAATTTTTGTTCTTCTATAGTAATCTGATCATCTAGAACTATTACTCCCCCTTTAGCATCCCCCTCACTTACTCTTTTAAGTTCCATAGGTGTAGAGCAACCATTGGTTTGGTCCATCTAAAATTTTTGAAGCATATTACCGATTGCTTCTTATGAGTTAGTCAGATTATTTTCCTCTCTCTATCCCTTTCCATTTGTATTCCCAAAATGTACTTAGCTTCTCCTAAGTCTTTCATATCAAAACGACTACTCAAACTTTTTTTAGTTGATTTATTTTCTCAATAGATTTACTCAAGACAAGCAAATCATCCACATACAGTGCAATTAATATTGCACCATTTTCATCTTCAAAAAGATAAATGTAGTGATGTGAGCTGATCCGTATGTAACCCTGACTAGTAAGGAACTCATCCAATTTTATGTTCCATTGTCGTGGCACTTGTTTCAGCCCGTATAGTGATTTAATCAACCTGCACACCTTGCTTTTTTCTCCCTACTCTACAAATCCCTCCGCTTGTTTCATGAAATTTCTTCTTCTAGTTCCCCATTTAGAAAAGCAATTTTTATGTCCATTTGATGTATTTCCATGCTTTCCGTTGCAACTATACTTAGAAGGATTCTCACTAAGGGAAACTTGACTACTGGTGCAAAGGTCTCCTCATAATCAATTCCCTCCTTTTGAGTGTATCCCTTTGCTACAAATTTAGCCTTGTACCTTTCTATATAATTATTTGGGTTGAATTTTAGTTTAAAAATCCATTTACAACCGATTGGCTTTCTATCCGAAGGACAATCTACTTACTCCAATGTGTTTGCCTCCATTATGGAACTCATTTCCTCATTAATAGTTGTTTTCCATCTATCCCCTTCCAAGCTATTTATAGCTTCCAAATATTTTTTTTGTTCTTCCGGATAGGACAGCTAGGTTAACTTACTGTTGGCCTTTCTTTCTTCGATACGTTTGCTACTTCTCCATCCTCCCTCAAATTCTGATGTCGATATTGAGGGCATCATCGTATTCCGTTTGGGTACAAGTTTGATGTGGAGCCTCATGTGTCTCCTCCACTTCCTTGTCATCTGAATTTCCTACAAATTCAATTTCTTCCTTATGTGCTTCCTGAATTAGTTCAAGGTTAGGATAAAAATCCACATCCGGGACTATCCTGATTTCAACTTCTTTGGTGTATTTAAACGGATCTATGGATTTTACTTCATCCATAACTATAATATGTTTGGCTAAGATTATATCATTTTTCTTTAGATCATACTATCAATATCCTTTGCTATCTTCATCATATCCAATCAAGTATCCAAACTTTCCTCTTCCTTCTAACTTCCACTTTGTTTTGTCATTATCTTAGCTAAACACTTGACATCCAAACACTCTCACACTAGATAAATCTGGTTTTCTGCTGGTCCACCTCTCATATGGAGTTTCATTTTTATTAGCTCAAGTTAGAATCCTATTTTTGATGATAATTGCATAATATATAGCTTCCGCCCAAAACCAGAAGCCTATCCTCTTATCAGTTAGCATACTCCTTGACATATCACCAAGTGTTCCATTTCGTCTTTTCGGCTACTCCATTTTGCTCTGGATTATCGGGAATAGTTTTCTGATGATGAATTCCTTCGTTTATTAAAAACTCTTTAAACTCATTTGAGGTGTACTCCCCCCCATTATCACTTTTTACTTCTTTTATAGAGGTCTCATGAAGTTTCTCACTCCAAACTTTATATTTCTTAAAGTACCGCAACACTTCAAACTTATGATTAATGAAGTATACCTTAGTATATCTAGACCAGTCATTGGTGATGTTCACCATATATCTTTTACCTCCGTGTGAGAGATATCTCGCCGGTCCCCACACATCTGTGCATACAAGCTCCAAGACCTTCTCTCTCCTATAAGTGGCAACCTTTGGGAAAAGAAGTCTATGGATCTTTCCTTGTGCACAACCACTACAATCATCTACCAATTCAGATTCCTCAAACTTTGTCCCATCCACTATTCCTTTGGTCTTCATTTCTCTTAATCTATCTAGATGCACATGTCCAAGTCTCTTATGCTACAACATAATATCATTTACACAAGAGTAGAGGGCACCTTTTTTTACATTGCAAAGTACAATTCTAATCATTCCCTGGCTAACATTTTCAGCTTTAAAATAGACCTCACCATCAAAAACTAACAATGAACCTTCCTTTATTAATTCTTGTGACGAAATATTTCTCATCTAAGACAGCTATAGAGATCAGATTTTTGTTAAGCTCTCATTTATATAGCACATCTAAAAGAGTGACAATGGAGACTTTCGCTTCAACAATGACCTTTAAATCCACTGAACCTACAAGGTTTGTAGTCACAACTCTACCATCTCCAAATTCTATCTCAACAATGGGGATCTTCCTCAACTTTGTAAACCACCTTTTGCCTTTGCACATATGCATTGATGCTCCTGAATACATGATACACCCTTCCTCTGAGGGTTCTTTCTTACCTCCAAATGCACATTTTTGCGTTCTTGGTATTTCCACTTTTTTATCTTCTTGCTTATTGTGGAGAAGCTCCTCCATCTCCTCTTTGTTGCTCTTCACCTGCCCGTATTTCATACTTAATTCTACCAATCTGGTGGAATCAACCATGTAATGTCCCGGTGTTATGCAAAAGTGACAAACGCTTGTTTTTGGAGCTCACATTTCTTGTTCATTTGGTTATCCTCCTCCTTTTCCCTTATAGATAACGCTTGAACAATACTTTATGGCTACCGTAGGTGGTGGGCCCATAACCTGAAATTTTGTGGGCTGCGTTGCCCCACATAATGCACAGTTCACAAGTAGCCACTAGGATAACATCAACCCACTTTGGTTTCCCCGATAATAACTGCCACCCTGGCAGGCAATGACTTTGACTAGCCTCACCCCTGTGAGGACAAGACTCCCTTGAGTCCAACGCAAAAAGAATCACTAAATTTACTCCCTTGAGCAATTAGTTATGGTTGGCCAAAGACAGCCTATTTATATAGAAGGTCACCTGGAGAGAGGCACCTCAAATATTACTAAGTCCTATTCTTCTTACTCTAAGCTACCTATTACTTAACCCTATTCCAATAGGAACACTATATAGTACAAAAGGTACAGTGGCCGATGTACTTATTGTACCACCATTGTACAACATGGCCTTCAAAGTGATGCATGTCAAATCGGGATCCATGGTTCCTCCTCCCATCTTTTGTGGTATCCAACTAGTGTGACGCCACGTGGCATTGCGTGAAGCTATTTCCAAAGGCCGCCAAAAGCGCATTTTGGGTGGCGGCTGCAACGAAGGCCGTCTGATTAATTAAATTTACACGGTTCAGATTCGCGTTCGTGAATGAATTGTTTCATAGGCGTCTAGTAGTTAGTTTGGTGTGAATTTGCCATTATCTCACAATTTCAGTACGTATCAAATCCAATGCGTTTATATTTATGAGTGCCTTAATGGTTAAGGCATCCGGATACATAGAATCTAGAAGTCGCAGGTTCAAATCCAGCAAAAAGCACAATTTTGGTAAAATGCCCCTCTACTTTAGTCTACACCTTCCAAATACCAGGGTAGCCATGGCATGTCTTTCATTCTCTATCTCTCTCTCTCTCTCTCTTTCTCTCGTTAGAGACTAAACAAAAATAAACACAAGATATAAATTACCTTTTTCAACAACCAGCTATGGGGATGCTCCTATGAGGAGATGCACGTCTGGGTATGTATTGTTTGTGGGTGATGGGGCTTGTTCCTACAGCAGCAAGTAGCAAAAGGTCATTGCTCAGTCCACAATGGAGGCTGATTACATAGCCTCTAGCTCACCTATAAAAGAATTAATGTGGGTCAAGTCTTTGGTTGGTGAGCTTGGTCATCTTAAAAGTGGTGTCCAGAAAGTGTTTTGTGATAATCAGGCAGCCAATGCCATTTTTGCCAATCCCAAACACCACTTTAAAGCCAAACCCATGGACATTAGACTTAGCTTTGTTAGGGGGAAGGTAGAAGACAATATAATCAGCTTAGAGTATAGACGAGATAGTGAAATGGTAGTAGATATGATGACCAAACATATTCCTTCCCCTAAGCAAATTTTCTGCAATGAGAAGTGTGGTCTTAAATTAAAGAGTAACTAGAAAATGAGGGGAGTGTATAAATTAATGGTTTTTTTAGTATTTTCTACGTCTAAAATGAAATGCAGAAAAGAAGCCGAAGCAGTCTGTCTCTAACTCCTGTTTTGAGCTCCCACACTTGTGGCAGTCACTGAAGGTTTTAGAGGGAGCAAGTGCCATGACTGCCTATGCTGTCTACAGATAGAGAGTTAGGCGGTAGATTTTGGTAGATTTACCAAAATATTTCTTGACGAGTTTTTGTGTGCCAAGTTGGCAATTATTCTTGCTAAAAAAAAAATGGGGTAGGGTTATCCTAGGGGCTCCATGTGAGCTGCCTACTTTGTGAACCAATGGAGGTCTCACAGTTACATTCTGAAGATACATATTTGTGTGAAGCTACACACTCAACGTGAACGTTCGCTCCCCACAATGTTTTAGTCGGAAGGTGATAGATTTTTTGACATTCATCCTTGTAGAGCTTCCTACACTATAACAAAGTAGAGTGAATTCCACTTATTGTAAAGCATTGGGCGAGAAAAGAAAAAGTGTTTACATTTTGGAACCACTAATTTGCACATAGTGAGAGAAATAAAAAGGGTTAAAACGATTTTTCCACCATGAGGAAAGAAACGGGGTAAAATATTTGTCGTGCATGTGTCTATTTGAACAAAAAAACATGCAACCCAACTTGCTGTCCAGCAAAAAAGGTGTGACAAACGAGCAATGCAATCCCAAAGCAAAAAGAATTATAATGCAATGCAAAAATAAATATGACAATGTAAAATATATAAGTGGAAGGTGAGTAGGCAACGAAGGTGAGTGGGCAGCCGAGAGAGAGATCCATTAATTACTAAGCCGATACGTAGCCACTAGGCTCCACGGTCTAGGTGTATTCCTTAGAGAAGTTAGGTCTAGGATTTCAAATAAAGAAAAACAGAACCAAAAAAATATAAGAAAACAACAATGAAAACAAATACAAGAAAACAACAATGAAAATCTGTAGAGAATTTGAGATAATCGGATTGTGACACTCCGATTACTAGTTGCAAAAAAGTACAAGACAAAAACAAACAATGGAAGTGTGTAAAGAATCCAAGATAACTAGATTCAGACCCAAAAATAAACTCCAGCAAAAGACGACAGAAATTCCACAACAAAAGTCAAACCCTAATCCACAGATTGCATCCACAAAGGTTTAGACACAGCCTGAGAAAGTCGGCCGTGGCAAAATCCACACTAAAAAAGATAGTTGAAGGGAAACCATGCAGACTCTCGCCAAAACCGAGTGAAATAAATTGTAGGGCTTACAAGAAAAGTGTAATAGGGAAAAAATAGACTAAGCGCTTAACAAACTAAGGCACAAAAAACCTTGCAGAAAAACACTGACAACTTAACTAAGGAAAACGACAAGGGAAAAAGACAAAAAAATCTAAGTCCTCTTTGACCAATTATTTTACTCTCAAATTATGAGAGTGCACACCTAACTATTTTGACTAAGTACTAGCACCTAACTAATGCCAACTAACTAACAACGTAGGAGTATTAAATGTACCATTTCGCCTTCTTTGGATCCTAGCCAATAGGCGGCCATGACCATATGCCTACGTTACAAATTTCACAATCCACGGATTAAAACCCTCCCTCGCTACATGGAAATGCGTGAAACTCCAAGGGATCACGACTTAAACTTCAACCAATTAGATCGCGACGCCAACAGTCCAAAATCGTACCTCCAATTTTGTAATAGTACACCGCCGCACGACGTCAAAATCTGCAACAAATATTTAAGTATGGTCGTCTTCCACGCGAATATGTATCTTCGTTTTGTCCATGAAATTTTTGGCGTCACTTCGATCACCGTTCACAATAATACTTGCGTCTACACACGATTTGTACCCCAAACGGAACTAGTATAGCTGCAACATGTGATATCTTTACAAACAAACTAAAATAAAATACTGACACAATGCGTCATGACAATAGTTGTGAATGTGTCTATTTGAACAAAAAAGCATGCAACCCAACGAGCTATCCAGCAGAAAAGGTAAAGCAAAAAGAATAATAATACAAAGCAAAAATAAATATGACAATGTAAAAAGAGATAGGTGGAAGGTGAGAGGGCAACCGAGAGAGAGATCCATTAATACCCCCCCCGAGCTCTTTAGCCTGCAAAGGAGCAGGCCAAAAAAATAAAAAGTTTTTGAAGACGCTAATCACAATTCTCCTCTCCAATTAGCATCCGTATAGAATCCAAATCATACGACAGGTGTTGCAAATAACGTGAAGCACATTTCTTGGCGTGCTCTGGAATAGTATTGGTATCTACAACCTCTAAACTCAACACCCCATTAGAAGCCATCTTGACGATCATGGGAATGCATGGAGAGATGTTAGTATCGAATGTGTCGATACCAGCATAAGCCGGAAATGCTCTCGCTGAATGAGCCATAATAGGCAACGGCTTCCGTGCTGAAATAAGTGGAAGACAAATCTTCCGCTCAAGAAAGTGATTGGGTCTTTAAGATAATTTGTGGTCACGCATAACCATACCGCCACCAACCCGAAATATGACATCTTGGCCAACCAAGCACTCGTTATCGTTGCACTTAGTAACGAGTGCATGTGAGAAAATCTTTGAAAATCCAGTTCCGGTTTCTGTTTGAAACTGAAACACGAGGGGGAATTTGGCGATTCCAAGGACCGGCTATGTGGTACCAGCTGAAGTTAGTAAACGTGTGGCTTTGAGTTGGAGCTTGTCTGCCGTGAGGCCAAGCTTTGACGCAAATTTGGATCAGAGGATCACGTGTTTGGCTCCGATGTCCATGGGAGGGAGGGAAGGTGCAACACCATTGACTCTGAATGAGTGTCGGTTGTTGTCAAGAAAGCTGATGTGGGGATCGAATGTACGACGTTCGTCCGCCGAAATTGGATGGACTGCTGACAGATTGCGATTCAACTGCAACGCGCGTAAAGCAGCGGCTGTAGTTACCTCACCCAAAATAGGAGAGACCTTGGGCACTTCCTCGATCATTAAAGATAGGATGCTCAACCGTTCGTTGACGCGATGAGCATCTTGGATTGTACTGTAAAAAATTGTAAGTGATTCAGCTACAATAGTCGAAGTCGTTTCCGGAAGAGGGGAGAGAGTTTCTTTTCAAAAGATAGTGGGATTTGAGAATTTGTTAACTTACCAACTCAATTATGATCTTTCGAGCCTTTGTCAAACGTAGCTGCTCCTTGTTGGACGGTAGAATCCCGAAGGGTTAGAGCGGCCAACGTTGGCATATGAACGAACGTCCGGGCCATCCCAGTAAAATGCGGCTTCATTTTCGCCATGAAGGTTGCGAATTGTTCTTTCATCATAGCTGCCATAGTAGCTTGAAGCTCTATTTTTTCTCTCTCTCTACGAGAAATTTTAGGAGGAGTAGATTCCTTCTCGGTCTCCTTAGGTGGGTTGACTAGCTTGGCGGAACAGGCCGAAATCCCCCCATTCATGATCTGATTTTGATACGAGAACTTTGGGTTTTTAATATGGCATCGATGGGCATAATGTCCCTTATGCTGACAGTGAGTGCATGTAGCGTCTTATCGGGACACATGCAGGCTTCATGCGCTTTTTCTCCACAACGAAAACACAATTTGTTTCCGGGGTTATATAGTGGGGCACCCATGGCAGACACATTCGAAAGCCTGTTATTAGGCCATGGGTTGCTTGGTAAGGAAAGTGGGGAAGGGACTTTCGAACGATCATAAGCTTCCCACCAACACGATTGCATCTCATATTCAACTGCATATTGGGCGGCTTGGTCAAAGGTGAATTTCAAGCCGTATGTCTGAGTGAGATGACTTCATATAAATTTATTTAAGTGAGAGGGAAATTGTCCAGCAAAATTTTGAACCACTTTTGCATCAGACATTAGGTCTGTTAAGGCTTCACAAACACTCTCCATACGAGCACGTAAAGCAGGCACGGTTTCACCCGGTTTACGTTGGAATTTCATCAATTCTCTCACTTAATTTGGATTTTGCATACGATACACCGCTTCTAGGAGAATGAACATGAAAGAAAGGGGATCTTCCAACGTATTTTTCATCACTAGTCGTGCTGGGACAAGAGCACGCGCAGCTACGGCATATTGCAAAGGAATTCCCAAGAAAGCAGGAACAAAGACATTACATGGGCATTTAGGACCTCGGGGAAAGCAACCTGGTATGGGATATCCACTTGTCATATGACCTTCGGTATACCAGCGAAAGGAGGGGAAAATTTTGTCATCCGGGTATACTATCATACTTGCGGGAATATAGGGTGAGAGACGAACCTCTGAGGTAACGACCTAGGAGAGAGAAAGCTACACCCAGATCAAATCGATCTTGATGTCGAATTGCAAGGTCTCGCATTTCAATATATTGCAACATCCTAAAATGAGATAATGAGCGTGTTCTTCATTCTTGAAAAACATAAATGAAGATTCCACTATACAGTGTCTTATTTCATTGTGTATAATAATTTTGATAATTTACACACCGAATTCTCCCTCATATATTCTTCATACATCTTTGGTTATTAGGATTTACACCAATTTTGCACTTTTTGATAAAAGGTTAATGTCTTCAATTATTTTCAAACATTCGACCTACGTTACGGTCCACTCTGTTAAACCTAAAAAACAAAAATAATTAAATGATTAATTTTAATAAGCCAAAGAACTCAACTTTGGTCAAGTAATATTTTGGAGATTTGAACCAAGGTACTAATATTGCAAGAATAATGGTACTTATTTTCTCTAAGGGAGAGAGAGAGGGAAAGAGAGGGAGAAAGAGGGAGAAAGAGAGAGAGGGAGAGGAAATGAGAGAGGGAGAGAGGGAGAGAGTGATAGAGAGGGAGAAAGAGAGAGAGAGGGAGAGGGAGGGAGAGAGGGAGAGAGGGAGAGAGAGAGAGAGGGAGAGAGAAAAAGAGAAAGATAGAGAGAGAGAGGGAGAGA
>JBBHKE010000662.1:0-27658 GCA_037447655.1 Zygnema cylindricum | reverse complement strand
CATTGGAAATTACACATTCACATTGAAATCACTCACATAAGGATCAACTTTTAATTAGAAGAAGCTTCAGTCCACATGACATTCAGCTTGGTCTCTTGCCCTCTTGGCTCAACTTTTCCTTTAAAGTTTTTTCCACTGCCCTCCACTCTTAAATAATTCTATCTCTTCACTACTAAAACACTACTTAGTCTGTAACAGATTTCCGTGCAAAATTCCATTGCTCCAATGTGGTATTATTCGTTGGATTCGTCAAGAATATCCACAAACTTTTCCAAAAGACAAGATGCCTACTTTTCTTTTCGACTTCACCATTTATCCATCACCGCCCTGGACCAGCCAAGCCAGAGTCAACGCTTCGTTGAACAGGCTTTTTACCTGGGCCAATCATTGATCAGCTAGGACTCTGATTGACGAATGCAAAAACGTGTGAAATCTCCCACTAACTACATAGCATTTCTAACCAATCAAATGCTACCTTTCACTACGTTTTATTTACGTGCAAAATTTCACACGCTAAACTACTTACCTAACTTACAAAATTTGACTTATGACGTTTCGTACTAAAAATCGTACGAAACAAAACATCACGCGTACCAAACCTAGTTGTTCAATACCCGCGATTTCTTCCTTTTTTCCAATTTCTACATATTGTACGTGACTTTTCAAAACATCGCAAAAAAACGTCTACTGTAAACTGAAACTGAAAATTTACGGAAACCTATAGACAAATTACGGTAACTGTACGAGTATTTACAGAAACTATACGGAAATTGACAAAAAGATTCGATGCACGTATCGGTACTTTCTCTTCAGTAAACTGATCAGAATCTACACAAAAATGTAAGGAATTTTATCGTCACGTCTACGGACATTTCCAAAAAGAGACGTTGCGGCGTCACACTATTTGAGCGCCGTAAGTTCAAAATGTTTACAGGTGTCTTCTTTAAATTTTCGAAAAGAAGCCGCCATAAATACTTCAACAGTTGAAAGCGAAAATTCAAGGAAGACGCCATTACCGACGCCACGGTAGTAGTTGGTAAACTGCCGTTGAAGCCGTTGACGAAGAAGTCACGGACCTCCAAAAAAGTAGCCATGCCTAGAGTTTGAGGAGTAGAGTTCATGAAGACATGATGGAATTCGATGTAGGGGAAGAAGATCTAGAGTAAAAATAGATGAAGGACATATATGTATTTTTTTTTGTCTAATGTGATTTTTTTATTATTATTATTATTAATATGTTACGTCGTGCAATGTTGAATGATAAAAATTTTCATCTGCATATGGCATGTACTTTGTTTTTTTTAAGTTGCATGCTCTCGGAGAGGTAGAGAGAGAAGGCCATGGCTGCCTGTCTGTGAACGGCAAACAATTTTATTTTGACAAAGGCTTACGTACGGCTCAACTCTCCATAGGGAGCAACCGTAGCCAGTTGATGTAGATGTTCCGCTGTATACATACGGTGTGATAATTATTTGAATACATATTAATTTTTACCGCTCATTTGACGGAAAGCGTACAAACTGCGGTACATGTTCAATTCAATTTTTTATACATGTACGGATTTGTACGTCCAGTTTCTACGTATAGCTCGCGCGTTCGAATCGTGCGTAAAATGCGTTTTGAACAACTATGGTACCAAAGGACTATTATAACTTTATCTAACGTACGCCGGAAATTCCGCTGCTAATTTGACCCTTAACCCGCTATAATGAACACTCATTTGTTATTTTGACCTCGCGCTTTTACCTAAGTACACCAATCACTATAAATTTTAAAACACAACTCCAAATCGTGCGTTTTTTTCGGAGACGTCTACCAAATTCATAACTCTATATTCGTGACACTTAAATGCCCATTTACAAACAAGTTCGATCCCTTATTAGTGTTACACACGTGCCTTTGTACAGGGCGAATTTGAAAGCGACGAAAAAATATTTGCAGCAGGATATCTCTCTGATGACTCTTTTCCTTCGTGGAAAAGACTTCGCGTACAAAACATAATGGCAAATATTAAAGTACAGATTTTCATTTTGAAAAGGATTTCGAAACGGTTGGCACAACGAAATGAAAAGAAAGTACAAATTGTACATTCGCGTAGCGCTGCAAGATATTTAAATCTGCGTTCTTCCGTACATATGTCGTTCATATTTTGTGCTTTTCGAATCTTTTAATTGTCCCGGCCGGCTGAACAAGATCCTACATGGTTCCAATCGCAATCCAGGACGTCAGCAATTGGTGCCTCGTTGGCACAACTTGATGGAGAAGTGATACAAATATTATTGCCCGTAAATGTGTCCGTACGATAATTAGAAATGCCTAAAAGCACGACCCTCGTTAAAAAACTCCCCCTAAGTCGCTAACAATTACCTAGCTATGCAATATAACACGTCATTGAAAAAGTGCTCCATTAACAATACAAGAAAGCAAACTGTAAAACAAGGCAAACATGGTACATATACAAAAGACGCTTAACCGAACCAAAACCGTGCCTAAAAAAGACCCTAAAAAACCCAAAGCATCGGTCTACTTCACGGGCCCAAAACCATACCAAACGAACAAGACCGAACCTTAAACAAGAAACAAACAAAGGTAGAGAACACAAACAAAGGGACAAACAAGAAAAACTTAAGCGTAAACGTATATTGAAAATAGCGTACGCACAAACATACATTTGAAAAGCACGGTTCGCTAATTACACAACAGAAATTCCGCTTCAACAGAATACTCTGCCGATACACTGATTCTCATAATGTACTTAAACACTTTTCATTCTCCCGAGTTCCATCGCATAATGGTGTGAGTCTCAAGATAATAAATTTGAAAAAAAATGAAATCCAAAAGGAAATGGAAGAGAAAAGGAACAAAGCTAGTTGACAAGAGCAAATAAAAACTAAATTGTGTATAGACAAAGAAACCACCCTAATTGTACTGTTTGATAATTATGCCTTTAGGAAACTATTGCCCTTTATTTCAATATTATTTAATTCTCTTTTGGTCATTGAATAAAACTAAATTCCCTTCCACAAGAGTCTTACAAGTTCAAGAACCAATAACCAAAGAGTCGACGAGCCTAAAAATTACCTTTCGCCTACTAATCAACGTGTTTATAACAGTTTTAACAAAAAAAAAAAAAAAACTCTAATTTTTGCACTACCATAAACCCTTGTTCCACTCCAAAATTCCAAAAAAGGACTAAAAACCCTCAATGCAAACAAGCCTCCATTTATTAAACAAATCTAGACTAGACCCGTGCTTAAGAACCTAAACCCGAATGTGCATTTAATTCGATCTAATGTAAGTTCGAAGAATTCGTATGAAAACTCTAAAAATTCGTACAAAGCCAATCCCTTCCGCAAAACCCGTCACGCTCCCCCTTCTTCAAAAAGCGAATCTAGCCAGAAAGAAAACAAAAGAAAAAGTACAGCCACAAAACCGCCAATTTAGTGTAGCTGTACGGATATTTACGGCAAACCAAACGAAATACATGTGTACGGACTAATCAGAATCCAGTAAAAACCCGACGAAACGCGCTCCGAGCCGAGAGAGCCCGCCGTCCGGATTCAGATTTTGTACTGCGCGCCGGACTACTTTTGCCGGCCGTTTCTGACTGCCTGATGACGTCCGACATTTCCTTTTCCCGGCCGGCCATTTCCTTTTCCCGGCCGGCCATTTCCTTTTCCCGGCCGTCAGTTTCCCCCGGCATGCGCAAACCGGATCCGCGACCGCGTTTTTCCAAACTGCAGAGATAAGAAGGGAAGGGATAATATGAATGAATTAATAAAATAATATAGGTAGAAAGATAGATTAAATAGAGTATATAATAGTGTAAATTAGTGTATATAATAGAGAGAATGAGATAAAAGGGGGATAGAGAGAGGGAGAGGGAGAGAGAGAGAGGGAGAACGTACGACGGCTGTAATATCCCGAGGTCTTGCAGCTTCTTTTTGGAGCGTTCCTCCGTCAGGTGGCCGCTTGCGTCCAACCGATACGCGCCACCTGGCGACACGCGAAGACCTCGTTTGACCAAAACCGCCAAATCTTTGGCATGGAGTTCACGGCCGTTGATTCGCACGTGCGAATTCCCGCCGGAACAGCTGGCGGACATCGGACCGTCCAACTCCGAAATTCTCGCCTGCATGATACGAAGATAAATAAATAACACTTAATCAACAAATAATTAGCTGATGGGAATATGGTTTTTTCTAACTGACTGGAATACATTTTTTTTTTATATCGACGAGGATATAGTTTTTTTTTTTTTCTTACTGACCGGAATAATGCCGAGACAAGGGCCGCCCATGGCTCCCCAAAATCCTGCCCGAAAATCGTACCTGGAAAAAAAAAAATAACGACAGCAACAGAAAAATTAAAAAAAAGAGAAAAAGATCAAAATATGAATCCATAATTTGACATTTTTTTAATTCCAATCCCAATTTTTGACAAAAGACTAATCTTGGGTGTAGAAAAACTCACCAATAATCTCCCGGGTGAATGGGACCAGCTCTTTTTTCCGCTTTCTCTACCGCCTTTTCTGAAATCACACGTCCATTTACTAAAACAAGTCCCTTTTTTCCTACCCCTTTATTCCTCACATCTCCTTCCCCATTCTTATGCTTACTATCATTACTAGATCCATGTACTCCGTTCTGTTCTGACCCACATTCTCCGTTAACTCCTTCCGTTGTCCTTTCTTCCACTCGCATCAACAAATCATGTTGTCCTATGTGCCGACCATTTCCATGTGACTCATATAACGCCTTCTCTAAATCAGGTCCAAGAGAAGGTTCACCCCTTTTTAGTTCTCGGACAACTACGGAACCTCGTGAATTTGTTGAATTTTCTCGTGACAACACATCTTGCCAAGCTTCCTGCGACGGACCATTGGGAGTCGTTCCGCTGGATTCCGTATCTTCCGACTGAACTGGTTGAATATGGAACATGGAAACACGAAGACATTTCCCGCAACGGATTTTTTGGGACGATTTTCTACTACCAGACAAATGAGGCGGCATTGCGAGAGTAGCGAAACACCAGAGGCACTGCAGAGAGGGAGAGAGAGAGAGAGGTTAGATCTTACATCGAAAAAGATTGTACGTAAGTGTTCTAATAGCTCAAATAATATATGTGGGTCACCAACTTGTTTGTTTCATTGTGTGTATGCGTGTATTTGTGCGCGTTTTTTTATCTTCTTCTAAGTTCTAGATGTGACTGTCGTGGATACTTTTACAATGCGCCATTCACGTGTGTAGTTATATTTACTCTTGCTAACATGTATAAATTTGATGCTTTGTCAATACTTCCTAGAAAACTAAGGTACATAGAGCAACAAATTGGTGTTGCACCCTTATGGGCATCATTGACAAATTGGTCAAAAATAATAAATCGACCGAACCAAATTAGCATTATTAAGGACCCATCTTCAAATAGCAAAAAAATGGGCCAAGGGAACTTTGAGCTTTAGATTAAGTCAGGCGCAGAGTATCAGGCACGTGTTTGTTAGATCACAATTAAAAAAAAAAAAAAAAACGTAGAATTTTTATCGAACAACATTTTTATGAACAAACACAGACGCATTTTGGTCTGCCACGACAGTGAGAAAAGACCTGGGCCAGAAAAAAAACAATTCTGCACTTTATTTCGCCACAGGTGTCCTGTTTTTAGCCAGCCGAGAATCGCCACGTGGCATACTTTGAATTCCCATAATCAATTGGTCTAGACCATTCTCGCTACCCGAGCTAGTGAGTTATTTGCGTTAACACTTTCTTAAAAGTAACTACTAAATTAAGTTTTGTCACGTGGCTAATTACGGGCCACTGAAATAAATACTGTTATTTTATTTCAAGTTTCAGAGTAAACAAAAACACGTACTCAAGTTAGACTGATAAAGTCTAATAGTAATAGCGATGGGCAGTGTAGTGAGGTGTACCATCAATATTGTGCCCTATTCCATTTGGCTAGAGAAACTTTTCCAACATATGGTAGAGCAAAGGAGTTCTCGTGATGCGATATAATACCGTATCCAAATTTTCGATAGCATAACGCATCACTGCGGTACACCGGTGTACGGTATCAGTGCGCCTATATTTAAGCTGAACCTGAAATAGTATTAATGACACTAATTACTTTAGTGCTGATTGTTTAAACGGCTGGAAATCAGCCACGTCATTCAAACGTGAACTAGAATTCTAGAACTTAACAACACTAATGTAAAACCCACGCTAATAATTTTCTACTCTAATAACAATTCGTTGTACTGCACCTAGATCCGAATCTTTTAGTCCTTAAGTCCCAGAGTCATGAAGACCGGGTCGTCACGTCACATAGTTAAGGCGGTGGCTACCTGTCGGATTATCTCGGGGGCTCAAACTCTGTCTTTTTGGCATGTGCCAGCGCACACGACAAACAGCGAGATTATCGCACCGACTGAACATATTTTATAATACCCTAAGATGTAAGCCGTACGACTCAGCCGAACCCTAGCATTAATAGCGATTCCTGGCCACTCTGATGCTGTACTTGTTCTTGGATACCGACAAAATTGCGCTTGGCGTAACGATATTTTGTCTTTTATTACCTAACGTTACGTGAGTCTGACGAAACTTGCAAGCCGCGGCCAGCTGACAAAACATTCGTACGACAAGCGTACGGCAAATCTGGTAGCTACGATCCTATCGCAAATTAAGTCGGCCTCAGGTCTATTTTGCCGTTACGGTAGAACAACAGACTCGACAAAAAGCTATAAATATTCAATCTTAGAATGATTTGTACGGCACGTATCAGACTCGCTACAGTACTGTACTTTTAAGTTCGGAGGGTCAATTTTAATGCGTCGTTTGCTGTAATGGGACATGATGTCACGACAGATTCCAGGCGGGGGACAGAAACGTCGTTGTGACAATGTCACGTATTTCGACCCGTCTTTTCGGGGGACTACAACCGCCTGTGACATACTGTCACGCGTCCGCGGTCAGTGACGTGACATGACATGACATGACGGGACGTCACGCAAAGCCACAAGATTTCACGCTCTGTCACACGCTTATTTTTTTGTGCACTGGTGACATCATGCCACGTCACTGGTTCTGTGAGGTATGACGCGGTGACATCCATCTCATTATGACATCATCACATTGTTTTTTTGTCGCTTTCTCGCTTTAGGGTTTGTACTCGTATTATTTCACCGTATTTTTGCGAGACACGGAAAAACATCAACGCTAAAAGTGGGGAGCCACCTTTTTTCACTAACTTTGTGGGAACTTTGATTTTGTCTTTCATCTCATCAAGCAAAAAATAAAAAATAAAAACAAAAACAAAATTCTTGTTTTTCTTTTACCTTTTTTTTCGTTAACAAGAAGCACAAATCATATTATAATAATATTTGAATTAAGCTCGACACGGGCGAATGGTTCGGAAATCATAGTAACCTAAAGGAAATTGGCAAAAGGAAAAAGAAAATAATGTCTATTTTTTACCCCAACGTTGATCGATTACACTACTGAAATCGATCCACATTATATCCACTCAGCCTTAGAATTAGTGAACACCAAAGACAGTGTAGATACTTCATATGTCATTGGAGAGGGAGGCAAAGTGAGAGAGAGAGAGCGAGAGAGAGAGAGAGAGAGAGAAAGAAAGAGAAAGAGAGAGAGAGAGAGAGATTCCTATCAAACTTTTTCTCACCTGAACCAATTGTGGTGCGCCAGCTAACATCCCCACGTCATATCCAATGTCAAAACTTCCCGATCGACTGAATTCTGCACTATGCCGTCTCCCTCTCCCTTCCGTCTCCTTCTCCCCCACCTGGCGTCCGTACAAATTCTCTTGCGAATTTCTCCCGCTTTGTCGTCTATCAAGACCCATTGCCACCCTCTGATTGGTTCTCTCTCTCTCGTCCTTTTCTTCTCCCCCTGCATATTCCCCCAAGTAGGATGAGGAAAGATCTGGGCCGTCGATCGCTGCAATTTTCTCGTGATCTTGAATCACGGACGTTAATTGCCTCTCGAATTCTCTCTCCCAGGGAGAAGCCGGAGTTCCCGAGAAATCCGATTGGGAAGGGCTTCGGATAGTTAGAGGAGAAGGAGAAGAAAATTTTGGAGAAGGTCCTTGAGACCCCATGCGGGGTTGGGTTCGGATTCGTTGTAAAATTTTGGGGTTTTCAGAAACGGATACGTTGTTGGATTGGGAAGTGGAAGAAGAGATGTTGAAGTTTGAATGGGAAGAGGAAGAGTGAGAGAAAGAGGAGGAAGTTGTGAGCATTTTGAAGGGATTTTGGTTTGTGGAAGTTGAAGAATTATTGTATGTTGGACTACCTTGATAAAGATGTTGTTGGTTTTGATGTTGATTTTGTTGATGTTGATGTGGATGTTGAGGTTGATTTTGCTGAAATTGGTGTTGATTTTGGAAATTGTTTTGGAAATTGTTATGGAAAAGTGATTGGAAATCGGTTTGAGAGTGTTGAGAGTTGTTTTGGGAGAGAAATTGTTGAGAATCTTGAGGAGGAGGAGGAGGAGGAGGAGGAGGAGGAGGATTTTGAGGCGATGGGATCCGATTTAGATGATTTTGCTGAATTTGTTGAATTTGTTGAGCTTGTCGGGAATGGAAATTAGGATGTTGGGAAGGATGAATATGAGATTGGGATTGAGATTGAGAATGAGAATGAGATTGAGAGTGAGAAAGAGGATGAGAATGTGACTGAGTGTTAGGGTAAGGGTGAGAGTGAGAGTGAAATTGTTCGTTTTCCTGGTCTCCTTCCAAGTAAATTCCTCCCGAAGTATAACTTAGTCCCGAATCCGGTTCCCTGAGATCCTCCCAATAGGAAGCTTCCTGGGAATCTTCCACCGGTCGCCACCCTCCTCTCCTCGGAGAATAAACCGCGACACATGTCGCAACCGCAGGCTCGTCTCTTATCCGCCTCGCTGGCAGATCCGTCGTTATCTGCCTGACAGCTGGCGGGTCGACGTCCGCCGGATTCGAGTAATTGAACGTTGCCCTCCGTTCCAAAAACGGACCTGGCTCTGGGGGCTTTAGACCATGCCACGTGTCTTCTGGGAGGGAGGATTGTCTCCATATGCGAGGGATGGGAGCCATGGATTCGTTTTCCCGAAGGTTTTCGGAAGAGGATTTGAGTACCTGAGAATCGGATTCGGTCGATGGTTGAGCTGGTTGACGTCCTCCGCCATCTCTCTCTCTCTCCTTCTCCCTCTCCCTCTCTCTCTCCCTCTCCCTCTCCCTGTCTCTATCTCTCTCGCTCTCCCTCTCAGACAGGGCGTGAGAAGAGGTTGTATGAATGCCCCGAGGAGGGAGAGGAGCGTCAGGTTTGTCACGTCCCACCCCTCGAGGGAGAGAGAGCCCCCCCGTTCGAGAAATAGAGGCTCCTCCCCCTCCCTCTCCCCCTCCCCCTCCCTCTCCCCCTCCCCCTCCCCCTCCTCCTCCTCCTCTCCCGTCCAATGTATACGACCTCGTGAATTGAGGAGGGGTGGAGCGAGAGGCGGGGGAGAGAGGCGGACTGAAGAGAGAGCTCTGGGAGGGCAAAATGCTGTGGAAAGTCTCCGCACGTGTGAGGTTGCCAGGTAGCGCAGAAGAGACAAAATTGGGCGAACCGGGCGGCGACACCTGGCTCCCTTCCCACGCCCTCTGCGCCGGGTTCTCAGACTGCCACGTCACATGCTGACGTGGCATATGAGTCACATGCCCTTCGTGCCACGTGGCAGTGAACCTCCCGTCGGAATCTCTGCTGTGCTGCCAGTGGCCCGCTCCTGCTGACGTGGCATCTGACATGGCAGCGGCGTTTGCTGACGTGGCAGTAGTGTGTGATGACGTGGCATGGGATGAGTTGGCGTGTGCTGAGGTGGCGGTGGAAGGAGTGGCGGGTGCTGACGTGGCACGCAGGGAGGAGGAGGAGAGGGAGGGGGCGAGGGAGGGAGGGATGTCGTCCCAGTGGTCCACGCGGAGGCTTCCAGGGGAGTCGTGGGGGGGGTGGAGGGAGGAGGAGAGGTAGGGATCGTAGGGACCCTCGTCGAAGTGGGGTGGAATGAGAGGTGTGGGACGAGGGATGTGAGAGAGAGAAGAAGAAGAAGGAGGAGGAGGAGGAGGAGGAGGAGGAGAGGAAAAAGTATATCTCCGTACAAGCTCTGGTCCACTATTCCCATTATTAACTCTACCACTATTTCCATTTCCATTTCCCAGCATTTGCCACGTGTCAGGAGGAAAACTTCCCCCTCCTGCCCTCCCTCCCCCTCCCCCTCCCCCTCCCCCTGGCCCTATGAGCCCCGCCCCTACCAACGCTCCCTCTACCCCCCCCCCCTTCCCCTTCTTCAAGGCCGACTTCAGTCCCCCCCTGCACCCCGTGGACCTCTGCGAATCCGTACTCCTCGATGACGTCACAGAAACCGTACTATCCAGCCGTACGTACGGAGGAGGCGGCGAGGCGGACCTTTCCGAAGCCAGAACCCCCCCGTGGTCGGTGCCACTGGCCGGCGTTTTTTGGCTGCTAGTGCTGCTGCCCACCGGTTCTCTGAGTGCCACGTGTCCTCTGGCTGCCAGCGTGGCAAGTGCGCCTTGTGTACGGATCTTCGCCTCCTCGTATTCCGCCATGAATCGCGGAGCGTCTGCCAGCTGGCGCTTGAGCGCGGGGTGGAGCTTGGCGGGGCGGGACCCGGGGGGGGGCGCCTTGTGGAGGAGCTCCTGGAGGCGGGGGGGCAGGGAGGCGGAGGGAAGGGAGGAGGCGTGGGGGCGGTCGGGGGAGGGACGGAAGTGGTCGGTGTGATGCATCATGGGAGGGAAGGGGAGGGGAGGGAAGGGGGGGGGAGGGAAGGGGGGGGGGAGGGAAAGGGGGGGGGAGGGAAGGGGAGGGGGGGGGGAGGGAATGGGGAAGGGGAGGGGAGGGGAAGGGGCGAGGGAATGGAAGGGAAGAAAAGGGGAAGGGGAAGGGAAAGGGGGGAGGGGGAGAGGGGAGAGGAAAGGGGGGAGGGAAGGGAAGGGAAGGGGAAGGGGAAGGGGGGAGGGGAAGGAGGGGGGAGAGGAAGCGGGAGAGGAAGTGGAAGGGTTTGGAATTGGGAGGGGAGGGTTGGAGATTGTGGGTATGTGCGTGTGTACGGAAAGTATAGGTGGTGGGTCGGAGAGGAAGGGACAACGGTATGTACGGCGAGCAGGGGGGTACGGAGGATCTTGTCTTGGAGCAGGATTCGGGGAGGCGTATGCGACAAAACAAGGGCGCAACCTGGTTTGATAGCAGCGAGAAAGAAGCGACAAGCGTCCGTACGGACGATGCGATTGCTCGAAAAAGGTAATAAAACGACAAGTTTTGGAAGGTTTGGTGGTTTACTTTGCCATTTTTGGGGTGACGTCATGAGCATACGACAAATTTCTATACGGTCAATGCGTGGTTCGGCGGATGTTGTTTTGTCGTTTTGTTAATAAAGAGGTGCTTATGATATTATGGCAGCTTCGTACTTTATGGCTGGTTTACCGGTCGGCACTGTAGCTTCGTACTTTATATTGTTGCGATTAGGTGACGCCAAGGATCTGATTTGTCGGTTAGCGGGAGATAGCCACGTGTGTAACTGTCCGCAGCTGTGGAAACTGTGCGACTTCTTGACTGGACAAAGGAGGAAAATGCGTACCTCTTTTTTTGTTGGTAAGTCATTAACGACAAATTAATTTTGTCGTTTTTTGTTTATGGGTGAAAGCGGCGTGGCAGTGGGGCTGCAGGGGGGGTAGCTCGTGTTGAACTGTTGATACTACGTGACAAATATTAGTTTGTCGTTTTACGGTTGGGAGTTGTAGATAGTCCCGACAAAGTCTTTCCTGGGGTAATGATTGCGATTTGTGACATTAAACTTCAGAGAGTGAAGAATCGGACGGGCCGAAAAGTCCTGCGGAACGGTCGGTATTTTGGACGCATCCTAAAATCTAAAAAGGGAGTTGAGGTCGGTAAATTAGGAAACCGACAAACAAACAGAAGCTCCAAAATTGTAGAATAGATCGTTTTTTGTCAGTTCTGAATCTTTCGTACAGTCTGTTAAATTCGAGATATTCCGTACAAACGCGCTTTGCTGGGACTATAATAAAGGTTTACAAACCCTAGAATGACTTTTGCCAAGTTTACCGTACTTTACTTTCTTGTTTTCGTACATTATCCGTACGCTTAAATTTATGCACTTTGAGTTAGGGAATTGCGTATCTGAACGCCCCAAAAAATGTCGGATACAAAATCGTACGGAAATGAATGTACTTTCATGAAACCTACTGGCTTTTCACGGATGTCCACCCAGCCCAGTCAAAAATCCATCATCCGTACTGGAAACCGCTATTACTAAAACCCGCATGGAGACACCATCAACGGTTGGGAAGTACACATTTTGTAATTGCTCGCCACGTGGCACTGCGCCAGTATTTTGTTTTTTAGCGTGGACTACAGGCGAAGCGAACCGACTATTCGGCGGTACGGACTATTTCCGCATCCATGTGATCGCACATTGGTGCGAAAGATCACATGGACGCAGGAAAATCTACCGTACTATACTACAACCATTTAGACTGCACGAACCAGTGAACGAAAAGTACGCACTCAGAAATAAAGTACGGACACGCCCGAATTAGTACCGTTGCCGGTTCGGTTCACCCGCCGACGGTCCGTCCAATACAAATATTAGGAACCGTGCAATGCCACGTGGCCAAACCATATCGAGAATTTGTACTTCCCGATTGGCCCGTCTTCACGCGCGTTGTCAGAGGCACATGGTGATACCGGCCGTCTTATCTTTTTGAACGGAGTGGGATGGAACGAAACCCCTCAAAACCCAGGAATATGTTTTCAACGGTACACCGCGAATCGTAACTAGAGTTATGCACGCTAAATCCGTCACCCCAAATTTTGGCTTTATCACCATAAATAGAGAACATTATTCTAGATTATTCTCTACATTTTTTAAGGTACTTTTTGAATGAGCATTAATAAATCTAATACAGTGCCGTTTTAAATAGTGTGTCTTACGGTCGGTGTCTGACCGTGCAAAATTGTACTTTATTAAGTATAAAAGTACAAATAATGATTTAATGCAGGCCGTTATCATGTAACTGCGTTTTAACATACCGCGTAGTGCAACCGTCGTAATGACGTGAAACTTTACGTTTTGTCAAATTCTGTACGTGCACCTAAGGTTGAAGTTCCATTACGTAGTGTTGGGTATCGGGTAGTTTCATATCGCGATAATTTCGATATTCGATATATCGAATATCGATCGAGGAAAGTCCTCGATATATCGTACCGAGACCAACATAAGTTATCGCGATATATATCGCAAAAAATGGGTATCCATACATATACCGTACAGTTACAGTACAGGGAAAGTACGGCAATCGTACGGAAAATGGTACGGACCCCCCCCCCCCCCCCCCCCCCCCCCCACGGAGCGCCCGCCACGGGAGGGGGGGGGGGGGCTTTTGGAAAAAAAAAATCTGGATATTTAGCTTCTCCGTACATGGTCTCGATGTATCGATTATCGGGTAGCTAAAATTCGATATATCGAATATCGGCAATAGGTCCTCAATACCCAACACTACCATTACGACACTGTAATTGTACGGCCAACATTACAGAATGCTACAATTTGAACGAAGTTCCATTGCGCAGAGTCTGTAATGCACGTGTTAGCAAAAGAGTGGTGCCATGTAACTATGGATTGGATATTACAAATCGTCAATAATGTCACACCGACCAAAAATCTTCATTTGCGTACCATGCACGTGCGTACCAGGTCATCGTGCGACACAACTTTTGTACTCTTTGCAGACGCCTTGTCAGATACCACCTCATTTTTTTATGGTTTCTATTTATATGCGTGACGAATGAGCGATGCCAGAAATAGTGTGACGAATGGGCGCTTACAGAAATAGTGTGACAAAAGTGCGTAACGAGATTTCGTTTGTGTTTTCTGTTGGATTTTTGAATGTGGATATCGTGTGCGAAATTTTTTGATTTCCGTTGGTTGACAGCTTGACACGTATGCTCATTATCCAACGTGTCACGGCTCAAATTTTTCTGTAATTGGTGATGTACTTGGCGAGAAACATCACCAATTACAGAAACTTTTGAAGCGAATGCTTCGCGAGAAATCATCCAACGGCCATTGTTAACTCCCATACTTTTGGAGAATATTGGTAAGATTTTTTGAAATGTAGTTTTCCGGATAAAAACAAAATAAGTGGTACGTCAAAGTACGGAGAGGTCTGAATTTCTGTAAACAACCTCACTTTTCGTCTAATGGAACTTCACCCTAATTTACAGAGATATATTCACTGCCCAAATTTACGCCCAAATTAGAGCTATTGGTAAATTAAAGTTTTTTTTTTCTTGAAAAGGGTTAAACACCCAAAATAGAGTAAATAACTCTAATTATTGTTTTTCGTTTTTTCACTCTAATTATTTCTTTACTCTAATTACGATTCGCGGTGTAGTGTAATGTCGGGATAATTGGTAAAACACTAAAATATATATATATATATATATATATATATATATATATATATATATTACTAAAAAAAGTCAAAATACTACAGTACAACACAAATCACTATTACTGTTAATAACTTTGATTCGGAGCCCCTCGACTATGAAGTCGAACCTAAAATTAAATTAATAGTTTCATGTTTTCCTTATGCTGATATAGGTGTGGTTTAATTAGTGTCAATTATTCTAAACATTTTTTATAAATAGAATTGTGTGCGAAATGTGCCAATCCGCACTATTACTTGCTCATTATTTTGCACAAACGTACGTAAGAGGTGTGAGATAAAGGCATCAATACGTAAAAGTACATGCGTCGACACGAGAAGATTTTATTTCCTAGAAATTAAGACGGGGAAAGATCGCGCGAACCTGTTCTCACATGTTCAAATGTCGACCATGTGAGCACGGGCTATATCGACTACAACATGGGAATGTGAAACTAGTAATGTCGGGTATCGATGAAAATCATTTTTTTATAAATTTGATACTCGATATATCGATTATCGATCAATCAAGGGCCTCGATACATCGCACCGAGACCAACATATTATATCGCAATCTATTTGGTAGAGAAGGTGGGTGTATGTACAAAGTATAGTAAATGGTACGGAAAATCTTCGCCCCCCCCCCCCCCCCCCCCCCCCCCCCCAAGCGCGCAACCCGTGGGGGGGGGGGGGGGGGGGGGGGGGGGGTTTGAAAAGAAAGTTTGACCTTGCGTCACTTCGATATATCACGATTAAAATAAATCGTGATATCGGTTGAAATATTTCATAAATATCGCAATATTCACCTCCTCGATATATTTAAGCGATATATCAATTCTTGGGTAGCCAAAATTAGGTACATATCGAACATCGACAAGGGGGCTTTGATACACAACACTACAAATTAGCGTTAGATGTGTATTAGCGTTAGTTTTTGTTGGTGTTTTTCCATGAACTCAAAATAGAGTTAGTAGCAATATTTTTCCTTTTACTATATTAATTTATCTACTCTATTATCGATTTAGGGTGTATTGTTGCGTATTGTACCCAAGCATACGCGTCATTCTCCGATACAACTTTCGTACAATAGTTGAATATGGATAGGGACCCTCATAAAGGCTAAAAGTGAATAATTTCATTATTCTATACGCTTATATGGTGACATTTTTTAACGCTTAATTTTCTCTGTATCCTCTGTTAAAATTCTTTAAGGTATTAGGCGTTTGGAGTACTTTAAGGTTTATATGATGTTTTAGAGTTTTCGCCAAGTGGAAAGCTTTTTAACAGAAATTTGTACGATCCTAAACTAACATGGAAAATTTGTTTAAAAATGCAGTGTCTGAATATCGATGATTCCAAACGAACCTAAACTAACCAACAAATATTTAAAAAAAAGTGAACTTAAAATATCGTTGGTTATAATGGAACCGCCAGTATGATAAAATACGTGACTCTTGCCGGTTCCAAAAACCGAAAGCCACCAGTTTCAGTTCAGTGCCCAACTTTATAAAACATTTTTTTCTAAAAAATCAGGCCTACATGCGATTGTTCTACGCTATTTGGTGACGAAATCCATTGTTGACAGACCGGTCTTAATAAAAGACTTCACTTCAGCGAGAGTACGAAGGCTTGGTCATAGAATACATTCATTTAGTGCGCTGTTGTACATAATATTTACACCGTACTCTTCGTATGTCAGAAACCAAGCTACCACTAAGCAACTACTAAGCTACCACTACCGTACAATCATCATTACTCGAGATCTATCCTAGTCATATTATCCGCAACTGCGCTAGCTACGCTGGCTGCGCTTGTCCGTACGGATCATACAAATAGCCGCAGCTATGTTGACTTAACTGCGTCGCAGCTCCGCAGTACTGGCGGCGCCTATTCCAACATTTCGTTTATTTTACATCGGATCGCTTCGCGATCCGCCGTCCATTTGTCACAGCTTGTTCACACCACTCAATGAGTATTTTACGTCACTTTAATTATATCAATCCGTTCGCTCCCCCAATCCGTGAATCTATTCAAACCTCCATATTAAATCCAATTAGCAGTTACGGGCAAACTGTCTCGTACGCACGAAACTGACTTTTCAAAACAACAGAAATTCCATTGCCGAAGCTTGGAGTAGAAGCTCAGAAGGATGCTCATAGTAATGCTAAAAATACCGGTTCTGAACAAAATGGATCCATGAGAGATTGAGATTCCATTCAAATTGGCGTATCTGATATCGCCATTGATCCAAATATCGGTTACCGTGAATGATGTCTACTACTTTGGAGCTTTCGATACCGCACACCGCGAATCGCTATTAGCGTTAACAAATATTTAGTGCCAAAGAACAATTAGTGTGATTAACGCTAAATTGGGAATTTGGGGGTTTTGAAAAAAATCAGTCACTCTAATTGGTTTTTTAAGGTTTTTTTAAATAGAATTAATCACTCTTTTTAAGAATTTGGGTAAAATTTAGGGGCGCCGAATCACCGTGATTAATGCTAATAGCGATTATCAGTGTACCGCAATTAAACCGACATGTTGGAGCATCAACAATCGCCAATTGGTCTTCAAAAAGAAAGGCTGTGTGCCCATGTCTTACACTAAGGGTTTTCTTAAGTCGCTTTCACACAGAAAAGGGACTTGCAACGAGAAAATCGTATGCCGTAGGCAAGAATCAAAGTCCATTTTGAGCCCTCTTAAAATTTTGAACCCTCTTAAAATTTTGAACGTACTCAAATTTGGCTATACTAACTTTTCAACCCACTTCCACGTCAGGCCACCTCATCATCACACTTATAATAAAAGCGACTCGCAACCGGATTTTTATTTGAAGTAGTAGTCCATTGACGAATAAGAAAAAGCTATTACACGCATCAAACGTTTTAGAAAAGTTTTGCACGAGGGACGTTGTTTTTTTCCCTGGTCGTCACGAGCATGTATTTAGGAAAATGACAAGCATGTACGCGCAAAATTTTGCAGGGGGTCCGACCTCCTCTTCCATTTGTTTATCCTTTGCAAAATTTTACGTCGTCCTCTTCTCTCCCCATCTTTCTCCCTCGACCACTCCTCTTTCTCTCTTATGTACACGAGATGCAACAATAATAATATCAAATGAAATATATATATATTTTATTTTTTTTAAATATTTTTAATCTAAGTTTGATGGCATATCGAATGATAAAAAATAAGAAAACGAAATCGGGAAGCCATGGCGGAAAATCTACGAACTGATGACGTCACATGGTAGCATGACTGCGCTATGTCACAAAACCCTAAACGTCTACAATGTCACAAAAACCTCGACGTCTACAATTGTCGCCGTTTTTGTAGGCGTCACCAATTTCAGGAAGTTTTGTAGTTTCGTAGTCGTCTACATTTCGTTTCGTACAATGTCGCACATTTTGTAGACATCTACAACTGTCACATAGCAAGTAACGATTGACATAGGCACACTTTGAAAAGTACACCGTAAAATCTGCGCTAAAATCCAAATTAACGTTTCAAAGTTTCGGTTACATGGGGACACGCCCTAAGCCTATGGTTCAAGGAAACCGTAGGTTTACTAGTTAGGACATACGCGAGGGTCCCACGGGAGTCGCACTAACTGTAGGCAGGATCCTGCGGGAATCGTTATGGATAGTAACGGCTGAAACTTTTTTCCTGCCGACTTCCTAGCGATTTAAACTTTGGGGCTTGCATTTTAATATGGGACTTTGCCCGACAAACTATTGAAGAAAGTCCGTCAATAGCTATAAAAACTAAAAAATGATTTTTGATAATTGAAATGAGTGTCACGGTGGTCGAAACAGTTGAAAGAGTTTGGAATGACTTGACGAACCACGCTTAGTCGAATTACATCTGACAAACGAACGTCCTCCAGGATGATTCGTTTACGTTCGGACACATTTCTGTCTGAATCTACGGTATAATATTGGCCTACGCGCTCCACGATTTCGACTCTTTCCACCAAAATGCAATTCTTACTTTCCGGCTTCGCAAGCCTGGAATGGCGGAGTGGTCGCTTTCGAAGGTAATAAACTTTCTATAACTTGAATTTATGTCGCCTATTATTAACTCACGTGGCCTAATAAACGAGCAAAGACTTTATTACATAATGCGCGATGGAAAAGCCATCAAAGTACAAAGGGGGTAAAAACAAAGAAAAAGAACATTTGAAGACTACAAGAGCCAGCAGCTAAGAAAACAAAACAAAGCAAACAAATGAGGAAAAACAAAAGCAACTAGGCTAACTAGCAAGACTAAACAAAAAACCAAAGATGACTAAACAAAAAATAAAAAACCCACTCTATATGATTCCCGAAAACCCCAACAACATTAACCTAGAAAACTAAAGATGACTAGACAAAAAAGGAAAAACCCACTCTATACAAAGCCCCACAAACCCAACAAACTAAATTCCACACCCTCAAAGATCATGGATGTGGACTGGATCTCGTGGAGGAAGGTATGGGAGGCCTCGCCTATTGTCCGCCACCGTGCTTCGACGGAGAAGGGCCGCAGCTTGCGCTCGTTGAAGGGCAACCGATACACGTTGCCGATAAAAAGCAACCAGAAGGCTTGGGAGAGGACTCCTTGGACCCTTAGAATCAGAAGCTCTCTTAGCAAAGTTTCGAAGAAAATCATCAAAAGACTTGTCCAAAGAACCGAAAATCTCAGCATCAAATGGGACAAACTGGTCCGCCGGGTCTCCGTGAGCATAATCCATTTCCTTAGAAGTTGCTGCGTCCCGAGCTAATGGATAAGGCCTTTGACTTCTTAGCAAAGGATCGTGTAGTTGACACTCTCCGAGGGTGGTGGTATTTCGCCGATTACTAATGTTCCTGACAAGTAGGAGCTAGACCTCACTATTGTAGTCTGGAGATGACGGTTCATGCCACGGATGTCACACTCTTTAGCCTATCACGAGAAAAATACAAGTATTAAGCCGTAAAATTGAAGAAGTATCTCCACTATTTTACTGCACCTGGATTGTTGTTGCGCATCGTAATCGGTACAGCGATGTAATCGAATATTGACCGGTTGCTTGCCTGCTTAAAACCGATAGGTACGGATAGTAACGGTAACATTCCGTACACGCCAGACAAATATAGTGCCACACGCGCGATATCCGAACCCTAATCAATGAAACGTTTTCTCGCCTGGACGTCAGAATATGCACATTACACGCCTTAATTCGGCCGTACAATCGGCCGCAAACTGGCAAATACACCTATTTACTTTTTTAGGGCTGTCGGTAGTATTTGTAAAGACTGGTAAATCAACGCCAGTTACACGGGCATGTACCTGTCCAGTTTATCATGCCCGTACTGCGGACGCACGGCAGCGTCACGTTGTGCCAACGGTACGGCGGTCTGTACCGCTGACGCACGGCAACGTCACGTTGTGCCAGCGGTACGGCGGTCTATACCGCTGACGCACGGACACGTCACGTTGTGCTAGCGGTACGGATGTCCGTACTGCGGACGATCGCACGGCAACGTTACACCGCGAATCGTTATTAGTGTCAAAGTTTAAATAGTGTTGAAGGTAATTTAACGTAATTGATGCATATCAAAGATTTTTTTTTTTTTTTTTAAAAGGTGCATTGTAATTTCGGCTTAATGCTAATTTGGGAACAGCAAATTTGGATCTGTCGTCTGTACCGGTGACGCACGGCAACGTCACGTTGTGCCAGCGGTACGGCGGTCTGTACCGCTGACGCACGGACACGTCACGTTGTGCTAGCGGTACGGCGGTCCGTACTGAAGACGATCGCACGGCAGCGTTACACCGCGAATCGCTATTAGTGTCAAAGTTTAAATAGTGTTGAAGGTAATTTACCGTAATTGATGTATATTAAGAATTTGTTTTTCTTTTTTTAAAGGTGTATTGTAATTTCGGCTTAATGCTAATTTGGGAACAGCAAAAAATGAAATATTCTCCGTACGATTGTAGACATTAACATATGTATTCGTACAAAATATCAGAAATCGTACGCCGTCGTAAAATTTAAATATCCGTACATGTCAGACTAATTTAAGTGTCAGACCAATTCCGTTTTTTGAGCGCACGTTCCTATGCGTGCGCATCTGATTTAATTCATCCTTTGTAAAATTTTCAATTGAAAAGGTACATTTATGTACGGTCTGACATCGACCATACACCACACTATTTAGATCTTGTTGTACTTTTGTTTTTTACGCTATTTTGTACAGTACTTTAATTAACGTCAAGGAAAAATTAAAATCATGTATCCTATTTGAGGAAGAAAATCAAAATTTTAAGAACCCAAATTAGAGTTATTGACACTAATAACGATTCGAGGTGTACATTGTGCCAGCGGTCTGGCGGTCTTTACACCGACGATTGGCAATGTCATATTACGCCAGCCGTACGACAGTATGTACAGCGACGGTTGGCAAGCGTAAAATTATGCCACCCGGCGGCAGCATATAATTACGGCATCGTAAAGTTATGCCAGCCGGTGACAACGTAGAAAATTGCCAACCGGCGGCAGCATAGAAAATTATCAGCAGACACATCGCCTATATAAGGGTTGCCCCGAAGGCGAACAACGTTATCTTATTTATATACTGATTGGATGTCCTTGATATCGAATTTCTTCTACTTATAAAACTCGATATTATATCAAGCCGATAACTTTTGCGGAGGACCAAAACATGAAACTTTGTGTGCTCCATTGCCCACATAAATCGCAAATCCAAAAGAAGTTAATCTAGATAGTGCCGACTCCAAGTTGATACAAACCCAAATGACTGACCCCTTGACAATCAAAAACCCATTATAGCTTCACCCCTGTGAAATAAGACTTTCTGTGTGCTCGGTTCCACCACAGAATGCAGAGTTAGAATATGAGTTTTGGACGCATTCACCCACTTTGACTTCCCCTTAGAAATGCATCTACCCTGGCAAGCAAAAACTTTGACCAACTACACCCTGTGTAGCCTGGACTCCCTTGAGTACGCAGCAAAAAGAATCACTGAAAATGGTCAAGTAAATTAATTGTTATGGCTGGCCAAAGTTTGCCTTTTATACAAGATGCTCTCTAAGAGAGGCGACTACCTACCCAAAAAATTCTAAGTCTTATTCTCTCACTAAGACCATTTCTACTGATGTACGGGACCAATCACTTTACTGTACGGTACATAATAGTACAAGTGCCGGTGTACTTTTTGTACGACCATCGTACGATATGGGCGAAATGTCGACACATGTCATATACCTATTTGTTTTCGTAATCTCCGGAGTCGCCGCAATCCAATGTTGACGTGCCACGTGTCACTTGACTTGGTAATGGCCGTAAAACGCCAAAAGTACATATCCCGCTATCGCGGCGCCTATCGTGGTCGCCCGATCAAATCTGGCTTTATTTTTAGCTGTTGAAAATAGCCGCGCTGTATTTGTTTCGCGTTCGAAACAAATGCGCGATATTCGTTTCATATAATACATAAACCGTACTCTGTACTATCTATAGCTGTAACTATGCACTACGTTTATATTTCATGTTAAATGAACTATTGTACTTCTAACTGTTTAAATACATATCAAACCCCATGTGTATTAACACTAGTCCTAGGCTTAACGACCAAAGCTATCGTCTATCGGAATCTTGATGGACGGTAGGTTCCAGGTTCAATTCTTCGATGCGTCAATATCCATTTATCTACACCTGTCCATTTGGAGAGCTTAGGCAACCATTGCTCTAGCTCCCTTTCCAGCCTTTAGTGACTACAACAAGTGTGAGAGTCAGAGACCGACTGCCTCTGCGCTTTTTCTATCCTAATAAAGACCTAGAAAATACTCAATTATCAACAAAACATAGCCGTTATTCAATCATCGTTCCTGCCGATATGACTCCTACTCCTGACTCGGAAAGACTCAATTCCATAATCCTCTATTTGTCTATTTCAAGGGCAGATGCCATATTAATCTATTATCAACCATAAATAAATTCGGAAAGGACAAATCATATTTGAAATCGTATGTCTTCAAAATTTTCCGTTAACCAATGAAACGACGCCATGTCATTGAAACGCCTATCAATGAGTCTGAAAAAGTGAAAAAACCGTTTTATAATTTTTCGCTCGTACGGTCAAAATGTCGTTTGTCTTATTGCCAAACTACGGACAGAGGTTTGAATTTCAAGTTTGTTGGCGTTTTGCAGTACTGCTTCAAATATTTGCTTCTGATTTTAACTTTTTGCATATTCCACATCTACTGGTTGAGATGTTACGGAGCAAACGGCAATAAGGAAAAACTTTGTTTCAAAAAGTGCGATGGAATTATGGAAAGCGTCATTAGAAGATGATATCCTCACCATTCAAGTATGATGGACGCTGCGGATCACTCCACGCAGCACACATAGGCGCAATATACGAGATTTATCAGCCTCAAACGCCACGTGGCAGATTTTCATTGTAGCTATGGCGTTTCCAGAACGGGGGTCATATGGACCATTACAAGACCTGCTAAGGGTGGCGTTCCATCAGACGAAAAATGGGGGTAGTTTACTGAAATCCGCGCATATCCGTACCAAACCGTACCGCTTATTTTGTTTCGTCCAAAGAGTCCTTGATGGCCAAAGGCACTCTTATAAACCGGCTTAAACGTCAACACCAAATAGAGTGGCCCCTGACACGTCTCTCTAGAAAAGATCACCTTATGAGATCTCAACAATATTTGGTGGAAAGCCGATATTCGATGGACGATTCGACTAATAGTGAAACAAAACATGTAGCCGTACACTATCTCATTGTTTTGGCACTGAACGGTTCGGTGTTATTGTCTAACGAAATGTTTTTTCCCGCTAGTTTTCATATATTGTCAAAGTTAACAATGAAACGACTATTGGAGACAGTATTCTAAGAGCTATTTTGGTTCGTGCAAGGGTTTATGGTAGTTTGAACTACATCGTGAGTAGCTATTACTTTTAACAACACTGACTAGGCGCCTCTAAATTTTGACTCTCGAACCTATAAATTATTCAATGATTATATTTCTTCCTTTAAAATTATTACATTCATTTGGACAAAAATCACATAATGTAGTGTACAAGATGTGCTAGACGTTGCTACGGATTTTCTTACTTCTGAATGAAATTAAAGAAAAAAATCAGATAACAACATAGAGTGGGAAAGTGAACTCAAATTTGGTACCTCATAATAAAGATGGCGAAAAATCACCTTATCTTATTCCCACGCGTTCAAGCGTCAACTATGTGAACACACACTATAGCACTACACTATGGGCATATGTAACCACATTAGCGTTATATGTATAAAATAACATTATCGTTTTTTTATGTTAGGCCCTTCAACCCAAAAGAGAGTTGATAACACTATTTTATTATATACACTAATAATTTATTTAAACCAACACTGATTCACTGTGTAAAACTCGTCTTATATTTGTTTTGGTGCCATTATGTTTCGCTTTCGCACGAATTGTAAAATGTTTTTGACCCGGTTTGAAATTAAAGAAACCAAACGAAAATGTTCGAATTTACATAACTACATCACTCAAACCGTAAAATCGCTAATAACCCTGCACAAGATTAAATAACAAAAAAAGATACCAAAAATGACAACATTAAACTAAATGTATTTTTTTTGCATCATTTGCACATTAGTAAGTGGGCACATGCTACGATTTGATTCTGTTTGGTCAAACCAAGCCTCACGGTGTGTAATATATCTTGAACCAAACTAAACCGGTCAAAAGTCATTTCAAACTCAAAAAATTAAACCGCAAAAAAAATTGTAATTCATTTTAGCTTCACCAAAAATTGGGCCGAGTATTGCTGTAGTGTCCACCATTTCGAACTATAGACGTGTTTTAAAAATTGGCTAGTAATTTTGCATTTTTAACTAACTTTATACACGTTCGAACCAAGGCATTATTGATAAGAATTTAGTGCCAAATATTTGGCTTTGGCCACTGAAAGTAGCCTCGTTTTGAAACACTTAACTATTAAATTCCATATGCAATGCTACAACTACAAAACAAATAATATTTACTATACTAGATCAACTAACGACGTACTACGAGCTTCAAGTATATACACAACAAAGTTCTTTGTTTTAATCAAAATACCTACTCTAGCTTGAGATTTTACTGATCGGATTTCGGCCACAATGGGCCCATTGGTCCGTTATAAATGTACCAAAATTTCACATTTTAAAATTTTGGAGAAGCGTAAAACGCCGCACCATAACAAATGTTACATAAAAACACCCTCAATTGGTTAAATAGTTAGAGAAATGTTTGTGTTACATTGTCGGAATAAATCAAGCCCCGCGTAACACAAATGACAGTCTATATCATTAAATCAGTTTACCACACATTTACATCACAACATAAGCACGGAGAGACTTCTCTCCTCTTCTATTCCTCCACAAATTGCAAATCGTCGCCTTAGTTGGGCTTCCCAAACCCACGATGTCAGGGAATTACCATAAGGAATACTTAGGGATAAGAGCACAAAAAAAATAAAAAAGGTTAATAAAACAATTAACCTTGACAACCAAAATAGTGTTTCCATGGTTAGGCATTGGGGGGAAAACTGAAACCAAATCATGGCGTTTTCGCCATTGGTGACCTGTATTCATTTGACTCTTCCTTCTCCATGTGTAAAGCTTGTGAAGTCGTTGGACGGAAAATCAAATTTAAGTGATTGTATGTTAGCATTTTCCAACGAAACCGTGAAAACGTAAGTCTTCTTATACTTTCCTCGCTGTGCTCCATGCAAATTGAATCACTGCGAGGTATGTCTACCTTCTGTCACGCCAATGATAACAAAATTTGATTGGCGTTTTCGACGCCCAACAAAGGCCATAATGTTTGTACGGACAACCTTTACTACACGACAAACATTCTTCCCAACATTGAATTTTCACACCTTTACGAGCCCTCATAAGGAGGTTGTTCTCAGAGTATGACCCCATGCAATTATAACTTAGCAAACTTACTTTGTATTTTTAGTGCAGATTCGCCATACACGTTTTTCGGGTGTCCCAATGTGTAACAACCAAATTGTCAATTAAGGTTGTGACGATTGTATACGTCGACAATGCCCGTGACGGCTCTCAACGTCTTTAATTTGTCTTGCTGCACCCTATTTTAAAAAAAAAATTCATGCGTCGCAAGACACATCGTAATTTTTGAAACGATTTGGTATATCTCATGTCATGGCGTGACATTGTAGACGTACAACCTTGCAGCCGTGGCTGTACAACATGCCTTTGCGTTTGCCTCTCTTGCTCGGCCGCCATGAATGGAAATATAATTCATGGCGCCTTCGCAGATTTTTCACCTTTCCGTGAAATGGCAATGCAGCCTCGTGACCCCTCGCAAAAAAAAAACTGTACAAGATGCAAGCGGACAAAAACGAACAACCGTGTACTTTTTTTCGGTGTCAAATGATTCTGACAATTTTTCACACGTGAGAATATGTTTTCTTATTTGTGAAAGCGGTTTTACTTTATTTAAAACACATCGCCGATGTGTTTTAAGAAAAGTTTGAAGATGACGTGACAGTGGGTCGAAAAAACACAAGAAGACAACTTTTTGTACATCCTAAGTTCGAGGATGAAGCAAATTGTACCATACAATTTTGCGATTACTTCGTAGGCACACAACTTTAGCAGTACGGCGCTAAGTTTTAAACGAAAACGACAGAAATAAACCCGTGATTAGCAACATGGGACTGTACCCTTACAGCCAATGAGGCCGTACCCTTTTGTACCTCCTGACGTACCTGTACGATAACAGAGACTTGGCTAACGGCGTAAAATTCACCCATGTAAATTTCACCGTTAATTTAGGGCACGGAAAATTGAGGGTAAATGACGTCGTTTGTAAAGTTCGGCCCCGTCAATATAGCGTACACCTGCGGACCGGCGACAAAACCTGACAAAAATAATCATTTACAGATACGGACAAAACCTTGTTCATTAAATCGACACATTCTTGGCTGTACGCCGTATCCTGAATATACTATAGCATACCGTACGTATAATAATATTATTCCACCTTTTGGATAGGGTCTCCGCTCGTATAATCGACGACTTTATTGATATACGTTCTGGTCGACAGCTAACATGGTGCATTTATTACAAATTCAGGTGTACTATTCCGTACTTATCCAATCAGAAGCCAGTTTGATGCCACTTGCAAACCCTGCCATTATGAGTATTTGATTAGGACAAGGTCGCTGTAAACAACTAAATATAGTGTGTCCTGAACGTCCGACAAATCCGGGATAAGCATCTAGAAGACTGCTACAGTAAGACTCTAATAAGATTCTGACAGATGCGAAGTGTCAGAAACTGCAAAAATACATCAGCAGAAGCGTCGACTTCCGCGGTTTATCTCCGGAGAAAAAGAAAAATGGCAAATCGTGTGGACACAGACAAATTTGATTGGATAAGATCCAGACTCTAGCGAATCTTTCCTGATATACTGGGATGTTTTATGATGGTGAATCGGACAGCTGTCGGGCAGAGCCGATATTTCTGTCGTCTACATGTAAAGCACAGACGGCGATCGGTCCGTCGAGGACAACTGTTAATGCGAAAACGAAATTTAAGTTACTCCACGGGCATTTTCAGAACTAATCTGGACCGTGGCCTGTGCTATTTGCTGAATCTCCCATCTTTTGGACGCTAGAAGATTTTCCAGCTCTCTTCGTTGGAGTCAACTGCTCCCATGAGGGTACGGACCAATTAGAGCCGTCGTACTTTCTTTACATTTAAGGTGCAGAGACATTATTCGCCGCCGGCTAAACTGCTAACTGCTTGGGAGAAAAACGTGACGTTTATTGAGATTAGGCGGAAGACTGCACTATAGCGGTCAATTTGTGGCCCATGTGCAGCTAGTACAGTGCCGTACTGTACTTCCGAGCATCGACAAGCATATGCTTTCTGCAGGGTGAAGGTACGGTTGACTCCAGCCGCTAAAAAATCTGGTGCTAAGAAATCCATCAAGATTCGATTCGCATCTGATTCTCGTATCTTTATTGAGATTGGATAGTGACCTTTGACGGTAAAGCGTGGACCGTCCCTTGACCCTGCCGAATGTTTCAGGCTTTTTTTGGTTTTTTCTGTTTGCTTAAGGTTTTTTCGGTTATGTCGTTTTTTATTAT
>JBBHKE010000660.1:145066-244015 GCA_037447655.1 Zygnema cylindricum | reverse complement strand
AAGATCGGATGCCCTTTCTACCTGCAAATGAGGACATGCAAGTCCTTGAGTGAGATGGCGTAGGATGAAGTGCTTTGCCGCCATATTGTTGAAGTCCCAGGTTTCAGTATCATTCTCCTCGTTCCTCGGAATAGGTGACATGAATGCCGAACCAGTTGCTATTGGTGTGGTCGCCTCCTTCTCCTTTCCTTTGTCCACCACTTCTCTTTCCTTTGTTTCCTCCATTGAAGGTGGATCCTCTTTCCTGGTGAATCTGCTTCCTCCAAACCCTGGAGGGATTCCAAGACTTGATGGACGCCCCAACTGTCCACTCACTATCCCCCAAAACCTTTTTTCGCATAGAGCTCCTATCATCATACTTTCCTAGTATATAAAGCCAGTTCCATTAAAGATTGGTACCCTAAAGGGTGGGCCCATAACCTGTAACTCTGAGACCTCTATAAGTCCTCAGAGTGGATAGCTTCTAAGAAGCCTCTAGGATAACTCTGACCCCTTTGTGTTTCAGCAAAAAGAACTGCCACCCTGGCATACAAAAACTCTGAACACCTACACATCTGTGAAGGCAAGACTCCCATGAGTCGATAGCAAAAAGAATCTCTGAATTTGCTCCCTTGAGCAGTAAGTTATGGAGGGTCAAAGTTGACCTTTTGTACAGAAGCTCTCTGGGAGAGAGGGTCATATCTCCTAATTTTTCTAAGTCCTATCTCTCTCACAGACTCTATCTACTGATGTACGGAACCAATCAGATCACAGTTCCGTACGCAAAAGTACAGCTGCCGGTGTACTTTATGTACGGACATTGTACGACATGGCCTAAATGTCGACACATGTCATATCCGGATTCGGTGCCATAATCTCCGGAGATACCACGATCCAATGTAATTTTGCCACGTGTCATCCGATGTGGCAATGGCCACAAACCCCTGAAATCTTCTTCCGCGGTCTCGGCGCTAATTCCGGCCGTCCGATTAAATTTGATTTTAATCGTAGCCGTAATAAATACATGCGGGGTTTTCGTTTCACTAAAGAAATAAATGCGCGGTATTGATTTCTTGTCCGTACCGTAATCCGTACTTATACATTACCGGATCTATGTATCACGTAAACAATTACAATTAAATGATTTATCCTACGTATTCATGTTTAAATAAATATCAAACCATATACTACGTAACATTAGTTCTAGACTTAACGGCTAAGGCTACCGGCTATCTACTGTCTGCCGGCCGGTAGGTACCAGGATCAAATCCTGTGGCCGGCACATACCCTTTTAGTAAATAAACCCCTAACTAATATAAATTTCCCGTAAACCTCTGGATAGCCTAGGTAGCCATGGCTCTAGCTCCCTCTCCAATTTCTCAGTGACTGCGACAAGTTTGAGAGTTGGAGAAAGAAGTTAGAGGTAGACTGCCTCGGCTTCTTTCTATATTTCTATTTAGACCTAGAAAATACTAAAAATGGACCATTAATTTCTACACCTCTAGGGTGCCCACCTTCAATGGATCTGGGTTCGTCTATTGGGAAGCCATGATGATGGGAGCTTTGTGCGAAAAACGATACTGGGGTATCGTTAGTTGACAAGTGAAACGTCCACCTTCGGGATCTCCACTAGGATTTGGAGGAGTAAGGTTTCCTGCAGCAACGGCTACCTCAGCGGAGGAGGCAGAGGATAGGGACAGCAGTGTGTCCGAAAAGGGGAAAGGGAAGGAGACACCCCTCACTCCTATTGCTACAATACAAGGAGTGGCGATCGTGAAGACCGCGGAGAACGATACTCAAATGTGGGAGGATGTAAACATGGCTGCCAAGAACTTCATTCTCAGGCACCTCTCTCAAGCTTTGGCCACTCCTCATCTTCACATTTACAAGGCCGAGGAGTTGTGGGTGAGTTTGGTGGAGATTTATAGAGCTGGAACTATTCAGGAGCTCCAGTTGGCAGAGCAAAAGTTAGTGAGTTACACTTACAAAGGAGGAAAGATGTTAGATTATTGTAATGATCTTTCTTGTTTGTATATGGAGATGGAAAGTGCCAGGAGGACAGGTACAATGAAAATGAAAGTTAACACCCTTATCATGAAGTTACCAGATGAGTACGAGAACATAGTGTTCCGAGTACAAAAAATGGCTGATAGTTCATAGAAATGGAACACAATGGTTAGGATGATACTTGTGCAGGAAAACAAAATGGAGATTACGAGAGGAGGGAAGAGCATTCAAGCTCTAGCAGCAGAAGGGGACCGATGGGGGAAGGACCCGAAGAAACCTTACAAAGGGGAAAGAGATATTTCTTGGGGGCTGAGGCCCCCAAAGGGTCTTTGTCATTTTAGCAAAAAGCCGGAACACTTTATCGCAGATTGTGTTAAGCTGTCGGAGCTGAGGCTCCAAGAGAACCGTGGAAGGGGTTATTCCGGAGGGAAGAAAAATGCACTTATTGTTACAAAAGTGACACGAGAAACCGAGGATGAGTCCTTTGAGGAGGATGGAGAGCTTCTTCTTGACTAGAGCCACGAGGAGAAGGAGATCCCTCGGAGACAGAAGTGTGCCTTTGAGCAATTCTGGAAGCTCCACAGGAAAGATGGATTATCGACTCAGATGCATCCATGCATATGTGTCGTGATAAAAAACTCTTCACTAAGCTAAGAAAGATCCCTATTGTAGAGATAGAGTATGGGGATGGGAGAGTGGTTACTACAGATCTAGTGGTATCAGTAGATCTGAAAGTCTTAGTGGAGGGTAAGACTTCTATACTTACATTCTCAGATGTACTCTACATTCTTTAGCTGAGTAAAAATCTTGTCTCTACGTCTATGCTAGATGACAAGGAGTTTGATACCTTCACTAGAAAAGGAGTCTTTACAGCTAAGTATGGGGATGAAGTTTACTTCACGGCAGATAACGGTAGGCAAGGAATGTTTAGGCTTAACCTGAGTAATGAAAAGAAAAATGCTTATTATGTTGGTGTTCCTAAGGTTATGATTTGGCATAAGCGGTTGGGGCATGTGCATTTTGATAGGTTGAGGAAAATGAAAAAACTTGGGGTAGTATAAGGCAATTAGTTTGGGGATAATGAAATGATGGATGATTCTAGTGGTTGTGCTCAAGGTAAGGCTCACAGACTTCTCTTTCCCAAAGCCGCCATATATAGAGGTGAGAAACTGTTAGACTTGGTCCACACAGATATTTGGGGACCAGTCAAAGTACCTTTGTTTGGAGGAAAGAGGATTATGATGACAATAACCGATGATACGTCTAGATACTCTAGAGTCTACTTTCTGAAAACAAAGTCTGAAGCATCAACTTACTTCAAAGAATATAAAGCTTGGAGTGAGAAGTTGCATGAAACCCCCATTAAGAGGATAAGGAGTGATAATGGGGGGGAATATACCTCTAACTAGTTTGAGGAATATCTGAGAGATGAGGGAGTGCAGCACCAGAAAACTGAACCATATAACCCGGAACAAAATTGGGTAGCTGAGAGGTTGAATCGAACACTAGGAGATGTTGTTTTTGAAAACTTAGTTTCGTGCGTACGGAGCATTTCGTGCGTACGGAGCGTTTCGTGCATGCGCGTGTTCGCGTGCGTGCGCTTTTACGCGATGTAGTGTGGAGGTTCGAATAGATTTGCGGATTGGGGGAGTAAATGTACGAAGAAAATTAAATGTACGTGAAGGACTAATTGAGTGGCGCGAAATGCGCAATGTAAATGGACGGCGGATCGCGAAGCGATCGGATTTGAAATTTTCGAAGTGTAAAAATGTACGCATGGCGTACGAAACAAAATGCGACAAGCGCATTTATTACAAGGGACGCGCTTGCGGTACGAAAATGATTTGGATCGTACGAATTGATTTCGGCAAGTTGTTCGAGGTACACGTGGAGGGCGGACGACGTCCGCCGATATTTTTAAGGGACCACATTGTTTTTTATGACACATTATCTAGTGGACCGTACATATGCGATGTCGGTTCACTACGTGGACTTATCGACAAGTGACTAAGCAAGTTGTCACTTATGACGCGAATATGTGGATGCGTCGGTGTAAATATTTGGAGTAACATTGTTTTGTCTTTTGCGTTATTATAAATTAGTGTTGATTATGATGTTTATACTTAAGTGATCAATTAGGGTTTTGATAGTTTAATTTGTGTGTGTACAATATCATACTTGTAGACAAGTGTACGCTTACGATTGCTTGACTCTCAGGTGTACGCTTACGATTAGTTTGATTTAGTGACAGTTATGTAATTTACTTTGGTTATTTTGACACTTAGTGATTCATTGACAGCTCACAAGTGTATATATAGGAATGAGCTTTGTTAGGAATTTAATCATCAATGCTGGTTAGTAAAGTGGGGACCGAAGATGTAAACTTTTAGGGTTGCCGATTAGGTCATGCATTTGAGTAATATGTTTATTGATATACTTTTGTTTATCTAATGTTTATGTGAGATTGCACTCTTTTGTTATTATTTATTTATGTTGTTTTATATATGTTTGATATGCATTGTTTATGCATTTGTCCTAGGGTTTGTTTATGTCGATTATTCCATCAAACCTTAGATGTTGTCATAGGGTTTATTTATGTTGATTATTCCATGAAACCCTAAATGTTGTTGTATGTTAAATGGAGGATGCATTTCAAATGATTGTTCGTCGACCTATTTTTGCTTAGCTTTTTGCATGATAGTTTGGGTGGCTTCTGCGGTCTATTTTAGACCAAAGAACAACAGGAGATAGTGCATGCAGTATGTTGGCAGACAAGAAAATAGGAAAGAGATTTTGGGCAGAAGCAATGAACTGTGCCAACTACATTAAGAATAGAGTCCTTACCTCAGCTATTAAGGGAGTGACACCTTATAAGAGATGGGTTGGAAGGAAACCAGATATCTCACACCTTAAAGTATTCGGTAGCCAAGTTTACAGTCTTAACACGGATAGGAAAAACTGGACAATAGATGTTAAGGGAAAACCTGGATACTTTGTGGGATATGATGAGGATGTTAAGGGATATAGAGTCTATGACTTAGCAAAGAAAGATATCATTATGGTCAAACACTTAGTTGTCATGGATGAAGGGAACTCATTTGACCCCTTCAAATATTCAAAGAAGATAAAAATAAGATTTGAGTCCGAAAGTGAGGAGAACTCGGTCCTTTCCGAAAGGGACATGAGTGAAACCATGATTGCAAATTCAAGGGAGATCCAAGATACAGAAGACTCATTGGAAACCTCACATACTCTTATGACTTCGAGGAGATAGAAGAAGCGGGACAAGAACCGGCTTCCATGGAGAGGGGAGCCGATGAGACAGTGAGAAGAAATTCAAGACTTCCATCCATTCTAGCTTCAAATTTTGAGGGAGGAAGGAGGAGCAGCAAAAGGATACAGGAAAAACAAACGGCTCATAAGGTAATTAAGCTATCTCACCCAGATGAGCCTCGGTCTTACTCGGAGGCCGTGAATAGTCTGGAGAAAGAAAGATGGATTAGAGCTATAAATGATGAGATGGCTTCTATCATGGAAGCAAATACTTGGTAACTGACATATTGTCCTCCAGATAGAAAACTTATTGGGTGTAAATGGGTATTTATACTAAAATTGAACCCAGATAATAGAATTGAGAGATATAAGGCTCGATTGGTGGAGAAAGGATTCACCCAAAAGGAGGGGATTGACAATGAGGAGACCTTTGCTCTAGTTGTTCGGTTCCCATCAATAAGGATTCTCCTCAGTCTGGCAGCAGCGGAAGACATGGAAATACACCAGATAGACATTAAGACCACTTTTCTTAATGGTGAGTTGGAGGAAGAAATTTTCATGAGGCAACTCGAGGGGTTTGTGGAAGAAGGAGAAGAGAGCAAAGTCTGCAAGATCATAAAGTCCTTATATGGACTGAAGCAAGCTCCCTGACAGTGGAATAAGAAACTAGATGAGTTTCTCACCGATCTAGGATATATCAGGATCAGCACTGACCATTTTATCTATATGTTTGAAGATGAGAATGGTGTCATTTTTATTGCAATTTATGTGGATGATCTGCTTGTGTTGAGTAAGTCTTTGGAGACCATCAATAGGCTAAAGAAAGATGTTAGAGGCAGATTTGACATGAGGGATTTAGGGGAGGCAAAATATATTTTGGGGATCCAAATGGAGAGATATAGGAGGAAGAAGATTATCAGACTTACTCAGAAAGAAGCAATAGGTAATATGCTTGAGAAATTCCAGATGGAAAATGCTAACAGCTGTACCACTCCCATGGACTTGAAAAAAGTAAGTGATGGGAGTGTAGAAGGAGGAGTGATGATCTTAGACGATCAGATGAGTCCAAAAGAGAGAGAGTTTATGAAGTGTATCCCTTGTAGAATGGTCGTAGGAAGTTTAATCTATTTTATGAACTGTACCAGGTCGGATATAGCGGCAGCAGTTGGAGAACTCTGTAGGAGTCTTAATGATCCTAGAAAGAGAGACTGGGAGGCAGCCAAGAGAGTCATGAGATATCTGGTTGGAACCGGAGAATTATGGTTCCATTTGGGAGGGGAGCACACTGATATCACCACTTGGAGTGATGCCAGTTATAAAGATGCACCTATGAGAAGATGCACTTCTAGATATGTTTTGTATGTGGGGGAAGGTGCTTGCTGTTGGAGCAGTAAGCAACAAAAGGTGGTTGCTCAGTCTACTATGGAGGCTGAGTATACGACGTCTTGTTCTGCTCTAAAAGAACTAATGTGGGTGAAGTCATTGTTGCAAGAACTAGGATATATCAACGAGGGAGTGCATGTAATCTTTTGCGATAATCAAGCTGCAATCGCAATTGAAGGGAATCCAAAATACCATTTCAAAGCAAAACATATGGACATAAGATTAAGCTTCGTAAGAGATAAAGTTGAAAATAAAATTTTAAATCTTGTGTATAGACCTGATGAAGAAATGGTGGCTGACATGATGACCAAACTTGTGCCCTCTCGTAAATTAAAATACTGTCGCGGAAAATGCGGGTTGAAAGAAAAATTAAAATTAGACTAGAAAATAAGGGGAGTGTTGAAAATAATAGATTTCTAGAGCACTTTCTAGGTTTAATATGTTAGTAAAAAAGAAAAGAAAAATGACGGATAGCCTGCCTCCACCTCCTCTCTCTAGCCCCCATACTTGTTGTAGTCACTGAAGGATAAAGAGGGTGGTTGATCCATGGCTGACTTAGTTCAACAGGCAATTATTTTTAGTAGGCTACTAAAAATATACCTGACAGACCCAGGATTTGATCCTGATACCTTCGGTTCGTCAAGTTGGCCGATAGCGGCCACCTTTATCCTATTAGACTAGGACCAATGCTAAATGCTATAGTATGTGATAGATATATATATATCTATAAGGAGGAACAAATTCATTTAACTAAAACTGTATACGGCTTGCATAGATACAGTTTTATGAAAGTACGAAGTACAACACTTTTTCAAAACAAATACCACGCATTTTGTTTTGACAGCGAAACAAATGTCGGGCAAGTATTTATAACGGCTAAGATTGCGTCTCGCTGCAAATCCAACGGCGCACATCATCGCTAAAATCTCGGAGTGGTCACTTTGGCGTTTTGTGATGTGGCATGACTTGGAGCCACGTGGAGAGATGACATTCGGTCATAAGAATTCCGAGGAATGTACGGACAAGTGAAATCCAGACACGCGTCCGCTTAATAGCCTTGTCGTACATAGGCCGTACAAAAGGTACACTGGCAGTAGTACTTTTTGGTATGGTACATTAATCTGGTTGGTTCATACTTCAGTAGATAGAAGTTATTAGAGGGAATCAGGACTTAGAAAATTTTGGTAGGTAGTCACCTCTTCCTTTGAGAGTTTGTACAAATTGGCATTTTTACTGCCTCATAACTTATTGGCTGGTTGGTCGTTTTCAGTGATTCTTTTTGCTACGCACTTAGGGGAGTCCAGGCTGCATAGGGGTTCAGTCAAACTGCCATTTTGCCTTCCTGGAAAGCAGTGGTTGTGGCTTGAAGTGGGTTAGTTAAATATTATCTAGAGGCATCCTGTATTCTGTGGTCCAATGGATGACACACAATTGCAATAATAACTTAGATTCTCACTCTCACTGAACTGAATTCCTTCTACCACTCCCATCTTTTTCATCTCTCTTAGCTTATCTAGATTCACATGCCAAAGCCTCTTATGCCATATCAATATATCATGAACACTAGGATAATAACGTTTTTTCTTTTCATTGCTTAAAATCAGCCTAATCTTCCCTTGGCTACCTTTTTCAGCAGTGAAATGAACTTCCTCCTCAAAACTAGCAGTAAAGACTCTTTTCCTAGTGCTAGTATCAAACCCTTATCATCTAATACAGACGTAGAGATGAGGTTTTTGTTCAGCTCCCGAATACAATACAACAGAGAATGTAACTATGGATGTCTTTCCTTCTACCAACACTTTTAGATCTACAAATCCTACAAGAGTAGTAGTGACTATCCTCCCATCCCCATACTCTGTCTCTACTATCAGAATCTTTCTTATCTTATAGAACAGGTGTTTATCCTTACACATGTGCAAGGAGGCACCTGAATCTACAATCCAGCCTGCTTCACCTTTCAATCCACCGAAAGCACATTTCTGCTTTCGTGGAATTTCTACCTCGTTTGTCGCTTCCAACTCCTCATCCAATAGGAGCTCATCGTCCTCGTCTTCGGATTCCACCTCATGTACCAGTGTCACAAGGGCCTTTTTCTTTCCTCTCGGGGTTCTACCTGTCTGCCCCTCCTTTAAACGAAGCAAGGTTATTTAGTGCACTTCGCCATATAGTGCCCTTGTTTCTTACAAAAATGACATAAACCTTTGGGAGCCCTTGGTCCGAACTCGTCGGTCTGATTTTTCTGCTCCCTCCCCCCATAGCTTCCGACCGGTTTCCGGGAATCCTTGTTCCTCCAATCGGTCGTAGTTGCCAAGGCTTAGCCACTCTTTCCTCCCCTTCGGATCTCAATCCTATTCTCCCGAACGAGAATCATCCCTACCACTGAGTTCCATATCCACCTTGAGTCTGGCAAGTCCTGCACACGGTTGACTATGTTCTCGAACTCATCGGGTAACTTCATCAGTAAATACTTAACCTTTTCTTTTTCACTAAAATCTTTCCCGCACTCTTTAGCTCCATGAAGAGTGTAGCAAGCTCATTGCAAAAATCCAACATCTTCCCCCCTTTGTATACGTACTCTTTAACTTTATGATCATCACACTGTTGTTGTTGAATGGTACCACTTCGGTACATTTCTATTGGAGCCATCCAAAGATCGGATGCCCTTTCTACCTGCAAATGAGGACATGCAAGTCTTTGAGTAAGGTGGCGGAGGATGAAGTGCTTTGCCGCCATATTGTTGAAGTCCCAGGTATCAGTATCATTCTCCTTGTTCCTCGGAATAGGTGACATGAATGCCGAACCAGTTGCTATTAATGTGGTCGTCCCCTTCTCCTTTCCTTTGTCCACCACCTCTCCTTCCATTGTCTCCTTCGTTAAAGATGGATCTGCATCTCTAGTGAATCTGCATCTTGTAAACCCTGGAGGTAACCTAAGAGTGGATGGACGCCTCACCCGTCCTCTCATTATTCCCCAAAACCTTTTCTCACATAGAGCTCCTCACATCATACTTTCCCAGTATATGAAGCCAGCTCCATTTAATATGGGCACCCTAGATGGTGGGCACATAACCTGCAACTCTGAGACCTCCATACGACCTCAGAGTAAGCAGCTCACACCAAGCCTCTTAGATAACCCTGACCCCTTTGTCTTTCAGCACGAGTAACCGTCACCTTGGCAAACAAAAACTCTAACCACCTTCACCCGTGTGAAGGCAAGACTCCTCTGAGCCGATAGCAAAAAGAATCTCTGAATTTGCTCCTCGAGCAGTAAGTTATGGAGGGTCAAAGTTGACCTTTTGTATAGAAGCTCTCTAGGAGAGAGGGTCTTATCTACCAATTTTTCTAAGTCCTATCTCTCTCACAAACTCTATCTACTAGTGTTCGGCACCAATCATATTACACTGCCGTACATAAAAGTACAGTTGCCGGTGTACTTTATGAACGGAATTTGTACGACATGGCTTAAATGTCGACACATTTCATATCCGGATTCGGTCCTGTAATTCTCGGAGATGCCGCGATCTAACGTAATCGTGCCACGTGTCATCCGATATGGTGATGACCACAAACAGCCGAGAATCTCTTTCGCGATCTCGACTTTTTTTTCGGCCGTCCGATTGAATGCAAATTTCAATCGTAGCCGTCATAAATGCTTGTGCAGTATTTGTTTCGTAAAAGAAAAAAAATGCGCGGTACTTGTTTCTTGTACATACCGAAATCCGTACGTTTACATAACAGGATCTATGTAACTGTAAATATCCGCCGTTAAATGAATTTTCCTACGTGTTAACATTTAAATAAATATCAAACCCTATAGCATGTATCGTAACTTCTAGACTTAACGGTTAAGGCTTCCGCCTACCGGCGTTCTGACGGTTGTCAGGTACCAGGATCAAATCCTATTACCGACATACACCTTTTAGTAAATAAACCTATATATCTGTAAATTAACTAATCTATTTCCCGTAAACCTCTAGATAGCCTAGGTAGCCATGGCTCTAGCTTCCTCTTAAACTTCTCAGAAGTGGGGGAGTTGGAGAGAGACGTTAGAGGCAGACTTCCTCGGCTTCTAACTATATTCCAATTTAGACCTAGAAAATAATAAAATAACCATTGATTTCTACAACTTCGACTCGAAAGAGAGTGACGACACTGGAAAGACTACCGTAGAGGCCCCGGAAGTCGTGACAAAACTTCTCCAGAAGTATGTTGATGTTTTTCCCCTGAAGCTCCCAAAAGGCTTACCTCCGAAGCCCGAAGTAGACCAGAAGATCGAGCTTGTTTCCGGAGCGGTACCTCAGCAAATCGAATGTACAAGATGAGCTACACCGAATTAGATGGACTCAAAAAGCAACTTGCGGAGTTAATCGAAGCCAGAGCAATCGAACCAAGCAAGTCACCGTATGGAGCCCCCGTCCTCTTCGTGAATAAGAAAGATGGAGGTTTTCGGATGTGTGAGGATTACCGAGCGCTAAACAAGTTAAAGGTGAAAAATGCGTACCCTCTTCCGATGATAGACGAACTGTTGATCGACTACGAGGTGTTAAATATTTTTCGAAGATAGACCTGCGAAGTGGCTATCACCAAATCATAATTGCCGAGGAAGATGTGGAAAAGACGGCGTTAAGAACTCGGTACGGTCATTTCAAATTTCGGGTTATGCCGTTTTGATTGACCAACGCACTGGCAACCTTTATGCATTTGATGAATTCAATCTTTCGGCAATATTTGGACACCTTCGTAATTGTCTTCTTGGACGACATCTTGGTGTACAACAAGACGTTGGAGGATCACGTCGAGCATCTGCAAACGGTCTTTCAAGTCCTTTGGGAGAACAAGTTGTATGCGAAGAGGAGTAAATGTGACTTCTTGAAGGAGAAAATTGAGTTTTTGGGTCATGTTGTGAGCCAGGATGGAATCGTAGTGGATGCCAACAAAACTAGGGCAGTGAAGGAGTGGCCGCAGCAGACGAACATTACAGAGTTACGGAGCTTTCTTGGATTATACTCCTACTATTGCCGTTTTGTTGAAGGTTTTGCAAAAATTGATGCACCGCTCACAGAATTACTTAAGAATGACATGCCCTATGAGTGGAAAACGGCGCAAAGGGCAGCCTTTGACACGCTAAAAGAGCGATTGGTTACCGTCCTTGTGTTAGCCGTCCCCGACTCGGAATTACCTAAGACGATAATCACCGACGCTAGCGATATGGCTATTGGAGCGATCCTTATGCAAGATCAAGGAAAAGGCCTTCAACCCATTGCCTACGACAGTCAGAAACCAAAGGCAGCGGAGCTTAATTGGGCCACACATGAAAAGGAGACAATCGCCAATATTAATGCGCTGGAGGTTTGGAAATGTTATGTTCAAGGGAAGCGGATCACAATCATCACCGATCACCACGCCCTACTGTATCTTCAGACCCAGCCGAAGTTCTCAAAGTAACAGGTACGATGGATGACGTTTCTTCAGACCTTCGGGCCAGATCTAGCTATTGAGTATAGACCAGGCAAGACGAACCCGGGGGAAGCGCTGTCAAGAAGACTTCGAGTAGCTGTGCCAGTCACGGAGCAACAATCGCAAGCATCGCAAGATGGAAACGTAGGCGCTGTAAAAATAAACACCGCAGCTTCGGACAAAACGCAGGATCCGGAACTCAACGCAGTGACCAGTACGGTACAAGTATACGACCATGGTTCAATAGGATTAAGGCCGTATACGAAGAAGACGAGACATTTAAGGAACTGGTAAAATAGAAGATATTAGTTCGAACCTCCAATGGTATGTGGCGATACAGACCAATTCAAACAACTAGACTTTACGTCCCGACAAACCAAGAGTTACGTCATTCGGTACTTAAAATGAGTCATGATGAGCCGCTCAGTGGACATTTCGGACGGGATAAAACAACAGCACGTGTCGCTGAGGCGTATTATTGGCCGAACATGACTCGGGACATTGCAGAGTATGTCCGGACGTGTGACTCATATAACAGAAATTAATTGGAATCAGGTCACCAAGGCCTGTTACAACCTGTTCCGACACCATTTGTTCCTTGGGGGGCGATTTCGTTGGACTTCATCGTTGCTCTTCCGTTGACTCGGGAGGGCTATGACTCTATCTTGGTCGTCGTGAATTATTTGACGAAAATGGCCCATTTCCTGCCCATGACAACCACAGCCACAGCGCGGGATGTGGCAGACTTATTCCTCCGGGAGATATTTCACCATCACGGACTCCCGAAGAGAATCGTCAGCGACCGTGACCGAAAATTTGTGAGTCACTTTTGGAGAAGTCTGTTTGAGTTGTTTGGGACGCAGTTGGCCATGTCTACAGCTTATCACCCTCAGACCGACGGTCACACCGAAAGGGTGAATCGGACTCTGGAGGAGGCTTTGCAGGCTTATGTATCGGTGAACCAAACAGATTCGGTGAACCATTTGACGGCAATTGAGGTGGCGTACAACAGTGCGGTGCACTCGTCCACGAATGCTAAGAAAATTTCCCTCAATGGACGATAGCCCACCCCTCCCCAAAATTTATTGGCAGTGAATTGCCCTACACCTGCTACACTTGATTTTGCCAAAACACTGCAAGGGAATTTGGAAAAGGCGGCGAGGCCGCTCCAGCTAACAAAGGACCGTCAAAAGTCGCACGCCAACTCTCACCGGAAGAACATTGTGTTTAACGTGGGTGATAAAGTTCGCCTTAATATGGCAAACGTGTCGTTACCCGGTGCCCTCTCTAAGAAATTGGCACCGAGATTTACACGTCTGTTCACTGTTTTTTCAAGGGTGGGAGAGATGGCATATAAGTTAGATATACTGAGGGACAGGCATATTCACAATGTTTTCCATGTTTCCCTTCTCAAACCGTTTCGCGACCCGAATTTGATTTTTCTTACTCGACGGCGAAGTACCCTTTTACCGCCCATTCAGGGTACATCGGACGAGTACGAGGTGGAGGAGATCCTTCATTCGCGTCGCTCTCCGTATTCTAACTCCACCCAATATTTGGTGCGTTGGAAGGGCTACAGAGTTGAAGATGATTCTTGGGTAGACGAGAAAGATGTGCATTCACCCGATTTGCTGCGCCGGTTTACGCAGAGTCGGACACTCACCTTAACCGAAGGGGCAATCGCAATAGACGCAATAAAGGAATGAATCGCAATGTAGCAACCATCGCAATCATCTTGGGGACTCGGCGAAGAAACGCAGTGGCAATCATAACGGACCGCAGCACTATGGTTGCGAGCCACCGAAGAAAAGCATTGCAGCGGTGCCATTAGAGAATCGCAGCGCTACCGCTGCAATGACAAGAAATCGCAACGGCGCAGTTGTGCATCACAACATTGGTAACGACGAACCCGCGGTTTCGCCGCAGCAGCGGAAGTTAAGAGATGTTGGACGCTGCGATATCCTCACGGGCTGCGACGTTTGGAAAAGTCCAACAGTGAGACCTTTAACCCTCACAGATAAAGCCGCCATCAGCCTTCGCGACCAAACCAATCGAAGTAATTGGAGAGTGTCTCGTTCGACATAGCCAACTTACCTTTTCTTCTCAACCTACCGGAATTATCTGACACAACAAAATCCATGGCGTCGTCGTCCTCTCCACCACCGAAAAGGATGAGACTTGTACAGCTAGGGCAAGGAGATGTGCCGCGTCCAGATAGATTACTAGTGGCGGTAGAGGCCATGGTAGAGGCAGACCGGAGGAGGGAGGTAGAAGAAGGACCAGAACCGGAAGAGACGGCCAGTAGTGAGGCAGGGCCGGCGGAGACCAGTGGATGGGAGGGGTTAGAAAATTCACAAGACCGCGAGTACAATCCACTCCAAGAGGGGGATCAGGAGGATGAAGAAAACCATGATCTCTCGGACGCAGATGAGCCGAAACGAGAACCGACCCCTCCCCAGATAGAGGAGCGTGCCTCAGATGTAGAGGTGATGAGGGATCCTAATAAAGAGAGCACCGCAGACGAGCAGTCCTCGGAGAGTTCAAAAAAGAGGGCTGAGGCACAGTATCCTAGCGGGGATGACGTATTTGTTCTACGACGAGAAGAAGAGGAGACGGACGAGGAAAGTGAAAAAGGGGGAGAAATTCCCGACTACCTCTTTCCACTGCCTATCGACCCCGACATCCAAACCTCGCCTTCAGTTTTGCCAAACGCTTTTATTGGGATCCTTCGGATTGGCCAGCAGCGTGGCGCACAGGAAAACCTGGGGATCCTATTAATGTTCCCGCCAGTTTGTCGTCCCACCCGGCTTGGAATTTCATGAGGACGAAAGACTTAGGGAATAACCATAAGGGTTATGTGCAATTAAACCCTCATGCCTTGTCATTTGTGGAAGTGGTAGAGGACCACTATTGCTATTGAGTAGATGTTTCACGGTTTCTGCGCCAATATCACCCATGGGATGTTCGCCTTCACGACATCATTTCTCGGGCGGAGGTCACACTTGAAGTACGGGCACTCAAACAAGCACGAAAGAACGCTCTGCAGCGGGCCCGAGCTGCCAAAAAACACGTATCCTTCAAACTGAGGAAGGTACCTCGGTGGGAACAGGCCGACGAGGTTGGGAAAGGAGCACAACGGATTGAAGAACCCGAAACTGCTCAAGTTCTGGTACTCGAAGAATCTCTACCGATGGTCGTTCCGCCGCCACCCGCAACACCTACAACAGTACCGGAGGAAGGAGAGGACCGAGTTCGGGAGCGAATCACTCGTAGAAGATTGGCGGCGACAGATCATCATATCGCGCTGCTCGAGACTGGATGTGAGCAGCTCCAAAATCAACTTGACTTTCTGCGACAAGAATTCGAGGAGTACCGCGAAGAGACATACAGCATACTCCGTCAACTTCGATTTCCCTAAGTAAGCTAGGTTTTTCGGGATGTTGAAACCTTAGTGGGAGGCACTGTAAGGGTTACTGTCAAGCTCGAGTGCTTTTCAAGCACCCCTTTCTATTACCGAGGATTTACGTACCCTTCCTACCCGTACTACTCTCAGATTACGGAGAAGCAAGCACAACCAGCCGGAAGGATTATAATATTTCCTCTATGGAACAAGACGCACTTTATTTCGTGCCTAACGGAGGCCGGACGACAAAGTTCTACCGTCTGAAAGATCGCAGTTCCGCTACATAGCACAAGCTTCCACCAGCCCTAGTGGGGGGTACATTGTGGACTGCCACGTAGACTTCCGACTGTAATCTAGATTATGCTGTTAGCTGTCTGTAGCAATTCAGTTCAGGTTCAGCTGACCAGTGGTTCATTTATTACATCAAGTCAAATCTTGGCACTTCCGTGTCCTTTTAGTAGTTAGTCTTACAAACTATGGAACAAATAATAACTTCCGGCCGCGGATCTAGCCGTAGTCAGAGGTCCAACTTTTTGCCCCAAGTGTAGTACACATTATTTTGTCTTATGTCAGTTCGGTTGCCGTTGCTGGCCGCTCATTGGCTAATAGCGTAGGTTTGACTTTTGGACCTGAAACTGGACAAGCTTTTGCTGTATAAGGCACTTGGGGCCGAAGGAGACAGGTTGCTTTTCAGTACTCTCTTCTGTGAAAACCCTCAAATAATCCAACAAACTTTTTTTTGGAAGAATCTTTGTTTTGTTTTCCTCTATTGCCATCTTTGTTTTGGATATGTCCATTGTGGGAATCATAGTTTGGGCTGGTAGTTGGCAATATCGTCCCTTTGGGTGATTTTTGGATCTTTTGCTGCTTGAAACTGAGAAGAGTCTAGTCGGTTCCAAACTGCGGACACCGAGGGTTGAAGGAGTACCATACCTATTTGCACTACCATTGGGAGAGAGTTCGCCCTTCTCTCTTTGTCCTCGTATATTGCCGGGGAATGTTAAGCTTGCTTCGCCATCTTTTATATCTTCCATCTTATATTTTATTTTTGTGGTCAAGGTGATATTGTTAAATCTGAAAGAGCCATTCCTATTTATTTCTATGTTTCCACGTGGTAGTGCATTTGTGTATTTGCTTGTAGTTTCTTTTGCTTTGGCATGAACTCCCCGGAGTAAAATTGCCACTTCGTTGTATCAAAATTGTGGGTTTTGAGGGAACAAATGCTATAGACTTCCCGTGAATAAGTCACTTTCTCTTACTCTCGGTTCCGGTGTCTTTCCTATCTTTGCATGCATATCTATGCGAAGGATGGGGGTTCAGCAGGGGGCATGATCATTATTCTGGGAAGCCTTTCGCATTTGGGGGGGGGGGGGGGGGGTTCTTTGCAGGAATCCGAGGCCAACTACCACGGGCTGTGGGCCCTTCCCTGGGGATTCTCGGGCACGCTCAACACTCCACACTATTTAAAAATAACCTATATTTTAATTTTTAACGCTTATTAAACCTCACTTAAATTAGAATAATGAAAAATGAGAATCGATTACTCTATTTGATGTGATAGAGTCGAAATTTTGAGCGACCGAATTAGAGTAATTTACTCTAATTACGATTCGCGGTGTACTTGCTGAATGGTCAAGCGTAAAAAGATCCTACAAAATCGTACGTTTTTAGGTAAGACTTGTCAAAAACTGTGTCGGTACATTCGGCAGCTCTCTGACGTTTCTTATAGAGCGAGTGGAGAGGCCGAAAGCGATTGCGAAAAAAACTAAAAAATCAAATCACACGTGTCGTTTTTCATTGGTTACCGATTTGATCGTATCTAGGAGGATATTCGACTTGCGCCGATGTTATCATAAATATAGAACAGGTGAGCTAGAATCTAAACAAAGGAACTATTCACTAAACGACAAAAGAAATTCATTCACCAGCGAATAAATTCGTACACCAGTAGTATAAAATGTTAAGGTCAGCTTTCCACAGGATCGTACTCCGTACTCTTCATAGAGTACGTACGGAGGCGCGGTCCCCAAATGTGGAAAAAAGACAAAATAAAGTATAGAGCCCATAGTGACCATCATTCTAAAAGTGTCAGATGTACTTCTGTACTTTCCACCTAATTTTTAGGGTTTGTACTTTAGATTCTTTCTCGATGCCGTACGCAGTCTTTCAGGATTCGCGCAACAAGACAAAAAGATAAAAAAATTGTCAAGAGCCAATTTTCCACGTCATTGTAAAATTATTAGGTAAGCTCTTTCCACAGTCAGTGTACGGACGCCTACTCTCCACCCTTCCTTGAGTAAGATCAAGGCGGTTTGTACGTGTGAAAAAATTATATAAAGTGAAGTGTCGACTCGATCGGAGATCCGAAAAAATTTCTCTGCGAATAGAAAACTTCTCTCTTTGGCCGGTTTTTAGGGACTATTTTATATCCTTTGTGACGCGACGAGTGGGCAGTCATGGCTGTCGCTTTCGCTATGGCGGCAATGTTAGTCTTAGCATGCCACGTGGCATACGTAACGACATTTTTTGGAGACTTGCATCCTGGTGATAGTACGTTTTTTCCTCCTTTCCCCTTCTCCTTCCCCTTCCCCTTCTGATATACTATCTTGCGTACGATATGTTCACCATACGATGTGTTTGTTGTACTATGTGTACTTTAGTACTTTAATACTCGACGATAAGATGAGCTAAAATAACGTGCCCGTGGATTGTAAAGACGAATAGAGATATCGAGTATTAAAGTATTTAAGTAGATATAGTGCTGTGAACATATCGTATGGTGAACATATCGTACATCGAGATAGTACAATAGTACATTCAGATCATAATTCAAAAGTAGGTGAAAGTACGCCCATACAATATGCCTATTCTACGCAAAACATACAATATGACCTTAAGACCCATATTGTATTGGCCGCAAAATAAAAAAAAAATAGTAATAGGGTTGAGTTCCACATCGATCGATAGAGAATTAAACATCATGCCTAAATTTTGAAAAACATTCGGACAAAAAAATATTTTTGTGTGAGGTTTGAGGTACTTTTTATTTGAACTGTCACATTTGGACAATATGACGTTCGTTGATCAAAGAAGCGATCTAAAAAAATCACATAAAAAGCCCATAACACAACTTACGATAGGACATTCTGTCATATTAGCATATACAATTTTGAAGGCCACATAAATAAAGCCTCAAATTGACCAAACAAGCAGTATGGGACAATAAAAAATATATAGTCCACATTGCCAAAAAAACCGCAGTTTTTTTGCCGTCCGAGGTTTTTTTTTTTTTTCCCGGTTTTTTTTCCCGCGCAATGTCATCATCCTAAGGGTATGTCCCCATGTACTTGGAACTTAGCGAACTTACTTTGTATTTTAGCTTGGATCTGCCGGACCCGATTTTCAAGTGTCCCTATGTGTAAGAACGTAATCGTAACTTACGCTTGTGACGATTGTATATGTCGACAATACCTATGACGGCTGTCAGGGACTACAATCTGTGTTGTCGCAGGTTATTTTTTGGAACTGCTTGTGACTTCGCATGTCACATAGTGACATTGTAGACGTACCGCATTCCAGCCTGTGCAATTTCACGGATGAAAAAGATGCGTTATGCCTTTGCGTCTCTTGTCCGGTCGACGTGAAATGGCATCGTAATTTCAAGATCGAGACCCCTACAAAAAAATAAAATTCGTACTGAACAAAAAACGGACAAAACCAAACAAATTGTGTACTTTTATTAGTCGTATTGAACACAAACAGACAAAACATAGCGAATTCTGTACTTTTCTTTGTCCTTAGAAATCGTATGAAAATTTTCGAAAATTACGGCACCCGCGAATGTATGTTCATATTTGTTTATCGGAAATACCTAGTTTTAAAACACATCGCGCATGTGTTTTAAACATATGGTTGAAGATGACGTTTTTTGTCATGGAAGTGGGTCGAAAAACACAAGACGACAAATTTTCGTTCATCCTAAGTTCGAGGATGACGCAAATTGTACTCTACAAATTTGCGATTCCTTCGTACGGTTGCAACTTAGGCAGTACGGCGCTAAGTTTTACAGGAAAACCACAGAAAAAAACCCTTACTTATGCACATGGGGACATACCCTAAGCATTTTTGGTTCGCTAAAAAATTTCGTTCGGCGGCGTGCGCTGTACTATGATCATACGTCAAACTCGTACAGGGGTGTGCACAACGCCCACACATACAGTGTGCCTTACGAGTTTTGTGCCGAGTTTTGTGTGACTACTAAAGGCCTACCATAAAAACGCCACTTTTGAACAATGATTCAGATTGTACAAAACAAAACAAACGTGACGAAGAAAATGAAAGAAAGGAAAACAAAAACGTCTACTTCTTACGACCAATCACAGTCCGGTAGCCGTAATTTCAAAGCCGTACAAATGACTTGGCAGATAACGACGGCTCAGATTTAAATTGTACGGCGGAAGATCGTCCAACCAATCGAAAGCACCAACCAATCGTTCTCGGACCTGACGGAACCTGACGTGTCAATAAAAAGCATGAGTACAGTACAGAAAAAGACAAAAAAGAGAAAACGAAGATACAAAAAACAGGGACGTCACAAACTGTTGAATTCTCAACATCTGTACGAATGAGACATCAATGCAATAAACCTAATCGGGTAAAGTTCAGAATTAGTACTCGTGCTTGTGTCAGATGTACCTTTTTGTCTTTTCTGACGAACGGTCGGGTTTTGACCATTGGACCGTATACATGAAACGACAAATATGCAAGCTGTACATGTACGTCAGGCAACAATTTTCAAAAAAGGTCGACTAGAGACTCTATGATCATGGACTTGCCCAGTTGTCAGAACAGTTGGCGGTATAACCTGGAATATTCCATAAAATTTCGAATATTCGATAATAGTTGACTTTGTTATAAAAATGGTTCATGTGACATGTACAACAAGACTTTCATTACGTCACAAACTGTTGGATTTTTTGTCGAAGGAATTGAGTTTGTCGTTTGTGGCGGTAATGAGCGACGGGAAAGAGGTGTGCCCATGTGTCAAAGTATAAATGTTTTTTGTCGTTTTGGCACAAAACTGAAATGGCAACGAGAAAATGAATTGCCGTACGGAAAATAGGCGTCATCTTTCACCTTTGAAATGTACTTTTATATTTGGCGTCTTTTTGGATGTGCGCATGTAAGCGAAACTTTGAAGCGTACTTTTTTTTCCTAAGGGTACGTCACCATGTAATCGGTACTTTCATAAAGCAGTTTGGACTGTAGTAATGGCGTGTCCCCATGTAACCGATATTTTGAAACGTTATTTTGGAATTTAGCGCTGAATTTACGTTGTACTTTTCAAAGTGTGCCTATGTGAATCTTTACTTGCGAGTTCATTATTTTTAATATGTGGCAGTTGTACACGTCGCCAATACTTGCGACACCTGTAGACGCCGACAACTGCTGACATTTGTAGACGCCAACGATCTCGGAACAAACTGCGGACATTTGTACGCCGCAAAGAGCTCTTGACATACTGGGACAATTGTCGACGCCAACTGTCATTTGTTGACGCCCACACGTGAACGACGCCCACAAATGGACAACATAAGCAAACGGACAAACAATTTTTTTTCGTGTATTCTCCCAACTGCAAAGAAACAAATGAAAACTTTTGACGCGTGCAACCCAGGCTTTCTATTCGTCAATAGGGTAGTATTTTGATTAAAAGCAGGTCGATTTGATTTCAATGCAAGTGTGAAGATGAGCTGGAAGTGGGTCGCGATGATAATACTGCCAAATCGCCGTACCTTTCAAGTTCCAAGATGACGCAAAATGTATTTGAGTTTTTGCCCATTTTTAGTACGGCGTAATATTTTCAAGTAGGAAGTCCCATTTTCTGTGTAAACGACGGAAAAAACCCTTACGTGAACACATGGGGACACGCCCTTAGCCTTACTATCTCTTCTATGTTTTATGTCTCGGTCTCTATATTATTTTTTTTTCTTTACGTGCGGTTTTATCTTTGCTCTTTGTCGTTTTATGGCTCGTCGGTAGAGAAAAAAGCAGCCCCGTGAGGATGTAGCTCATAAATCGGAAACGCTATATGCGGTAAACTCATAGACTTGTATTACACATTTAGGGTGGACTTCCATTAGACGTCCCAGTAATTGTACGGAAAATTTTACTGAAGGGCGTGCCTTCCATTAGGTCGCGTCTGTAAACCTGCGTGGCTCATTCTGGTTGGTAACACGTAGGTTAATATTCGATGCTTAAAATCTAGAAAGAATCTTCGAATGCAATGTCAGAACGCAATATCTGTACGAGTGGAAGTAATATCTGTACCAGCAGAGATAATATCTGTACCAGCGGAGGTAATTAATGACTCGTACAGAGGGCATTAAATGTACTACCCAAAATTTCAAAACGCAACGACAAAAAGGCGGCGGCAAACTTTGATGGTGGGGAGCGTGACGGAATAATTTCGGCGGATTCGCAGCCACCCTGGCGGAAGGCACATGGCCCTTGCGACGTGTACGCACATACGCGCGCGCTCATCGTGGATTCTATATACCTTTTCCACGCGGCCTATTTTTACACGTTCTGTATTCGAGAATTGTCCTCACTGTGCACGGTCTTAGAAAACTGTAGGTTGATGACGTGGCGTCACGGATAAAAAGTGTAATAAAAATCGGACGGTCCTAATTTACGCCTACAACCTTGGACAATTTTCTGTAATGTTGTTTTCGTTGAAAAAAATAAGATTCTGTACGAACCTGTACGAAACGGTACGGCCCTCAGTAAAAAACCTCACTTTTTCGCTAATGGAAGTCCACCCTTACACGTCACAATTTGACCGTAACCTAGACTACTAAGGTTTGCGTATTGCACGGGAAAACTACATATAGCGTTGCCAACTGTCTTCGCACATTTCAAGTTTTCAACCATACTTAAAAAGTGCGAAAACCCATCGGGTACTGTACTATAGTCCCGTACTATAACGCATATTTATAATTTTATACTCATAAAAATGCGTATAAAATACGGAGCAACCAGATGATATTATATCGTTTGCACGCAATTTTTATGTATGATTTGAAGTTTTGAACTATGATACAACGGTCACCTTTTCTATTCTTTCATTTCATGAGCTTTTCTATTTCCTTAGCCATCTTATTACTTGGTACCCTCAATCATGCTTCATACTTATATTGTTTTACCACAATAAAATCTTCTGCTTTAAGCCATTTAATTTTGAATCACTTCCTCTCCCATGGCTTCCATGAATGCCATCCATCTCCCTCTCTCTCAGGCTTCTATTTTCACTCCCTCCTCTCTTTCTGCCCTCATCCCTGTCACTACAAGAGTATTACCACCTCTATGTTCCGTACAATCTCCAGCTCTCCAACTTCCTAAGCAACTTCTGTTCTCGCAGTCAAGTTTTTCTTTTAGCAAGTCTTCACTGTTTTGTAAGAATGGAGTTTCTTTGTTGTTGAGTCCGAGCGCCAATCATGGTTGTCCACGTGGCAAGCCGACGGCTTTTGCGACTGCGCAGTTTTTAGGGTTTGGTGAGGAGATGGGAGCCGCGGCCTTCTTTGGAGGACACAAGTGTGTGTAGGACCTCAATATTAGCGTTAAGATGTTATTATTATATTCAAGATATTCTTATTATATTCAAGGTATTCTTATTATATTCAAGATATTTTTATCATATCGAGGTATGATTTTCATGTCTAGGTAATATTATTATATCATTATGTTATAATCATATCAAGATATTTTTATTTTAGGTATTTTTATCATATGAAGATGTTATTATCATATCAAGATCCTATTATTATATCAAGGGATTGTTATTGTTTGCTTCCCTGGTTTTAGGATTTGCAAATTTTTTGTCCGATCTGCAAGCCTCTTGTGAATAAGTTAAAAGTTTTTAAATTGGTTTTAGGCTTTGCATAACTTCTGTCATAACAGCAGAAGTCTTCTGCATGAGTTAGAAATCCTATGGCTATTTCTGTTAGGTTATTAGTTTGTACGTTTTGGTTTTCTTTATTTCGGCTGCTGAGGATTGTGGAGGGTTGCTGAGTTTTTCTGTTAGTGCTCAAAGATTTGTATCTTTTATGATTCATGTTTGCTTGTCCTACTGTTTATTTACTATTGCGTTTGCTAGCCGTTTTTTTTGTTGTTTCTACTTTTGATTTGAATTCTTGATTCTCCTTCTGCTCTCCATTTTTTTTCTGAATCGACGTTAATTTGTGCAACTTTTTTAATGTTTTGACTTTGCCCATTAAATCGATGTCATGCTATACATACATACACACACACAGAGGCACACACACACATACACACACACGTGTGTGTGTGTGGGGTGGGTGTGGGGTGGGTGTGGGGTGGGTGTGGGGTGGGTGTGGGGTGGGTGTGGGGTGGGTGTGGGTGGGGTGCGGGTGGGGTGGGGTGTGGGTGGGGTGCGGGTGGGGTGTGGGTGGGGTGTGGGTGCGGTGTGGGTGCGGTGTGGGTGCGGTGTGGGTGTGGGTGTGGTGTGGGTGTGTGGTGTGGGTGTGTGGTGTGTGTGGTGTGTGTGGTGTGTGTGTGGTGTGTGTGTGTGGTGTGTGTGTGTGGTGTGGTGTGTGTGGTGTGTGTGTGGTGTGTGTGGTGTGTGTGTGGTGTGTGTGGTGTGTGTGTGTGGGGGTGTGTGTGGTGTGTGTGTGGTGTGTGGTGTGTGGTGTGTGGTGTGTGTGGTGTGTGTGTGGTGTGGTGTGTGGTGTGTGGTGTGTGTGTGTGCGTGTGCGTGTGTATACAATATGTATATTATGAATTTGTGTGTATGTTTTTTTTCTGCTATTGAATGTAATATCGATGCACAAAAAAATCGTTGCGGTAACCATGATTTGTTTGAACATTTCTGTCATTAAATTTTTTATTTTTTCACAAATTATAGTCAAGGAGTTAGTCAACATCCTCTTTTTGTTCTAGTGTCTCAACATCGTTAGTGATAGGCTTTTCTTTTCACAAGATGTGACACAAACTCAGTGTTCAATCTTCATTTTTCAGTAATTATTGAGTAATGTGCTGTGTTTAATTCATTCGTTTGTCATTTTGCGGCCGCAGAATGTCTACCCCATTTGAAGTACAACTAAAAGTACGCGATTATGAATTGGACCAATATGGTGTTGTGAATAATGCAGTGTATGCTAATTATTGTCAACATGGTGAGTACACTTATTCTCCTTACTCTTGCCTCATCTTTTCCATGGTTGCTACGTTCTCCTTTTTTTCCTAATGAGAAGTAAGAGAGAAGTTGATTTTAGAAAGCTACTTTCTTCGTTCCCTTCTTACCCCTTCTATATTTTTCGCCTCTCTCTTCTTCCCATCTGGCTGCCTGCCCTCCCCTCTCTCTTCCTTTCTCTCACTCTTCCTTCCCCCTTCTCCCTTTTCCTTTCCTGGTTGGACATTTTTGGAAAAAAATGAATGTGGAAACACTTTTGGTTATTATGGACATTTTTTGAATTAAGTCTTGACTTCTAAAGTGCATCGAGTGCATGATGGGGTTTTGTTGTACTTGCGAGTACGGATTTGAGCAAATTTGAGAATCTTGTCACTGGATGTAAATAGGATTTTTTCAGGAATCTGAAAGATTTTTAAAGCACCTCTCTTTCAGTTTGACCTCCTTGTTTGTTAAAGCACTATTAGAATGGTTAAGCCCGATGTGTTTGGCATTGTTTATGCTTTTAATGACTTCCTGATTTTATATTGTCGTTAGTACACAAAACGAGAAAGCAATCGTATATCTGTGTTGCAATTTCAACTTTATAGAAAATAGATGTATGAATATAGTTGATGGACTGGGTTATACAGCTCGTCATGAGTTTTTGGAAGCAATTGGAGTGTCTGCCGATTCTTTTGCTCGAAAGGGGGAAGCTTTGGCGCTTTCCGACATTTCCTTCAAATACGTGAAACCCCTCCGGGTACTCATATATGAGCTAAACCTTCTTATTATGTTGTTGTTGTGTTGTTGTGTTGTTGTTTTGTTGTCTTCGTTGTCGTTGTTGTTTTTGTATGTCGTTGCTAAACCTTTGTGTGTTGTGTAATACAATCACATGTGGAAGCAGATTTCTAAGTTGTTATGTGATTTAACAAAAGCATTGAAACATGATGAACGAGTGAACTCTACTTCTAATTACGTTTTGGGTGCTTCCTACCATAGCAAAATATGAAACGTAGACAGATTGAAGCTTGTATACAGCAAAGTGTACTATTGGGGAAAAAGAAAAATAAAAAGGAATTGGGGTTTGTTTTGATGTCGAACTGAAGCCTTGTGAGGTGGGAGACGCAGACAGAGTGGTGAAGAGTTCATTGTGACAGCTCGAGTAGCCGGGTCATCCCCGGCTAGGGTTTTCTTTGAACAATTTATATACAGCCTGCCTGAGAGAGAGGTAAGCGGTTTCCTATCCATCCATGCCAAAGGATGTCAATCAAAGTTATAAATGTCGGACAAGGTGAGATACATTGAAGTTCAAATTAGCATCAAAAGGGTGATAACAACCCCTACACCTTTGTACTTCACCTTTTTCTTATAGCAACACGTTTTCGTGGTTTCTTTTTTCATTTTTTAATGCTTTAAGATTCTTCGATGGCTGAGAGAATATATGAGTATGGTTGGAAGAGGATCTAGATGTCGAGTATTCGTATGCGATTTTTTTATTTTTTGCAGTGAGTGACATGAAAGCAACATATGGGAAAAGAGGATCTAAATGTGTCTGATGCATGTTTCAGATTGTTGGTTTATGTCAATGCTGTAAGATTTACCGCACTTTCTTTCCTTTGATGGTTATTGTAGAGTCTGGTTAACAAGTACCGGTAAAAAGTCCATTTGTCACACCTCTTTACAAAGAATTGAAATAATGGGTGATCACATTAGAACGGAAGTAAGTGAACAGTACAGGCTATGTGTAAGTGTTTTTTCACTGGTCATGCACCGCTCGAACTTTAATATCGACTAGCTTTACCAAGGTTAAAATTCATACTAATCTTATCTTTTCACCTAAAAAGTCAAGTTTAAAATTGCGTAGTCTTAAACTATCCACGTTACTCTGTTACACCATAACTGCTTCAGGCACAACTGTTTCCGGTTAACATACAGAAACTGGTAAACAGAATCGATATTTTACTGTTCACTCTTGAAACGAGATTAAGCCTTTTGCGTGATGTCCCTATCATTTTGTGCCGGTTGATTATCTCTTTATATAACTGGTTTGGAAAGTTGTCATTCATCTGGACTGTGTGATATTTGTTGTGAGGAAATGATGGATTCTGTATACAACTGATACAACCAAGGCTTTTACTGAAACTGCGCAGTTCGAACCGAAACTACACATTTCCAAAGAAAACCACGCAGTTGTAACTACAATATGCGGTTCTAAACCGAAACTTCGTTGTTGTTCTAATTGAAACCACGCTATAGAAACGACATTGTTATTTTAATAACTGAAACTGCACGGTTCTAATTGAAACTACATTGCTATCCTAACTGAAATGACACAGTTCTAACTGAAACTAGGGAGTTATAACTGAAACTACCAGTTCTAACTGTAACTGCACAGTTCTATCTGAAACTACACAGTTTTAACTGCTAGTACGCAGTTTTAACTGCAACTACACAGTTCTATCTGGAACTACCAGTTCTAACTGAAACTGCTCTGTCCCAACTTAAACTACACAGTACTAACTGAAATTACACAGTTCTAACTGAATCTACACAGTTTAATTGAAACTGCACAGTTCTAACTGAACCAACATAGATCTAACTGAAACTGAGCTGTTTTGCTGAAACACGTGCAGGTGGTGCTCGAAGCAAAAGCCACCGTGGTTTTCCTCGACAAGAGGTACCGCCCTGTCAGGATGCCCACTGAACTCAAGTCAAAGCTAGTCTTGTACTTGCGGAACCAATAGGATGCAAGCACTTGGTTTGACGAAACAAGTTGAACAAGTAATGAATTTTGTCGGCAATTGTAGATCACTAATTTTTTTTTTTGTACATGAAGACCAAATCATTTCTTTGTTTCCAGGCCGAGGTTCAAGGGAGAGCTGTCATGTGAATTTGAGTGTTCGATTGTCAATTTTCACTATTTAATTTTGTATCATGGGTAGTATAGGTCTTAAATGAATCGATTGTTATTGTGAATAATATTGTTGGTTTGAATTTGTGGTATGTTTACTTTTTAAAGATTCCTTTTATGGCTGTAATTAATCCCCATCTAGAAGGCCGTTTTCCTTCGCCCATATCTCAATAATAATTATTCGCCAATATTGCAAGGGTAGGTTATGGTTGGAAGCATGTTTTTCGGTGAAAAAAACGACATATTTGACCATTTGTCATGTTGTTTTGTTTGTATTTTTATTTTACTATTTCATCAATTTGTTTTTTGATGTTTCGATATTTTGTTGGTCTGGGCAGCCAAACTTTGTTGTCGACGTGAATTCACATATTGAAAACCTTTTTACACATACCCCATAATGATTTCCATTCATTTCCAAAAATAATAAGACCATTAAAAAAGTGTGATGGGGAACCATCTGAGTACCTGGAACAAAAAACATTAAAAAAAAATCCAAAACAAGAACAAAAGCTCAACTAAAATCCTGCAGTTGTAAGAAAATTGAGCTTTATAAAGAGAGTGTGATGGTCGATTATATGAATACATGGGAACAAAGTAAAGGAAACGGGAAAAGGGAAAACTGAAAAACTTTAACACTATTAAACGATACATGGTGTAGTGCATTGTAGTTAATGATTCAATGACATGCACAAGCGTGGCAAATAAATGTTTAGTGTTGGGTATCGAGGACCTATTGCCAATATTCGATATATATCGAATTTTAGGTTGCCGATAATCGATATATTGCGACCATGTACCAAGAAGCTAAATATTGGCCCCGGTACGATATACTGAGGAGTTTGCTCGATCGATATTCGATATATCGAATATCGAAATTATCGCGATATGAATTTACCCGATACCCAACAGTAATGTGAAGGAGATGTGTTTGACTAAAATATATGTGACAGGTAAATATGCTTCAGTTGAATATGTCAATATGAGCTCTAACTTTAGTTGTTATGAGATACCCATCACTATTATTGTTGACAATTTTTTCTGGAACTCAAAAAATGTTAACTTCACACTGACTTGTGTATCATTTTATATTTTTTAAACAACCATAAATCGCTACATACACTCACACAACTACGAGTAATTATTTCCACCCACTTTCTCGCATTTGTCTTCTTTAGACCATAAACAAATCTTTTACCATAGTAATTATAACCTCATATGTTTAACCATCACTCATTTGAAATAAATCTTCTGAACTTTAAACCGTAACGCCCGCGAGCATGTGATGTCAACCACTCCTTTGTAAAACCACACCTTCCCAATGACTCCAGCGACCACATGTAATGCAGCAAAATGTACAATTGTATCGCAGCAAAAGACTGATGAACATACGTGACACGTGACAAAGCAGTCTAAAATGGCAGTTATATTTATATATCGATTGACAGTGCAATAATTCAAGCACAAAATTAGCAAAAGAGAAAAAGGAAATTGATTTAAAGATAGTAAAAAATAAAAAATGAGTGTGAAGTAGAACGAATATAGGGCCAAAAAAGCAACGGGAGAGTGAAAGAAAGAGGAAGATAGAGAGAGAGGGGGACTGGGAGAGAGCAAGAGGGAGAGTAGGAGAGGACGGGAGAGGGGGACACAGAGAGGAAGAGGGGAAGATAGAGGGGGAGGGAGAAAGAGTGGGACAGAGAGGGGGAGAGAAAAAGAGAGGGGGGAGAGAGAGAGGGAGAGAGAGAGATACCTAGTCACGTCCGAGAAGGAACGAGGGAGGCACAAGGAGAGGAGAAAGGAAGACAGGGCGGCAGAGGATAGAAATAAGAGGGCAGCCAAGAGTGGAGACAAATGGGCAGGGGAGAGAAGGGAAGGGAAGGGGAGCAGAGCACATAGAGGTTACTTACATTCAAAGAGAGAGTTAGGAAGGCGCAGCCTGAACTGTTCATAACAATAATAAGATAACAATTTCACCTTTTGATCGTATCCCTCTCCCTCTCTCTCTCCCTCTCACTCTCCCTCTCCCTCTCCCTGCGGTTTTAGAACTAGTGACACCCGGCAACCCCTAGTCTCCAACTCTTGACTAATTCTGCAATCCTGTTTTGATTTGTCACAATTACCAAACTATTCAACCACAAAAACCGTTTTTTCCAAGTGAATTAAGCTAGATTCCCCAATGTTGCAACCTTCAATATGTAATGTTCGAAAATGTGTGCAAAACGAAAGTTATTTGAGTCCTCTTACCGATTCCAAAGCTCTACGTAACACTAAATTTGGTTTCCTTTTCGAATTAAACACGAGATGAACTTTTTGAAGAAGTGTACAAATTGAAAGAAACTCGAACAAACCGTCGTAGGAAGTTTCTCCGAAAAGATACCCTCCATTTTAATTTTTGTAAGAACAGTACTCTCGTCAAAGATTTTTGGTTGAATCCGAAATGGTATCAAAAACATACAAAATCGTTTCTTGAAAAAAAAAACCAAAACTGCATTTACATTTACATTGTCAATATTTTGGTCCCTTCCATCCCTTGTTCCCTCCATTGACAAGATCCTCTCCACCATGGATTTTTGCACTTGCGGTTGTGAATCGGACGATTGGAGAGAAATAACTCCATAATTATTGTTGACATAATTTCTCCAAAAAGGCCTTTGTCCTCGTCTGATGGTTTAGGTTTAGGTTCACAACGGGAGAACGAGTATGGACTTGAAAGTTTTGCAATTAGAAAGTGTCTCGCGAATACGAGCCTCATCCACTTCGTCATCCTTGATATTTTTCATTCGATTCCAATTAGAAAAACTGTTGCATTTCGCAATCCTGATTACCACATCTTCCAAAGGAGAACCTGTCTCAACAAGTGATTGAATAAAATGATCCAAAACATAATTCGAATGATCGTCAAAATCCAGAAAATTAACATGTAACTCACGAAGATGATTCATTTTGAAGCCCGTAGAGCTATGATCTTCCTCGAAGTCTGAAGTCTCATGGTTAAAATCCTCATAATCCTCAATTAACAAAAATGTTAGAGTTGAACATTTTACGACAACTAACATTGGATCTTCGTAAAAATAATTACAAGAAAGAGATAGTCGACGTAGTCCAAAAGAAGAATTCAAAAGGAGATCGCTTAGACCCTTATTACTAAGATCACCGCTGCACGCTATAAGAGACAAATCTTGTAAGAGCTTACAACTTTGTCCTATCTGCGCTGCAATTTCGTCGTCCAAAAATACCCCATAGAGATGCAATACTCTCAATTGAGACAAAGATTTTACACAAGCCGATATTGGTCTTTTTTCTAAATAACAAGGAAGCAAATCACTACAAGTGTCACCTATTTGCAAAACTTGCAAATTGGGTAGTTTACTAATAATTGGAAAAACGGAATCGTCGATATTTTTCGCAATCGGGCGGAGGTCAAGTTTCGTTAAACAAGGAAAGTTTTTGGGTATTTCCTCGATCTTGTCCATGTGTCGACACGTAATTCGTTGTACGGAACCAAGTACGATTTGACGATGAAATTTGGACACTAGTGAAAAGTTGAGGAGGTTGTCGTGGCTTTCAAGGAAAGAAGTGATGTGAGAGAGGAGATTGGAATCGTGGACTACTTGATCCATGGACTCCATGGCTAAACAAAGGTAAAGGAGAAGGGACAAAATAAAAATACAATCAAAGAATGAAGGAATGTGCAAAGTAAAGAGAAGGGATAAAGTTGTAAATAAGAAAGGAAAAGGAGAAGGTGTATGTAAGAAAGGAAAAGGAGGAGGAATGTAAAAGGAAAGAGAAGAGATAAATTTACAAAAAAGAAAGGAAAAGGGGAAGGTATAGACAAGAAAGGAAGAGGAAAAGGGAGAGGTAATGGAGGTGAAAGAGTCAAAGAGAGGTCAAAGGACGAAAGGAAAAAGTGAACGGAACTTTCCACGAAGGAGAGTCCAGCAGTACTAAGGCTGAAGTTGCATCAGACGAAAAGTACAACTTGTTTACAAAAATCCGTACGTTTTCGTACCATAACGTATTGTTTATCAATGTGTTTTAGGGTAGAATTCCATTAGACGAAAAGTGGGGTTCGTTACTGGATGCCGTACGTTTTCATGCATCGCCGTACAAAGCCGTACCTTAATATTTTTTTTGTCAGCCGAAACATCCTTATTGGAAAGCTGTCGGGAGGCTCCAATGATGTAGGTGTAATTCCTGGCCGTTGGATATTCCACTTTTTCAGATCCGCGAAGCAATCGCGCACATCGTCCAGTGTCACGGACTCTCCTCGCGAGGAGAGTTGTACGATACTGGTCATGGTAAGGTCGTGTACCATTGGTACACGTTAAAAAGCAGAAAAATATCCACTTTGAGCAAGCGATTAGAGGCCTACACGTCCTACAGGCCATGTGCGTATGTCCTACATGCAATGTACCGCCTGCCACGATGGATGCAGGTGAGCTGGAAATATCCTCGCACGCTCCGTCTGACATCCACCGACATTCAAAGTATGCCGCGACTTTCAAAGTTTGCCGCGTTTTTTTGCCATTCCGTTTCGAAATTTTGATTTCCATTTTCAAAATCAAAATCTGGCCGCAAACTTTACGTACGAATCATTAACTACCTCCGGTCGTACAAATATTTCTTTCTGACTTTCCGTTTGAAGATTTTTTTAAGATTTTATGAATCTGGACTCTAATCTATGTGGCGCCAATCATAATTGAAGAAAGTTTGTTACTGGCCCTGTTAGGTTTTTACATTGTGGGATTTGTATTTGTGTGTCGATGTTATTTGTTTCTTGTCTTATTGAAGTGCTTGTACGGCTAGTTGTCTTTTTGTCAAGCGTGTGGTCCTGATTCTGTCTTATTATATTTTGTAGGTTGTTTCGTAGATTTTTTGGTCTCGCATAGATTCGGTCTTGCGACGACCCGGTTCAGTTATTGTTTGGTCACTGTACGGTTTTGTGTCGTAGTGATCGTAGTGCTCTTTTGTTCTGTGCTAGTACTTTGTCGTAGTACGTTGCCGGCGCGCGTTTCGCGCGCCGCGGTTGATTGGTTTATTTGTACTTCGGTACTTGTCGGTTCGTTTGAGGATTGAGGTACTGTGACGTTTCATTGGAGAATCGGGCGTTCGCATGTTTCGCTTCGCGACGCACGATTCTATTTCGGTTCAATGTGGAGATTCGTCCTTTCGGTTGCGGCGTACATTTGTACGGCCGACATCGTTTTACTTTGTCGTGGAGTTTTGGTTGACCTTCGCTTACGTACCTTTTGATCGTGTACGGCGAGCAATGATATTTCGAGGTGACTGCGTACTTTATTCCGTGTGATTACTTGTACGTTTGAGGTGTACGCATTCTATGCACGTGATACTTTTGGAGATGTGTTTGGTGTCGAGGTACTTGTTCAGATTATGTTTGTCGTCGGTCAAGTCTACAGGTTGAATATGTTTGAAGTGTACTTTTATGTACTACGTTGTGTTACGTAATGATGTAGTTTCATTGGTAGACGCTTAGTGCGTAGTAAATGTACGGTTGGTTTGTTGTAGTTACGTGACGTTTTCAAGGAGTATATTGAGGCGTAGGGAGGAAGAGGTTTACTATCAATGTATCAATCTATCTAGTGAGTTGGTATTGATCCTCTTTGTAGTTTATCAAGGAGTTAGAGGAATGGAAGGAGTTTGATAGCTTAGTAGAGTTTGAGGAGTTAGAGGAGTTAGAAGTGAGTGTTTTGAGGGTGTGAGGAGATTATGTAAGAAAAGTTCTCCGTGGAATATATTGGCTTCCTTGGGGTTATCTTTCTCTTGTGTGTGTTTTATCTTTTATGCTTCCGCTTGCATTTGCAATCTCAGTTTTATTTTATTTTTAAGATCCTTTCAGGCCCGACAAAATGGAATAGTCTTCCAGTAAACGCTGCCAGTAGAATTTTGCATACATTTACTGGAACCGCCTAATGGAATTCTACCCATTTTTTTCGATAAACGGGATAAGAGAAGATCCCACCGACATTATCCAAAGGTTTGGGAGGTAACAATGACCATGGGATTATATTTGGTTATTCATCCGCGGAAAAACCGCTCCACGCAGTTCTCTATTTGGCTGCCCACCTGGGGGAGGTAGCTACAGTGGTCAACTACAAAACGTGTTAAATTATAACACGCTTTGAATTGATACACGTGTAACAACGGGGAACCACCAAAATTATCCCAGGTCGCACAGGTCATGTGCCTTCGGTCAAAGGTGGAAGCGAGTCCACCAAAATTGAACCGAAAATCTTTGCCGAAATATTCGTAATTGTTCGTAACTTTTCTTTCGTCGCGCTCTTTCTGGCAACCTTCAGCTTCGCGGATTCCCGCCCAAAGTGCAAGGATTTCTGTGGTACAATGACATGTGCGCAAAGTACATTGTACATGGTAAACAAATACATTGTACGAAAAAATGATTTTCTGCAGTGAAATTGGTCGTTTTGTAAAATCGTCGTCAAGCGCTACCAAATCAAGCAACACTATTTAACAGCGCCAACATTTGCTCCATAGTTCAAAAGTAGTCATTTCTATTATAGGCCTTTTGTAGACGCCTTTATAAGTTGTGTTATGGGCTTTTCATGTGATCTTCTTAAATCGCTAATTTGATCATCGACCGTCCGATCGTCCAAATCTAACGATAGTCCTATCGTAAGTTGTGTTATGGGCTTTTCATGTCATCTTCTAAGATCGCTACTTTAATCAGCAACCGTTCGATCGTCCAAATCTGACGGTTATACTTCAAAACTCACAGAAAAATATTTTTTTGTCCGAATGTTTTTCAAAATTTAGACATGATGTTTAATTCTTTATCGATCAATGTGCAACTCAACCCTGTTACTTTTTTTTTCATTTTGCGATCAATGCAATATGGGTCTTAAGGTCATATTGTATGTTTTGCGTACAATAGGCATATTGTTTGGGCCTACTTTCATATACTTTGTAACTATGATTTGCTCTCAAATTGGAGCTCACGTAAAGCGAGAAATTGTTTACGCCAACACTTCTATGTTCATGTGGTTGCCGCGGTTTTGTTACCGTAAACATTGGCCGACCGTGTGAATTGTTGATTTTCTTATGACGAACGACGTTCATAAGCGAGTCAAAATTGTAACCGGTTGTTACCATATCTTGCAAGTCACAACTATCCATCAGATTGACCGTGAAATCTAAACTCAAAAGTGCCCCCAAATTTTACCTCGAACCTAGAATATGATTAATAATAACGTGTTATTATGTACAATTGTAAAAGCGTTAACACGCGAAAGTGAGTGAGTCGACACAAAAAAGCGCACTCCGTTTTGATTTTGAGTGATAAAGACGGAGGGGAGTCACGCCAACCTGCTCTCACGTATTCAGTGTGAACACAGGCTATATCGGCTACACTGTGGGAAAAGTATACCCATATTAGCGTCATTAAAAAAATTATAGTAAAAGAAATTGACGAAAGGCTTTGAACCTAAGTTATAATTAACAACACTATTTGTTTTTTACAATAATTATTTCTTAACGCAAATAGTGATTCACGGTGTCCTTAACTTGTACCAACGTGTACTTAAGATGTACAATCCTTCACTAGTTGACGCAGGTGACTGCGTGCAACCAAAATAGTCACTGCAGTGATTAATTCCCCAATGAATCCTAAAGTTGTGTAAGACGGTTGAAATAAATCAATGTCAAAACAACGATAGTTTTCATTGTTCAGCTACAAAATTTACGTCGCTTCAAATTTTGCGTCACACAAAAATATATATACTTTTAAAAACATATGACACAAATAGGCAAAACCAACAGAAAATAAAAGCGCAAATAGCTCTGTATTTTGTGTGATACTCACTATGTACAATCATATGTTTTACTATGTAATCAACTACTATAGAGTCTATGTCGTATCGACATTAGCATTGCCATCTTTTTTATGCCAATGACCTCGCATTTCTCTTTTATGCATATGCCAATTTTTTTATTTGACGGTTGCGATGGAGAACTTAGACCTCAATATTCCTATCAGTTGTCTCCCAATGGAAACGAAAGACGTTCCTATATAGGAAAGCTACGTTATTGGTCAAAAAATATTATTACATTAGTAAACAGTGTGCAACCACAACCGACCCATCTGATCTACTTCGCGGTGCTCCAATCTATTTCCGCACACAGGTCATTCCGAAAAAATTAGGAGTAGTTTGATACCACAAGTTTCTCATTGAATATCGAGGCTCGTGTCAGCTGTTGACGATGTGGGGTTGTTGTACAAAAAGGTGCTCTCATATAATGACGTGTGGAGTGGGATGATTAAAATCGTCCTCCGTAATATATGGTACGTCGACACTACTAATTATGTTGAACCACTAACAAAGGTTTATACTAAACCCATAGATATACATGTTATACATACATACACACACGCACGCACGCATGTACGCACACACATACACACGTGTGTGTGTATACAATATGTATATTATGATTTTTTGTGTATGTTTTTTTTTGCTATTGAATGTAATATTGATGCACAAAAAAAATGTTCTGATAACCGTGATTTTTTGAAATTTTCTGTCATTTTAGTTTATATTTTATCACAAGTTATAGTCAAGGAGTTTGTAAACATTATCTTTTTGTTCTAATTAAAGTGTCAAGGAACCAACATCGTTAGTGGTACGTTTTTCTTTCACAATATGTGACATAAACTCGGTGTTTAATCTTCATTTTTTAGTAATTATTGAGTAATGTGTTGCGTTTAATTTATTCATTTGTCATTTTGCGGTCGCAAAATATCTACCTCATTTGAGGTACAATTAAAAATACGCGATTATGAATTGGACCAATGTGGCGGTGGGAATAATGCAGTGTATGCTAATTATTGTCAACATGGTGAGTACACTTATTCTCTTTACTGTTCCTTCATCTAATTTGTCGAGTTTCTTATTGTTGCTATGTTCTCATTTTTTTTCTGAATGATAACTAAAAGAGAAGGTTGATTTAATAAAGCTAATTTCTTCGTTCCCGTTTTAAACATTTAAAACTTGAAACACAATAATGCAAGTCAATAATGTCACCAAAATAAACCCATTTTAACTCAATTATATATCATATTTAACTACAAACGTCACTGAATATTCCCTCCTACAACGTCTACATTGAAATATATTGCCGCGTAAAAACCGCACGTGGCACGCACCGACATTTCACATTTCACATGAACCTGAAATTCCCTACACGACCAAGACCGAAATCCATCTCGCATGAAACAAAGTCACGTACGGATTTGTACCATTGTAACAAAACTAACATTCCCTATCTTAAGGGGAGAATTCGTACAATCTAAAACAACCCAAGTCTAGGTCTACCTCTTACAAACACATTACCAATAACAGACTTAGTTAACATTTAGTTGATATTTGAGCTGCTTCTTCGCCCCTAGGCACAAAAACAGACTCAATCTCCTTAGCCTGCTCTAAATCACAAACAAAATGCCACTAAATTTGAATATGTTTTTATTTCGTGAAAGACATGATTTTTGGCGAGAGCAATGCTAGTCATATTGTAAAAATAAATAGTTATGCAGTCATTCCGGAATTCCAAGCTCACTCATCTTCTCTTTTATCCAAATTGATATTTTTGCCGCATGAAAAACAACCATATGTTCTACCTCAGTTAAATCTAAAGCCACGGTCGGTTGCAATCTCGAACTCTAAAAGATCACCGCTTCACATAGAATAAAGTCATTAGCCGGATGTTGATTTTGACTACGGTGTTGTAAATTGTTGTTGGATTCTCCTGTATTCACAAAATCCTTTGAACGAGACAAATTCACAACTGTTATCTGAGCGTACGACTTTCAATTTACGCCCAAATAATTTTTTCGGCCAAAGAACAAATTTTCGGAATGTATTAATGCCTCAAGCTTTCGTTCGGTAAGTAGACCCAACTCTACGATCGAAATCATCAATAATGACAAAAATGTATTGATTGCCGCCCAAAGTTGTTGGGGTAATATTTCCACAAAGATTTACATATACTAAGTGAAGTGGGGCTTTAAACTTATGTTTGACGCCTTTGACCGAATGCAGTTTGCGTTGAAACTCTGAGACCTCCATAAGTCCTCAGAGTGGACAGCTTCCAAGAAGCCTCTAGGATAATCCTGACCCCTTTGTGTTTAAGCAAAAATAACTGCCACCCTGGCAGACAAAAACTCTGACCAATGACATAATTTGGTGATGACATACACTTAAACTGTCATTAGTGCGTTTTGTGAGGTTGACTGAAATGATTATTTTTTTTGTTTTTCGCCGCATAAGTTTGTTTTGAAAACTTCTCCAATTTCTCAGTGACTGCGACAAGTTTGAGAGTTGGAGAGAGAAGTTAGAGATAGACTGCCTCGACTTCTATATTTCTTTTCAGACCTAGAAAATACTAATAAAACCATTAGTTTCTACATTGAATTTGTGGGACACTTAAGAGATTGATAATGCCGTTAAGAATATAAAATGCATTTTGAAATTTGACAGGTTGAAACTTTAGATTACTGTATGCATCATATACAGTTAGATCTAATTAAACTATACCTACGTTGTCGACAGGTATGACGTGTCCACTTAACTCTGTAACATTTTTGGGTACAGTTAACTTTTGCATATCGCTAAACAAGCTCATGTCCGTTCACACCTGATGGCACTTTTATCAACAATTCAATCATTTGTAAGTGCGTTTTTGTCAATAATGTTAACTTTGCAAGGTACACCTTTTTGAATCATGGTAACAAAGGTTCGAAAAGTGTAATTATTATCGTCATCGTAATAGTCACTGTAATAGGATTGATGACGTCCTCCACTGGATTGATTACGACCTCTGCCGCGCCACTTCCTCTTCCGCGACCTCTGCTTATGTAAAAAGTCGAATTGTCACATCTTTCGCCATCACCTCAATCATAACAAATTGTACTCATATGTCCCCATTGTTGACATATATGGCACTGTTTCTCTTTGCCAAGACATCTTGACGAGTAATGGTCTAGCTTATGACATCTAAAACAAGTTTTGTTTCTCGAATTTGATTTGTTTTTGTCAAGTTTTTTTCTTCGATTCCCTCTATTTTGACCACTAATACCACTTTGACCCCGGATTGCATCAATTTCCGAATAATTAGTGGTATTTATATTGAGATTTCTTTCGCTATCAGCTTTCTTGGAAGAGCATGCCTTAATCATTTTTTACATTTTAAGGTGATTCACAACAAATGAAAAGGATGGATTAGAATTCTCCGTAGTAACTTCCTTTGACATTTCATACCTAGTTGGTGAGGCATTTAAGAAAACTCAAACCCGCTCGTGTTTTACCGAGAATTTCCCAAACAATTCAATTGTTCGATTGAGACATTAAAGCATTTGACACTGTCATCTAGTGACTCGTTTAACTTCAACTTAAATTGAATGTAATCGTTGAATACAAAATTTTATTTTGGTGATATTCTTCGTAATGTCGTCTAACATTTGAATGCGATGTCATGAGTAAGAAAGTGATTATGTACCGAGCTTATACAAGTTTGCACGAGTGTATTTATGGTCGCCATATCCCTTACCATCCATTTTTTTCTATTCTTTGGATCCGTAGCTTTAGTTTCTTATCTAATGGTAATCTTCTAAAACTTTTTCATCAGAAACGTTCATTAAATGTATCGTTTCCAAATGGCGTAAGTGCTTCCATTAAACATGATAGGATTTCCGGATGATCTAAAGGTCATCATCTATGGAGACATAGCTAAAGTCATCTTCACTGTCACTAGGTTCTTCATTTTTTTCCGTTTTTCTTTTCTCTATCTTTCGTAAATTCTGCGCATTCATCAAATAATTCAACATTGAGATTTACGGTTTTTTAGTCGATTTCAAAGGGATCGGCTTGCAAATTGCTTTTTGAATTTTATCTACTAAATTTCTTTAGAGCCATTGCCTAGCCTAGTTGTTAATACTACGTCTTGGATTGTAACCAGCTCCGATACCAATTGAAACACAAAAAACTTGAACCACAATAACGCAAGAGAACAAAGTCACCAGAATACACCCGTTTTAACTCAATTATATATCATTTTCAATTACAAATGTCAATGTCTACATTTAAGTGTATGACCGCGTGAAACCCGCACGCGTACGTGAACCGACATTTCACATGATCCTGAAATCCCGTACAAGACCAATATCGAAATCCGCCTTACAACTAGGGGTATCATAAGGGGACAAATGAACAACTTTGTAAAATGTTTGGTAAACAAGTTTCTTTAGGTGCGAGACGCCGAGAAAAGGGAAATGAAGCAATTCTCATTTCAAAATAAAAGGCATTTAGTGAAATAATAAAATATCTGCAAAACAATAATTTTTTGAGGAAAGGGCACATAAAATCCATGTAAAATATAAAATTGGAAGATTAACCAAACTAGATTAATACCCATCAAAGATCAAACATCGAAAACCATGGCCTCACAACCCCTCGTGCGACAATTATGGTAATTAATCCTATTCTAGGTTCGAGGGTAAACTTTGGGGGCACATTTGAGTTTGGATTTTGTTAAAAGACACTATAATAGGATCGACTCAACTTCACAAACAACAAACCAAGATAATGCACAGCGGAAGCTTACACACAAATAAATCTAAATCACCACATAACAAATCGCATCGACAAAATATAAATATATTAAGCCGAAGCTTTTCCAATACAATCTCTCACTCTTACCAATCTAACTCACTCAGATTCCTAACTCACATTTATCACATATTCTCACTCACACTCACACTCACACTCACATTGAATACATTTTGATGATCACAATATTGATATATTTCCTAATTCTACTCACACACTAAATACTCTCTACAATGATAAAGAACAAATACTATTGAAAACCATACATCGCAAACAGTCCCTAAGCATTACAACCAAGTGCACTTTGAATCGAAACAAACTGTGGCAAGATTGTGCAGGATCGCAGTAGGATCGGCTGTACAAAAGGTACTGCCGCTTCGTCATACCAGAGGTCGCAAAAGTATAAAAAAATCATACCCGAAACCGACCTTTTTTTTTTTTCAAAATCTGAGTAACCGAAGCGTGACCGAGTTTTGTCACGCTCCAAAATTGTTAACCGTTAACCGACCGTCGTTTACGAAAAAAAAATTTTCCGGATCTTGATTTTTCGCGACTAACCGTGCCCGCCCGTAACCGAAAAAGTACAAAATTAATCAATGTACGACGGAATAAGCCAATAATTACGATTTGTCGCGTTCCCTAAGATTTACGAAATGAATAGTGTACTACCGTGTCAGATTTGCGACGCTTTGTCGCGTTGCCTAAGATTTTCGAAATGAATATTGTACTACCGTGTCAGATTTGAGACGCTTTGTCGCTTTCCCTAAGATTTTCGAAATGAATAGTGTACTAACGTGTCAGATTTGCGACGCTTTGTCGCGTTCCCTTTGATTTGCAAAATAAATAGCTTACTATAGTATCGTGTGAGATTTGCGACGCTAATCATGATACCACTTACTTCCACGATACCAAAAGTACAAAGAACAATAATGTTGGAAAAAAAAAGTACAAAATGTTCATTTTTTTTGGTTTTTTGTTTGACCGACCGTAACTGACCGTTTTTTTTTTCCTGGTGAGTCAACCGGTCGTAACCGCCCGACCCCCAAAATTTGGCAACCGAATCCGTTCCGGATCCGGCGCGGGCGGTCGGTTAACGGTCGGTCACGGTTTCGGTTGACCGTTTGCGACCTCTGCGTCATACACATAATATTCACGCGGACGAAAAAATATCGCGTCACGCTTCGCGAACCAACATTTCCTTGAATTCGAACCAACGTCCGATTCGTACAATTGAACCGTAAAGTACCAAGCATACGCGCGAACCGACAAATGTATCGAACGAAACAAAACGTTAACTGACGCGAACCGAACATAACATTTGCACCGCGATTTCGGCCGACGCCGATTCGCCCAATATCCTAATCGATTTGACGGTCAATCTGATGGATAGTTGTGATTTGCGAGACATGGTAACAACCGGTTACAATTTTGACTCGCTTATGAACATCGTTCGTCATAAGAAAATCAACAATTCACATGGCCGGCCAATGTTTACGGTACACCGCCAATCGCTATTAGCGTGTAGGTTTGATTAGCGTATACTATTATTTAGCGTGGTGTACGCTAATTGGGAATTTGGAAATTTTGGAAGAAATCGATTACTCTATTTAGGAATTAGGGCATTTTTTAAATAGTGTGGATAATTCTATTTGAGAATAAAAACAAAAAAAAGCGGGACGGGATTAGCGTACACAACGCTAATAGCGATTGGCGGTGTAGCGAAACTGCGGCAACCTCATGAACATAAAAGTGTTGGCGCAGACACTTTCTCACTTTACGTGAGCTCCACTTTGAGAGCAAAATATTGGCGCTGTTAAATAATGTGGCTTGATTTGGTCGCGCGCGACGACGATTTTACAAAACGACCAATTTCACTGCGTAAAATCAATTTTCGTACCATATATTTGTTTACCAGGTACAATGTACTTTGCGCATATGTCATTGTACCACAGAAATCCTTGCTCTTTGCGCGGGAATCCGCGAACCTGAAGGATGGCAGAAAGAGCGCGACGAAAGAAAAGTTACGAATAATTACGAATATTTCGGCAGAAAAAATTCGGCTGGATTTTGGTGGACTCGTGTCTACCTTTGACCGAAGGCACATGACCTGTGCGACCTGTGAAAAATTCTGCTGGTTTCCCCATCGTGAAACGTGTATCAATTCACGGTGTATTTCAGTTTTACACGTTTTGTAGTTGACCACTGTAGCTACCTCCCCCAGGTGGGCAGCCAAATAGAGAACCGGATGGAGCGGTTTTTCCGCGGATGAATAACCAAACATAATCCCATGGTCATTGTTACCTCCCAAACCTTTGGATAATGTCGGTGGGATCTTCTGTTATCCCGTTTCTCGAAAAATAAAACACATAGATAAACAATACGTTATGGTACGAAAATCTACGGGATTTTGTAAACAAGTTGCACTTTTCGTCTGATGGAACTTCAGCCTTAGTACTGCTGGACTCTCCTTCGTGGAAAGTTCGTTCGCTTTTCCTTTCGTCCTTTGACCTCCCTTTAACTCTTTCTCCTCCATCACCTCTTCCTTCTCCTCTTTTTTTATTATATATACCTTCTCCTTTTCCTTTCTTTTTTGTTACTTTGACCCTTCCCTTTCATTTGTACATTCCTCCTCCTTTTACTTTCTTATTTACAACTTTATCCCTTCTCTTTACTTTGCACATTCCTTCATTCTTTGATTGTATTTTTATTTTGTCCCTTCTCCTTTACCTTTGTTTAGCCATGGAGTCCATGGATCAAGTAGTCCACGATTCCAACCTCCTCTCTCACATCACTTCTTTCCTTGAAGGCCACAACAACCTCCTCAACTTTTCACTAGTGTCCAAACTTCATCGTCAAATCGTACTTGGTTCCGTACAACGAATTACGTGTCTACACATGGACAAGATCGAGGAAATACCCAAAAACTTTCCTTGTTTAACGAAACTTGACCTCCGCCCGATTGCGAAAAATATCGACGATTCCGTTTTTACAATTATTAGTAAACTACCCAATTTGCAAGTTTTGCAAATAGGTGACACTTGTAGTGATTTGCTTCCTTGTTATTTAGAAAAAAGACCAATATCGGCTTGTGTAAAAACTTTGTCTCAATTGAGAGTATTGCATCTCTATGGGGTATTTTTGGACGACGAAATTGGAGCGCAGATAGGACAAAGTTGTAAGCTCTTGCAAGATTTATCTCTTATAGCGTGCAGCGGTGATCTTAGTAATAAGGGTCTAAGCGATCTCCTTTTGAATTCTTCTTTTGGACTACGTCGACTATCTCTTTCTTGTAATTATTTTTACGAAGATCCAATGTTAGTTGTCGTAAAATGTTCAACTCTAACATTTTTGTTAATTGAGGATTATGAGGATTTTAACCATGAGACTTCAGACTTCGAGGAAGATCATAGCTCTACGGGCTTCAAAATGAATCATCTTCGTGAGTTACATGTCAATTTTCTGGATTTTGACGATCATTCGAATTATGTTTTGGATCATTTTATTCAATCACTTGTTGAGACAGGTTCTCCTTTGGAAGATGTGGTAATCAGGATTGCGAAATGCAACAGTTTTTCTAATTGGAATCGAATGAAAAATATCAAGGATGACGAAGTGGATGAGGCTCGTATTCGCGAGACACTTTCTAATTGCAAAACTTTCAAGTCCATACTCGTTCTCCCGTTGTGAACCTAAACCTAAACCATCGGACGAGGACAAAGGCCTTTTTGGGGAAATTATGTCAACAATAATTATGGAGTTATTTCTCTCCAATCGTCCGGTTCACAACCGCAAGTGCAAAAAGCCATGGTGGAGAGGATCTTGTCTGTCGAAGGAATGAGGGATGGAAGGGACCAAAATATTGATAATGTAAATGTAAATGCAGTTTTGGGTTTTTTTTTCAAGAAACGATTTTGTATGTTTTTGATTTCGGATTCAACCACTAATTCTCGACAAGAGTGCTGTTCTTACAAGAATAATGGAGGGCATCTTTTGGAGAAACTTCCTATGACGGTTTGTTCAAGTTGCTTTCAATTTGTACACCTCTTCAAAAAGTTCATCTCGTTTTTAATTCGAAAAGAGTCCAAATTTAATGATATGTAGAGCTTTGGAATCGGTAAGAGGACTCAAATAACTTTCGTTTTGCACACATTTTCGAACATTACATATTGAAGGTTGCAACATTGGGGAATCTAGCTTAATTCACTTGGAAAAAACGGTTTTTGTGGTTGAATAGTTTGGAAATTGTGACAAATCAAAACAGGATTGCAGAATTAGTCAAGAGTTGGAGACTAGGGGTTGCCGGGTGTCACTAGTTCTAAAACCGCAGGGAGAGGGAGAGGGAGAGGGAGAGGGAGAGGGAGAGGGAGAGGGAGAGGGAGAGGGAGAGGGAGGGAGAGTGAGAGGGAGAGAGAGAGGGAGAGGGATACGATCAAAAGGTGAAATTGTTATCTTATTATTGTTAATGAACAGTTCAGGCTGCGCCTTCCTAACTCTCTCTTTGAATGTATGTAATCTCTCTCTGCTCTGCTTCCCTTCCCTTCCATTCTCTCCCCTGCCCATTTGTCTCCACTCTTGGCTGCCCTCTTATTTCTATCCTCTGCCGCCCTGTCTTCCTTTCTCCCCTCCTTGCGCCTCCCTCGTTCCTCCTCGGACGTGACTAGGTCTCTCTCTCTCTCTCCCTCTCTCTCCCTCTCTCTCCCTCTCCCTCTCTCTCCCTCCCCCCCCCCCCCCCCCCCTCTTTCTCTCTCCCCCTCACTGTCCCACTCTTTCTCCCTCCCCCTCTATCTTCCCCTCTTCCTCTCTATGCCCCCCTCTCTCGCCCTCTCTCCTACTCTCCCTCTTTCTCTCTCCCAGTTCCCCTTTCTCTCTATCTTCCTCTTTCTTTCACTCTCCCGTTGCTGTTTTGGCCCTATATTCGTTCTACTTCACACTCATATTTATTTTTTTACCATCTGTAAATCAATTTCTTTTTTCTCTTTTGCTATTTTTGTGCTGGAATTGTTGCAAAGTCAATTGATATTTTTATAACTGCCATTTTAGACTGCTTTGTCATGTGTCACGTATGTTCATCAGTCTTTTGCTGCGGTACAATTTATCAATTTTGCTGCATTACATTTGTGGTCGCTGGAGTCATTTGGAAGGTGTGGTTTTAAAAAGGAGTGGTTGACATAACATTCTCGCGGACGTTACGGCTTAAAGATTAGAAGCTTTATTTTAAATGCGTGATGGTTAACCATCTGAGGTTATAATTACTATGGTAAAAGATTTGTTTATAGTCTAAAGAAGACAAATGCGAGAAAGTGGGTGGAAATAATCACTGTTAGTTGTGTGAGTGTATGTAGCGATTTACGTTGGTTTAAAAAATATAAAATGACATACAAGACAGTGTGAAGTTAACATTGTTCGAGTTCCAGAAAAAAATGTCAACATTAATAGTGATGGGCATCTCATAACAACTAAAGAGAGCTCATTTTGACATGTTTAACTGAAGCATATTTACCTGTCACATATATTTTAGTCAAACACATGTCCTTCAAATGTATTTGCCTCGCTTTTTGCATGTCATTGAATCATTAACTACAACACACTACACCGTGTATCGTTTATTGGTGTTAATGTTTTTCAGTTTTCCCTTTTGACATTTCCTTTGCTTTTTTCCCATGTAATTCATATAATCGACCATCTCACTTTTCTTATAAAGCTCAATTTTCTTACAACCGCAGGATTTTAGTTGAGCTTTTGCTCTTGTTTTGGTTTTTTCATTGATGTCTTTTGTTTCAATTACTCAGATGGTTTTTCCATCATGCTTTTTTAATGAAGTCTTATTATTTTTGGAAATGAATGGAAATCAATATGGGGCATGTGTAAAAAGGCTTTCAACATGTGAAATCACGTCGACAACAAAGTTTGGCTGCCCAGACCAACAAAATATCGAAACTTCGGAAAACAAATTGACGAAATAGCAAAATAAAAATAATAACACAAACGAAAAAACAAAACAACATAACAAATTGACAAAAAACGTCGCTATTTTCACCGAAAAACGTGTGTCCACCATAACCTACCCGTGCAATATTGGCGAATAATTATTATTGAGATATGGGCGAAGGAAAACAGCCTTCTAGACCCTGATTAATCACAAAAGGATTTTTTTTAAAAGTAAACATACCACAAATTCAAACCAACAATATAATTCACAATATCAATCGAATCATTCAAGACCTATACTACCCATGATTCAAACTTAAATAGTGAAAATTGACAATTGAACACTCAAATTCACATAATAGCTCTCCCTTGAACCTCGACCTGGAAACAAAGAAATGATTTAGTCTTCATGTACAAAAAAAAACAATTAGCGATCTGCAATTGCCGACTAAATTCAATACTTGTTCAACTTGTTTCGTCAACCCAAGTGCCCGCATCCTACTGGTTCCGTAAGCACAAGACGAGCTTTGACTTGAGTTCCGTGGGCATCCTGACAGGGCGGTACCTCTTGTCGAGAAAAACCACGGTGGCTTTTGCTTCGAGCACCACCTGCACGTGTTTCAGCAAAACAGCTCAGTTTCAGTTAGATCTATGTTGGTTCAGTTAGAACTGTGCAGTTTCAATTAAACTGTGTAGATTCAGTTAGAACTGTGTAATTTCAGTTAGTACTGTGTAGTTTCAGATAGAACTGTGCGGTTTCAGTTAGAACTGAGCAGTTTCAGTTAGAAATGTGTAGTTTCAGTTAGAACTGTGTAGTTTTAGATAGAACCGTGCGGTTTCAGTTAGAACTCCCTGGTTTCAGTTAGAAATGAGTCGTTTCAGTTAGGATAGCGATGTAATTTCAGTTAGAACCGTGCAGTAGCAGTTATTAGAATAACAATGTCGTTTCTATAGCATGGTTTCAATTAGAACAACATCAAAGTTTCAGTTAATAACCGCATATTGTAGTTACAACTGCGTGGTTTTCTTTGGAAATGTGTAGAATAAGTTCGGACTGTGCAGTTTCAGTAAAAGTCTTGGTTGTATCAGTTGTATACAGAATCCATCATATCCACACAACAAATATCCCACAGTCCAGATTAACCAAACAGCTATATAAAGAGAATGAGCTATATAAAGAGAATTGATCAACCGGCACAAAATGATAGGGAAATCACGCAAAAGACTTAATCTCGTTTCGAGAGTGAACCAGTAAAATATCAATTTTCTGTTTACCAGTTTCTGTATGGTAACCGGAAACAGTTGTGTCTGAAGCAGTTATGGTGTAACAGAGGCTAGAGTAACGTGGGTAGTTTAAGACTACGTAATTTTAAACTCGACTTTTTAGGTGAAAAGATAAGATTAGTATGAATTTTAACCTTGATAAAGCTAGTCGATATTAAAGTTCGAGCGGTGCATGACCAGTGAAAAAACACTTACACATAGCCTGTACTGTTCATTTACTTCCGTTCTAATGTGATCACCCATTATTTCATTTCTGAGTAAAGAGGTGTGACAAATGGACTTTTACCGGTACTTTTTGTGTCAATGGGTGAGTGTAAATTTTGTTCATATTCATGTAATTACCCGATGAGACTACCTTCACGCGTTAGAAATGGAAAAACCAGACTCTACAATAGCCATTAGTAGAGTGAAAGTGCAGTAAATCTTACAGCATTGACATAAACCAACAAGCTGAAACATGCATCAGACACATTTTAGATCCTCTTTTCCCATATGTTGCTTTCATGTCACTCACTGCGAAAAATGAAAAAATCGCATACGAATACTCGACATCTAGATCCTCTTCCAACCATACTCATATAATCTCTCAGCCATCAAAGAATCTTAACGCATTAAAAAATGAAAAAAGAAACCACAAAGACGTGTTGCTATAAGAAAAAGGTGAAGTACAAAGGTGTAGGGGTTCTTACCACCCTTTTTATGCTAATGTGAACTTCAATGTATCTCACCTTGTCCGACATTTATAACTTTGATTGACCTCCTTTGGCATGGATGGATAGGAAACCGCTTACCTCTCTCTCAGGCAGGCTAGATATAAATTGTTCAAAGAAAACCCTAGCCGGAGATGACCCGGCTACTCGAGCTGTCACAATGAGCTCTTCACCACTCTGTCTGCGTCTCCCACCTCACAAGGCTTCAGTTCGACATCAAAACAAACCCCAATTCCTTCTTCTTTTTCTTTTTTCCCAATAGTACACTTTGCTGTATACAAGCTTCAATCTGTCACTGTCGTTCTACGTTTCATATTTTGCTATGGTAGGAAGCACCCAAAAACGTAATTAGAAGTAGAGTTCACACGTTCATCGTGTTTCGATGCTTTTGTTAAATCACATAACAACTTAGAAATCCGCTTCCACATGTGGTAATTGTACAACAAAACCCACGAACGTTTAGCAACCACAGACAAAACCAAGCTCAAGAAGAGGCGAAGGCTTAGGAAGAGGTGAGTTGGAAAAAATTGTGGGGGAAAGATTGTCAAAAAGAGGATCATCATGGGAAAGGGAGAGAGAGGAAGTGAGAAATTGTGGGGGAAAGATTGTCAAAAGAGGATCAGCTTGGGAGAGGGAGAGAGAGGAAGTAGGAAATTGTGGGGGAAAGATTTTCAAAAAGAGGATCATCTTGGGAAAGGGAGAGAGAGGAAGTAGGATCCTCGGAATTTGTGACAGGATGGAGAAGAAAAGCGGCTGATAGGCCGGCAGGAGTGGTGGGAGCAGCCGGTAAAGGAAGGGGGGAAGGAGAAGGTGAAGGAAAAGGGGGAATTGAAGAAGGTGAGGGGAAAAAGAGGGGCGGATTAGGAAGGGCCGGCTGATTGGAGGTAGAGGGGTAGAGAGATAGAGTAAGGTAGGGGATGTCAACAACACAACAACGACATAATACTAAGAAGGTTTAGCTCATACATCAAAGGTTTAGCTCATATATCAAAGGTTTAGCTCATATATATATGAGAAGGTTTAGCTCATATATAGAAGGTTTAGCTCATATATGAAAAGGTTTAGCTCATATATGAGAAGGTTTAGGTCATATATAGAAGGTTTAGCTCATATATAGAAGGTTTAGCTCATATATGAAAAGGTTTAGCTCATATATGAGAAGGTTTAGGTCATATATAGAAGGTTTAGCTCATATATAGAAGGTTTAGCTCATATATAGAAGATTTAGCTCATATATGAAAAGGTTTAGGTCATAATGAGAAGGTTAAGCTCATATATGAAAAGGTTTAGCTCATTTATGAGTACCCGGAGGGGTTTCACGTATTTGAAGGAAATGTCGGAAAGCGCAAAAGCTTCCCCGTTTCGTGTAAAAGAATCGGCAGAATCGGCAGAATCGGCAGACACTCCAATTGCTTTCAAACACTCATGGCGAGCTGTAGAACCCACCAGTCCATCAACTCTATATGTAGTGAAGAGGAAAAAAGCGAGAGAGAGGGGAAGGGAGGAGGGAAGTCATATTTTTCAGGCTGTTTTGTTTCAGTACAATAAGTTAGAAAAGTTAGGTTGTACGGAATGAGCGTTAGGAGTTGGCGGGAAAATCTGAAATAAAATATGTAGATTTGCGGGAAAAAAAGAAAGAATTTAGGCAGATTTTGAGATTTTTTTCGTGATTTTGGGGAAAAAAATGTCGACAATGTGTACGGTAAATGTACGGCAGCTGTACGGCAGCCGGGAAGTGAATCTAAATTCTATTCATACATCTATCTTCGATTAAGTTGAAATTGCAACACATATATACCATCGCCTTGTCCTTTTGTGTACTAACGACAATACAAAATCAGGAAGTCATTAAAAGCATAAAAATAAATAAAAATAAAAAGTCATCGGCCTTGACCATTTTAATAGGGCTTAACCATTCCAATAATAGTGCTTTAAGAAACAAGGAGGCCAAACGGAAAGCGAGGCGCTTTAAAAATCTTTCACATTCCTGAAAAATATTCCTATTTACATCCACTGACAATGCTCAAATTGGCTCAAATCCGTACTCACTCGCCTTTAATAATTTTGAATCCCAAACTTTATCTGAGGGCACTCACTTGTTAAGCTTCTCGTTTGGCTTAGAGTATATTGTGACCTATTTTTTTTTGTGTTTATGTATTTTATCTCATGCGGACAACTTCTGTGGCTTTCGAGGACTCTCAGCCATCTCCTAGATTATCTTGGCTGCAAATTCTCTCCAACCGACCTCGAATACAAACCATATTGTTGCACGGTCCGTTTTTGAGTTTCATACTTGTTACTAGTTACTACAACCGTGAATCGTAATTAGCGTTAATATTTTTTTCGCCACTGAAAACATCTTTTCTCCGTACACGTTTGTCCAGTTTTCAATTTAAGACCGCCAATCGGAAGCTGAGAACCTTACCTTCAAATCGAAACCGTCAGATTCCCAATCCGACAAGTGTGTACGGAGAAAAGACGTTTTAAGAGACGAAAAAAACATTAACGCTAATTACGATTCACGGTTGTACTGCATTTTTGCATATATCGACGATAACAAATTTATTTGTCGCACAGGGATACGCCGGTCCCTTTATATTCCGTAAACGATAATATCGGTTGTCAAAGTTATCGTCATATGAATTTCAACAATACACAACAGTTGAATTGCCCATTGTTATTTGTTCTTTCAACTTTTTTTGGGTTGGAAATCATAAAGGTGTTACCTACACTTCTAAATTAAGTGTACTGATATCTTCCAAGTTTTATATGGCCTAAAATTATAGTATTATTATAATACTATAGTTTTATTATACTATTATCTTATTATTTACTATGCTATTATATAAGTAGTTTTAGTATTAACACATATAATTCTTCCTGTTTTTGTTTATTCCCCTGCTGGTACACCGCGCATCGTTATTAGTGTCAAAGTTTAAATAGTGTGGAAGTAAATATACCGTCATTGACGCTAATTAAGAATTTGAAAATTAGAAAAAAAAAGGTTTATTCTAATTTCGGTGTTAACGCTAATTTGGGGACAGCAAAAATGGAATATTCTCCGTACGATTGTACACATTAATATATGTAACCGTACACAATCTTAAAAATTGTACGACGGCGCCAAATCGAGTATCCGTACCGACCAGACAATTTTACGGCGGTTACGTGTCAACGCTATACCGCGTAACGTGAAGTTTAATTTCCAATTTTTTTGTTTGACGTTTACGAAAAGGGTTAACACGCCACGTCGTTTCTACATGTAACTTGGACGTATGGTCGTAGTTCCGTTCGTCCGTATCTCATGTATTCTAATAACGTCCCTTTTGGGTGGTAAAAATGCTAATATGTGTCTTAATTGTAATAAGGGTGTAACCTCGTCTGTCTTTCAGACGTCTCACCTATATTAACGTCAACGTTGTTCCGTATTAGAGTAAATGATGACACTAAAATGAACCAAAAAGTACATACTGACCAACCAAATAATAATTCACGTCACGTGATTGGTCGCCAAAGATTACACGTGTCCTATTTTTTATCCACACAAACATTATGGCTTTTTTTACGATCCATCAAAACACGCCTGTCTTACCCGCTGCCTTTCCAAAAAAAGATCCGTACATTAAACGAGCTGCCATGTTTTCTCACGCCATTTTCATGAAAAACGTCCATTGTCAACCACGTGCATACTCTCAGGTTGAAACCTGACGTAAATTTTAAAACTTTCCCACTATCACCGTGTCGTTTTTAAAATCAAAATATTTGACTTTCAAACAAAATATTGATTTAAATTTTTGAATGTTCAAATTTTGACCAAGCTTCTCCCTCCTTTTTTTCACAAGAGATTCCCTTCCCCTCCTATATATACTCGTTGTTGAATTCAACAAGGGCACTTTTTTCCTCTCTTCGCATCCACCTTTGTTGTTGCATTTTATTTTTGTTGCTTCATATTTATCTTTGACAAGTTGTCGTGACTATCTTAAGAAAATATGTGGCCCATTACCACTTTTTTTGCGGCGAAAGCCAGAGCTCCCGCTCTATTTTTCCCACCTCCGGCTGAGGAGGAGATGGAGTGGGGCGATAAAGAGGGGGAGGGAGAGGCAGGTGAAAGGATTGGATCACAAAATGATGACACCCTCATGGAAGGCGGTGGGTATGATTTCGGCTCACCCCCAAATTCACCTCCAAACTCACCGCCAGACTCACCCCGTGTGGACCACGGTATCAGCCCGGTGGTGAGATGGAAGCTCCAACACGTGTCGACAAAGGCTGCACGCGTTCGTGTTATCAATTGGATGATTGCGGATTGTCATACAAACGGAAAGCAATGCCTTATACCGAGGACCGTCAAGAAGTTTCCGGAACACTTTACCGGCGAATATAATACAAGTAAGCAATCTTACCTTTTTATTCCTACCTTATATGACTTTTTACGGCTGCTTAAATTGTGTGTCTCAATATAGTATTCGCTTATAATGTGGCATTTTGTTTATCTCTACCTTTATGTGTTCGTTAGAATTTATATATATTTTTTCCACGCCCCCACCACATTTTCTTAATGTTGTTATGTTGGATCCTCGTGCACCGTCGTGAAACACCGACGACAGCGTGTCGTCGCTTATGGTTGTAATATACTAATATTGTTAGCAGGCGGCCACATTGAAGTGCCGACGCGTGGATGAAGAAATCGAACTGGCGACGACAATTTGTCGTCGCGACAATGATAAAAGTGACAAACTACAATATCGAGCATATTTTAATTTGTTGTCTTTAGTTAGTACAATAAGTATGAACCTTCGTATGGTCGACGAGGCTTTGTCTTTGTCCTATTGTTGGAATCGCGGAATCATTAAACCGTGTGATTTTTCAATTCACTTTCGTCAACGCACTGTTAGATTATCCAAAAAAATTAGAGACACGACGACTTTCCTTTGTCGTGGACCACACAGTTTGTAAGTGTATTTTGCACGTCGTTTGTCGTGCATGAGAGACTAGAAAGAGCGAACATGCATCCCAACCAGCAAAGTCATGCTCCAAACATATATACAAACGAAAATGAATGAGATGGTCAAAATGTATATACAACATGCAAAAGAATAAAGGTGAAGATGGCGAAAGAATAAAAAGGGAAGAATACTCCCTTAGCAATAAGTGAATCCTATAATTCCCCCCCCCAGCTCCTTAGCCTGCGGAGGAGCTGGTCAAAACCGCTGGCAGCTCACGACAGCCATGGCAAAACCAATGGCCACCTGGCACAGCAGTCAATGGAGGAACTAAACACTCCATGTGGAACCCTTGGTTACAATGGTCGCACAAGAGCATGGAAGTCTCGCCGTCTGTTCGCCTGCAAATGGTACATTCTGTCGCCTCTGTGATTGGCATCCTCATCGGATCCATATCCTGTGACAAATCTGGTAAGTAACAAGGTGCACAGTTCTTCGAATGCTCTCGAATTATCCTTGTATCCGCACCCTGCAAACTCAACATCCCATTAGCATCCATTTCCACCACACGAAGAATGTGTGGTGAAACATCCGTGTCCAAAGTGTCGAAAGATTGTCGTCGAAGGTACACGTAATCTCCGACTCGGTAAGATTTCTGTTGAGGCTTGTAACTGCCACTTCGCGTGGTGGCAAAGCGTAAAGTATCCCGATGTTGGAAAATCTACAAATTATCAAAAGCCATGGGCATCTCACGAGCGAAAAGCAAAGCACGGCGAGTTAGTTCTTCCAAAAATATGGTGTCAAACATTAGAGGCAAAGGTAAACTTGTTGCTTTCTAAATATTCCGACCGAGCAAGGGTGCTCGACCGAAGAGAATATAGTACGGGCTGAAATTAGCCAAGCTAGCCTGTACGGACATCGGGTATCCCATGGTGATATAGCCCAAGGATTCGTCCCAAACGGAGATGTGTTTCTCTAAACAATGCTTTCGGAGGGCCCGCTTCAAAGTTTGGACAGCTCGTTCCGCCAAGCCATCGGCTTGTGGGTGATCACGACTCGTCCGGCGATGATCAATTAAAGCTTCATCCAACATCTCTTGAAATTCCCCACGGAACTGCGTACCCTGGTCCGTAAGAACCTCCGCAGGAGCTCCATAACGCATGAGAACGTGCTCTTTAAAAGCAGCAGTGGTCAATTTAGCGGTCTTGTGGGGAAGAGCGACCACCTCTACCCACTTGCTAAAAATTTTCAATCATTATCATGATGTGTTGTTTCCTCTTTCGAGATAAGGGAAACGGTCCGGCGAGATCCACGGACCAGCGATAAAACAATCCTCTGATAGGCAATGGCTGTAGAGACGCCTGCCGATTAGAGAAAGAGGTGAGTAGCCGGTCGCATGTGGCGCATTTGTGGAGAATGGCCCCCACATCCGCTTGCATTCCGGACCACCAATAGCGTGCCTGTACAAGGCTCAAAGTACGCTTGGTCCCGTAATGGCCAAGCTCGGTATGTATCTGCTCAATCAAAGACAAGCGCTCGGTTGGCAGGGGGGACATGCCGATGACTGCTGTCCGCCAGCAATCGAACTAAAGATCCGCCGAGCCACATATAATTTTTGGCTCGTTTCTTTACTGGTCTTCCTCTTCGGCGGTAGTACCGGGCCGAAACGTTTGAGAGGAGAGGAAGAGGATTAATGGGTCGTCGCGCCACGGATCTGTGGCCGGCCGAGGATGAGGAATAGAAGAAAGACAGTAAGTGATATAGGAACCAGCCGACATGGCCGGTACCTCGTCCTCGGCGAAATCTTGCCGGACACCGTTATCGGTGGTCCGGGGTAGTGGATTCCGAGAAATCCTGTCGGCGTTCAAGCTTAACAAACCGGGCCGATAGATGATCTCAACGTCGTACTCTTGTAAAATTAAAGCCCATCGGGCTTGTTTCTCTGAAAGCTTATCGTTGGTCATCAACCAATGAAGGGGTTGATGGTCAATTAGGAGCGTGAATGGCTTGCCGTAAAGATAATGTCGAAAATGAACAATACCCCATACCGCGCGAGACATTCACCCTCATAACTACTGTAATTAGATTCAGCTCGGTTATTGCTCCGGCTAGCGTATGCCACTACGTATTCCTCTCCATTCAACTCTCTTTGCGTTAAAATAGCCGCAATGCCTGGCTTCCCGAAATCGGTTTGTAGGCAAAAGGGAAGCTTGTGGTTAGGAGGTCGAAGAATGGGAGCGCTAGAGAGGGCGGTTTTCAGTTTTTGAAACGCTTCTACTTGGGCGGGTCCCCAAACAAAAGGCACTTCTTTTTTGAGAAGGTCATTGAGGGGAGAAGCAATCGTACTAAAATTTAGTACAAACCGACGGTAATAATTGGCTAGTCCGAGAAAAGCCCTCAGACTAGTGAGATCTGTGGGAGCTGGCAATTTCGTGATTGCCTCTACCTTAGCTTCCAAGGGGGTGATGCCCTCAGCCGAAATAAAATGGCCGAGGTAGGGCACTCCCTCCGCACCGAACGTACACTTGGCTGGGTGACACTTCAGCCCGACTTTCTTCAACTCGGTGAGAACCCACTCAATATGGCGGGCGTGTTCCTCGACCGTGGCGGAAGCGATTATCAAGTCATCGATGTAGCACCGGGCAAATTTACATCCACCCAGCACCGAATCCATGACTTTTTGAAACACGGCGGGTGCGTTTTTAAGACCGAAAGGCATGACTGCCCATTCCCACCGACCATCACTGCCCCAAAATGCAGTTTTATGCCGATCTCTTTCCTCGATTTCAATCTGGTTAAACCCTTGACGCAAGTCAAGAATGCTAAAGAACTTTGCACCACCTACATGGTCAAATATTTCCTCCGCTAGAGGCATAGGGTGGCGGTCTTGAACGGTCCGAGCATTGAGCTCTCGATAGTCCCCACACATTCTTCGCTCAGTAAAATTTCCGTCGGAATCTTTCTTCCTAGGCATGACTGTGGGGGCGGCAAAGGTGGAATCCGACCGATAGATTAGACCGGCTTCTTCCAATTCAGCGCATCTTTTGTCCACCATCTCCCATTCCATTTCAGAGAGACGGTGTTTCGGCTTAAAGATAGGTCGATCGTCTTCAAGGTCGATAGACATTTTGTAAGTAGAATGACGTCCAAGGTCATTCATGGAGAAAGCAAACGCATCTATATGACGGGTGACTGTGTCACTTAATAGTGCCTGTTCCGCCATTGTGAGACTGGAACCGAACTTCCACTTGGGCGTCTCCGGACTCTTAATAGTGAAAGCTTCCATTGCCTGAGCAAATGCAATTTGCTCATCGGCGATAAGGGAGAGGCCTAACTCGCATTTTCGATGTCTGCTGCAAGTAGTTCACCCTGTGGTGCCAGCTACGCGTCGGAAATGCAGATGTCCAGTGTGGTGCCAGACCGGGAAACGATGATATTGTGGATTGAACGGCTATATGGGCCGGGATTTCACAAGACACATGACTAGAGTTGTGGAAATCATAGATAGAGATGTCCTTAACCGCAGTTGTGAGAGAAGGGAAGAGAAAATATTGCAATGGATTTCCCTTGAGACAAAGAGAGGTGCCAGAGGAAACATGACGTGAAGGAGCCATCGTACCCCCCCCCCCAGCTGGTTGCACGGGTTGATTCTGTGCGTAGCGACCAGCTGCAAGGCCGCGACCTAAGACAAATGATAACGACTAAGGATCGGTGACCCTACCCAACAAAGTGCAACGCTGTCTATCCGTAAGGCCGGGGGCCGCACAGTGCTTGTAAAAAAATGCATGAGATGCTCCCGTTCTGTGGCCCTAGGCTCCTCTAACTCTCCAGTAACATTATTCTGAAGCATGCCTGGATTGTTATGAGAGCTTGCATGGGTATTAGGGTAAGACACTAAAGTAGGAAGGACCTTGAGTGGTTGGCAGGGTACATTAATGTTGTAATTCGGAGGGTAGTCAGTTTGGACACATGATTGGACTTGGTGAAAGGGAAGCAAAACGGTCGTAATGTCTGTAGTGGGAGGTCTTACAAACAAATTAGCCTCACGAAGACGACCAACATCGATTAGGTTTGTCCATTTAGAGCAAACCCGATGTGCCAAGGACCCATGCCGAGCGGCATCAATAATTAGCGGGGGTCCGATAAGGTGTTCTATGCGTTTATAGTCAGCCAAGACTGTAGGCCGAAGATCATTATAAGCAACAACGTTCTCTAAAATGTATCCGACAGGCTTGGCCATGGTTTGAAGAAAATGAACAACCCTCAAAAGCTCAAAAAACAATTTGGTACGGAGATCCGCCAAACCAAGACCTTTGCCGGCCCGAGACATGCCTTGACACTCCCACCCCCTGAAAACAAGGTCTATCGGTTCGACATCCCGTAGGTGATGATTACTAAGGATGCGGATGTCTTGTGGAAGAGCAGTGTGCATGTGTAGAAAGGCTGATTTTGGAAACAACTATGGATACTGTGAATGCAGGAGATTACAGCGGTGCAATTGTGCTTTTCTAGCTAATGCATCAATTTCTACTGCATAGTAGTGACGGATGAGGAAACCATTCCGTAAACATGACAATAGTGAAGTTCCGATCCTAGCGAATAGATCTAAAATAACGACCCCGTCTGTATGAGGATTCAACTGTACAGGCTTCCAACTGATTGGAAAGAAACCCGAAGGATCGGTTGCAACCGTAGGTATAGAAGGGATAGTTGTTAATGGAATAGATAATGTGGACTTGTAAATATTGTCAAAGGTGTGAGAATATATAAGAAAACCCGATTCCGCAAAGAGCTCGGGTAAGGGAGAACTATCCCGTATAATTTCTTCGGCCGAAGAGAGTGGAAAATTTCCTCCCCAACGGAGTTCCCCAAAAATGCGGGAAGAGCCGTAGCCGAGTGAGCCATAGTGGGCAAAGGTCGGCGGGCTGAAATGAGAGGGAGGCAGATTTTGCGCTCCGGAAAGTGTGTCGGTCGGTAAGAAAATGTTTGGTCGTGCATGTCCACACCACCGCCAATTCGGAATATAACGTCTTGACCCACCAAACACTCATAGTCGTCACATTTAGTGACTAATGCTCTGACAACAATTTCAACGGACTCATTTTCGGTTCCTGTCTCAAACCGAAAGATGAGCGGGTCCTTTGTGATTCCGAGGACCGGCTCCGTGGTCCCAGCCGAAGTAAGAAGACGGGTAGTGGTCGCCTGAAGCTTGTCTGCTGTCAGACCAAGCTTGAGCGCAAATCCGGATCCGAGGATCACGGGTTTGGCCCCGGTGTCCATGAGAGGAAGAGTGGGGTGAACACCGTTCACTGAGAATGATCCCCGTGAGTTATCAAGGAAACTGATATGGGGATCGAGATTACCACGCTCTTCCGTAGTAACGGGTTGAACCGCTGAGAGGCTGCGGTTTAACTGCAGAGCCCTCAAAGCGGCTGCTGCTGCGACCTCATCAACGAGGGGAAGGGCTTTCGGTACATCTTCCAACATTGCAGAAAGAATACTTAATCGCTCCTTTACCCGATGAGCCTCATGAATAGTGCCATCCAATATGGTCAGTGCCTCTGCCGCGATGGTATAAACTGTGTCCGGTAGGGAAGGCAGAGGCTCTTTTGCAAATGAGAGTGGGACACGAGAATTTTGTAATTTGCCCACTCCGTTATGATCTGCTGAGCCCTTTTCAAATGTGGTAACCCGTTGTTGGACGGTGGAATCCCGAAGGGTTCGCCCAGCCAACGGCGGCATGTGGACAACGGTCCTGGCCATCCCAGTAAACTGAGGTTTCATTTCCGCCATGAAAGCTGCAAATTGCTCTTTTATCATGGCCGCCATTGTGGCTTGAAGCTCGGCCTTCTCTCTCTCTCTACAAGAGATCTTAGGGGGAGCTTCCTCTTTCCCAGTCTCCTTAGGCGGAGTGACTGGTTTCGCGGAACGGGTTGGAATTCCAGCGTTCTTTATCTGATTTTGATAGGTGAAATTAGGGTCCTTGATGTGGCACCGATTGACATAATGTTCCTTTTGGTGGCAATGAGTGCAAGTGGCCACCTAGTCAAGACACATGCGGGCATCCTGCCCGGTTTTTCCACATCGGAAACACATTCGGTTTTCGGGACTAACGGGTGGAGTTCTTATGGCCGGCGTCTTCTGGGGCCTATTAGGAGGCCATGGGAATTTAGGTGGAGGAGGAGATAGATTAACCGGTTCTCTGTGAGGAGGTTTGGAACGCTCATGGGCATCCCACCACGATGTCTGCATCTCATACTCTACCGCGTACTGAGCCACTTGCTTAAAGGTGAATTTCAGTCCATACATCTGGCTGAGGTGGTTTGGGATAAACCTCTTTGAAGGACCTGGAAACTGTCCCACAAATTTTTGGGCAGCCTTCGCATCGGACATGAGGTCCGGTAATGCTTCACGCAGAGTTTCCATCCGATCTCGCAAGGCAGGGGCAGTTTCACCTGGCCTACGCTCGAAGTTCATTAACTCTTTGATCTGATCCGGATTTTGCATCTGGTACTCCTCTTGGAGGATGTCAAACATGACTGAGAGAGGGTCACGTAAGGGAATGGTGCCCCCCGCTCTAGCTGGGACCGCCGCTCGGGCAGCCACTGCATACTGACGGGGAACCTCGGGGATAGCTGGATACAACTCGTCCCCATTGGCATCTAATACTACTGGTCTTGGTGCCTGATATGGGATATCCACTTGGCCTAAGACTTCTGGTAACCCCGCAAAGGGAGCCACGTACTTTGTCATCGGAAGCACATCCTTGTACTTGCGAGTGTAGAGTGTGCGGGCCGTACCACGAAGGTATCGACCGTGTAGGGAAAAAGCGACACAGAGGTCAAACCTATCCTGATATCTAAATGCTAAATCCCTCATTTCCGTATTGTATAACATACGGAAATGCGACAAGGACATGGTGTCCTTTAATCTGGAAAAGCAGAATTGCATCCTTCCCATGGATCCCTCTGAAGAGAAAGCCATGTCATAAAGGGAAGGATTGGCCGGTTGTGCCAAAGATGGGCTGATAGGGGACCTACGAGTGTGAGGAGTAGGAAAGGTTTCCTCTAGGAAGTCTTCTTCGGTCCCCTCTAGTTGTGACCTAGATGAAACCGAGGACACAGATGACGTAGATGTGAGACCAGACCGCACTGACGACGATCTGCGATTCGTAATCGGATCGGATGTGGTCCATGATTCGGGAAAATCCGAAGGATTTATCTGCGGAGGACGATACAGTGTACCTCTTTGGGTGGACTCGGATAAATAATGAAGGTTATCCCAATCTGTGGGCACAAACAAAGGGGAAAACCCTGACTACAATAATGAAATGTTTGGCAAGACCTAATCGAGATGCAACACATGTCAAACTAATCCACTCGTCCAGTCAACACACCAGTCACTATCAAGACCCGATGGTCGTATCTAGCAAGAAGTCGGTTTACCAAAACCTCTACCCTGCAAACAGTTGGCAAGGCCAAAGGGCTAGATCTATAAAAACAAGAAAATTGCTATCTAGGCACCCTAGGGTGCAGATCTACAAGAACACAGCCGGGAAAAGGTCTACAAAGTGCCACCCACGGCAAGATCTAGCAAGAAATCCCACTCCAGATAGTCACAAGAAAATCCAAGGCCACTTAGGGCCAGATAGCATGCAGGGAAAGCCGGAAAATGCAAATGCTCTATAAAAAAGGTTCACTATGGAACCCTTCCACACCGATCCCCTACACGAGTGTCCACACTAAATCGGAACGCTCTTGCACCCGCAAGGCATCGGCTACTTACAGACACCTTTAGTGCTTTGGTGAGCACTAAGGGTGAACCGAACTTGTTCGAAGCAAGTCGGGTTTTGCACAGCTCCCTGTGATAAAATTCACTCCACGAAATTCGCTCCGAGCAACGTCTCCAAAATAATCCTCCGCAAGACCCGTTTGTACCGTGAAGATGTATGTCGTGGAATGTTAGGGGATCAATGGAAGGGAGGGAAGATAGCGTTCGGTGGAAGAAAAATAAACAATAAGACAAACAAATACGATAGATAGGGAACGTGTGTTAGAATAAAGTACGAGGCCGCTCAAACTCCAGATATACAGCCCAACTTGTGACCACAATAATCCAAAGCCAGCAGTCAACCCTAATTCCACTTGGAAAACCCTAATTCCAAAGGAAAACCCTAATTCTAGACGGCCAAGACTCCAAATCTGCAGCCAAAGAATAAAAGGATACTGACCTAAGGACTGGAATCAAAAGGAATAAACCCTAAATATGCTGCAACCCTAATTTTGCAGCCAAAATCCTAATTCTGCCTCCGAACCCTAATTCTGTAGATTAACCCTAATTTTGCAGATCAACCCTAAATTCGAACAAAATTTAGGTTTAACACTAAAGCCAAGAAATATAGTGGTGACAGAATAAGAGACAAAGATTAAAAGAAAGAAATAGCGGAAACAAAAACATTATGTTTTTTTTTTTTTTTTTTTTTTTTATAAAATAAAATTTATAAAATTAATTAATTTTGTAATATTTTTATTTCAAAGCAAAACTGAAAACGAAATGTAATTTGGAAAGAAAATAGAAGAGACCAAGCTATGAATTAAAACTGAAAATGAAAGGTGATATTTTTTTCTTTTTATAAAATAAATTTGATATTTTTAATAATTTAATTCAAATAAAAGCCTTTGAAATGCGAAGCCTTTTGGACAAGAATACTAAGCCACAAGGTAGCCACTAGGCTCTTGGGTCTTCAACGTATTCTTTACAAGAGTTATCTCGTACGAAAGCAACGAAGCAAAATAAATAATTCCAACCAAAAACAAGGAAAACTCAAAATTCAGCCAAAATTCACCCTTCCATTCCCAACCGAAAATACAAACAACACAAAACAAACACCCAAACCGTCTAGCTGTCCGTTGGAAGGGCAGCCGGATCCGGATGCTTCTCCACACGAACTCCAATCCACCACTTCCCAAAAATGACACAAGTTGGAGGGAAACCTTCCGGACTTGGCTTTGAGCCGCGTCGATTAAAAGCGTGGGCAAAATTACAAAGGAGAATGTACGTAAACTATCTAGCCTCTACAGCTAGCTAGCAAAAGAAAGGAGGAAACTTGAGCAATCGGTGAGAGAGAGAGCAAGAGAAAGCTCCGCCGCCAAGAGAAAATTCTTGTCCAAAAGCTAGAAATTCTAAGTCTGAAAATAGACTAAGTATTAGCTACGCTACGCCTACGCAAACCCTAACCTAAGTCTAGACTAGTTCACATGAAAGAACTACTTAAAATGTTGGCCAATAGGCGGCCAACATTGTCTGCCGCACGTTCCGCATAATCCACTGTCCGAGGGTAAAAACTAGTGTTGGGTATCGGGTAGATTCATATCGCGATAATTTCGATATTCGATATATCGAATATCGATCGAGGAGGATCCTCGATATATCGTACCGAGACCAACATAAATTATCGCGATATATATCGCAAAAATTTCGTGTCCGTACAGTCAGAGTACGGAAAACCTTACGAAAAAGTGTACGGAGAATCGTACGACAAATCGTACGAAAAATCGTACGGATTGGGCCCCCCCCCCCCCCCCCCCCCCCCCCCCCCCCCCCCCCCACTGAGCGCTCAGTGGGGGGGGGGGGGGGGGGGGGGGGTGGGTTTTGAAAAAAAAAAATTTAAAATTTTCATATTCGATATATCGTCGATACGATATATCGGCGATATATCGGCGATATATCGGCGATATATCGGCGATATATCGGCGATATATCGGCGATATATCGCGATAATTTGAAATTCGATATATCGAAGCGATATATCGAATATCGGGTACATGAAATTCGATATATATCGAATATCGGCAATGGGTCCTCGATACCCAACACTAGTAAAAACCCTCCCTAACTACATGTATGCGCGAACCTACATGGGTTCGCGACTTAAATAAACATATGAATCGACGCGTCGCCCGGAAATCGCGATACGCCTCCAAACGATACTTCACGTCGATACTCCCCAAATCGCGTGCGTATGCACGAAACGAAACATATCGCACGAAATATATGGTATCGCACGAAATACTTGAAAAATGTGTACCTGCGCACGAAACGACATGGTACCCACGCACGAAATTAGTATGTGTTCTATTAGACGTGTACGCGAATAGCGTACACATCTAACATAAATAAATCGCGGTCGCACGTGCGACCGAAAATCATACACGCACGCTAAAATATCGTGCGTGCGAGAATGATATCGTGCGCGTGTGAATGAAATCACGCGCACCGCCGAATATCGTGAACGCGTGCACGATATCGTGCGCGTGGACACAATAACGCGTGTGCGTGCACCGTATCGTGCACGCATGCAGAATATCGCGCGTGCGAGCACAATATTGTGCGTGTGCGTGCGCGATATCGTGTACGCATGCAAAATATTGTGCGCGCATGCGTCCGATACCATGCGGCATGACACGTTGCCACTATTAGAATCTTATAAGCAGTGAACCGTGACATCTCCTAATTTCGTTTCGTCGCCACACTGTTGGAATGATCAAATTGATTGGATTAGCGACGACTTCGTGCCGTCGCGAAAATACAATCTGTAAGTATATTTTAAATGCATATGATGCGTTAAAACCTCATGCGTTATTTTTTACGTACAACCATTTTAAGACAAACTCCTGTATTCTCTCATCCTTTTGTGTAGCCGCCTTTTTTTTTTTTTTTTTTTTGTCACGTGTGGCTGATTTACATGGAGGGCAACATGCAGTCGTATATTCGACAACGTATTGTCTTGCCGTATCGTCATCGCTACCCTCCATTTCCTCGGCGTAATATACGACGTCGACCAATAGTACAAAGGGAAGAGGCACAAAGGGATGGAGTGGGGAGAGAAAACCCCATAAAGGAAAGGCAAACACCGAGGGGGGTAGAGAGGGAAAGAGATGTCTTGGAAACCATAGTAGGAGTAAGGGGTACAGCGGAGGACTTAGCGAGAGAAAGGGAGGCGGCCACTTCGCTACAAATCGGTTGGGTGCCGCCGGAGGGGAGGGACCATGAAAGGAAGGTGAGAGAAGAGGTAGAGGTGGAAGGATTGACACAAGTTGGGGGAGGAAGGGAAGAGACAAATTTATATGAGGTACCAAAGGAGGGGATTTTACCGGAGGAGGGAAGGGAGGAAAGGGGTGAATCGGTAGATGTGAGGAGGGGGGAGGCGTTATAAAGTGAGATGAGTATGGGAGAAAATATTTCATTAGAGGAAGAGGGTGGAAAGACGGTAATGGGTGTAGACAAGGGGGTGATAAAAGCAACGCTAGAAGAGGGTGAGGGAAGTGAGGCACGGGAAAAGGTAGAGAAAAAATATAAAAATAAAAATAAAAAATTAATACTCTTTGATGAGGGCGATGAGGAGGAAAGAGGTGGGGGTTTTAGAGAAGAGAAGTTGTTGAGTGAGGAGAGGGAGGGGAAGACAGAGTTGGGAGAGGAAAGAAAGGGAAAGGCGGCGACGGTTGAAGAGGGTGGGTCGAGTGAGGTTAGGGGAAGATCAGGTACAAAAAAAAATGATAATAAAAAAAAAATTAATAGAGTTTTGTGAGACCGTGGAGGAGGATGGAGTGGGGGGAGAGGCGAATGTCGAAAAAGGTAGGGGGATTGACGCACAGAGAAAGATTGCTAGGAAGAAGAAGATAACAAAGGGTAAGTGAAATTATATAAGCTCCATTGCCCACAGAATTCGCAGATCCAAAATAAGCTAATCTAGATAGTGCCGACTCCAAGTTGATATAAACCCAAATGAATGATCCCTTGATAATCAAAACCCCAATACACCTTCACCCCAGTGAAGAGAAGACCTTATGTGTGCTCAGTTCCACCACAGAATGCAAAGCTTGAATATATGTTTGGACAATATTCCCCACTTTGACTTTCTCACTGAATAAGTGCCACCCTGGCACGCAAAGACCTTCACTGACTACACCAATGTGTAGCTTAGACACCTCTGAGTCCGCAGAAAAAATAATCACTGAATTTTCTCACCCGAGCATTAAGTTATGGCTGGTCAAAAATGACCTTTTTAGTTACAAGCTCTTTTAGAGAGAGGTACCTAAATATCACTAAGTCTTGGTCTGCCTACTCACGACTACCTACTACTAAACCCTAGTCCAATAGGAACACTATATAGTAGAAGAAGGTATGATAGGCGATGTACTTATTGTACGGCCATTGTAAGACATGGTCTACAAGGTGACATTTGCCAAATCGGGAGCCATGGTTCCTCCTCCCATCTTCTCCGATATCAAATGATGTGGCGCCACGTGGTACCGCGTGAGGCTATCCCCAAAGGCCGCCGAAATCTTATTGTTGGTGGTGGCTGTAATGGTGGCGGTCCGATCAGTTGTATTTATATGGCTTCGATTCGCTTCCATGCATGAATTGATTAATGCGCGTTTTCGTTAGTCTGCTGCGAATTAGTCCTTTAGATTAATACACATATATGCGTGAAACATATCAGTGTATCGTTTCGTTAGTGCCTTAATGGATAACGCGTATGTCTTCATAGTAATCTGCTGACCCTGGTTCAAATCCGATCAGATGCACTATTTTACTAAAACTAGTAAAATACCTTGTAATTCATTCTGCCTTTTTCTAAATGGCGCAGCAGCCATGGCCTGCCTTTGGTCCTCTCTTTCTCTCTCTTTACATTCTAACTAAAATATAGAAGTGAACTATTAATTACCTTTTTCCAACACTCTATTTATTTTTCCAATACAAACCTAGAAAATACATAAATTTAAATACTCCCCTTATTTTCTAGTCTACTTTCTTTTCAACTCCCACTAAACACATTTTTTTTTTCTTTTCTTTTTCTTCTTTCTTTTCTCTTCATAAAACTTTAAGTGAATACAATCGTATTTAAACAAGTGCATTAGATGAACCGAAATAATAATTACATCACACATTTTATTTTGCATGCAATTTTTCAAAAATCCGAGAAAATACTTTATCCACCTCATTTCTTTTCCATCCACACTAAATCCAATTTCCCTCTTGCAATTCAAACAGCCAGCCCCATCTCCAATCTGCAACACACACCCAGATGCTAACCCTCTTACAAGCACACCTTCATAAATGCCATCACTCCCATTAGTGATGTCAAACCCATTACCCCCTAAATTTTCCCAAAAAACAAGTGTCCCCACTAAGTTCCTCATAAGATCTACGTCTTCCGTACTCATATTTTTATCCATGATACTTACCCCATTTTCTGAACTTTCCTCACATTCTCCTATGGAATTCTTTCCACTATCACTTTCTATAATGATTCCCAAAGAGTATTTCTCCTCCCCTAAACCTTTCATTAAATATACCTCTTCTCCCCTATCTTTTAAAACCCCCTCTAGATTTACTTCTCCCCTTTCCTCGGAATCTGTTGAAGTCTCCCTTTTCGACCATTTTTCTGTTTCCAAAATATCTATAAAATTATCCTCATTTTTTTTATTTTTTCCCTTTTTCAATTGTAGATTCTAGATCTTGCTTTCTATACTCCTTGACATTCACATCATGTCTAACTCCTTTAAGTACCTCACTTCCCTTTACTTCCCTTATACCTCCAAAAGCACACGGTTGCTTTCGTGGAATTTTTGTGTACTTTTCTCTCTTCTCAATTCTACCGATGTGGAGAAGCTCTAAGATTTTTTTATCCTCTTTCTGCTCTTCCCTTTCTTCCTCCTCATCCACATTCCAACTTATAAGTTCTTCCGAACAAGGGCATCTCTCCATATAATGACCCGGTTCCCTACAAAAGAAGCAAACCCCCTTTTTCAAAGCTCCCCTTTCTTTTCCTCTCCCTCTCTTACCACCGAAGTTTCGATAAGGTTTACCTTTGTCTTTCTTCCTCTCATCACGCTTCTGCTCGTCACTGCCGTTCCTCTCATCACGCTTCCGCCAATCACCACCAACTGTGAATGCAGTCACCCTCTCACTTCCCCTACGAAGCTCCAAGGTGCTTTCTCTCACAAGAATTATCCCCATGGTAAAGCTCCAAGTCCATGAGGAGCCACCCATTGCCTGCATACGATAAATGATGTTTTCGTACTCATCAGGGAGTTTTATGAGTAGTGTATTAATCTTTCTCCCCTCGTTTTCTACATATCCCGCACTAGCAAGCTCAACATATAACGCAACAATATCATTACAAAACTCTATCATGTTACCGCCTTTATAAACATAGGCCTCTATTTCTTGTTTTACTAACTGTTGCCTCTGAATAGTCTCACTCTTATAAATCTGACTTAGTGTTTCCCAGATTTTTGAAGACTTGGTTAGACTTAAAAGAGTGATAGCTATGGACTTAGACACATATCTAGGTATAAGATGTTTTGCTATAGTGTTTTTATACTCCCAAATTTTACTATCATTTTCTTCAGTTTTACTTATAACCCCTCTAAGTGGAGCTGTGGCGAAGAGCATAGCTCCCCTCTCCATAAGTGTCCCTGTATCTTTCTCCCATTTTTTCCCTTCCTTGGCAATGACTTTCCCTTCACCTTCCGTAACAACTGAACACTAGTTAGTTTTCTGGGAAGCCCCAGATAATTCTCCATAATGAGTTCCACCAAAGCCAGGTGGCGGACATCTCACTTGTCCCGAAACAATTCTCCACAAATGCTTTTCGAAAAGCAATCCCTCCATCGTAAACTCCCAATAAGTGAAGTCTTTTCCATCAAACATAGGCACCCTAGATGGTGGGCCCATAACCGAAATTTTATAGGCTCCATTGCCCACAGATTTCGGAGATCCAAAATAAGCTAATCTAGATAGTGCCGACTCCAAGTTGATATAAACCCAAATGAATGATGCCTTAACAATCAAAACCCCAATACACCTTCACCCCAGTGAAGAGAAGACCTTCTGTGTGCTCAGTTCCACCACAGAATGCAAAGCTTAAATATATGTTTGGACAATATTCCCCACTTTGACTTTCCCACTATATAAGTGCCACCCTGGCACGCAAAGACTCTGAATGACTACACCCCTGTGTAGCTTAGACACCCCTGAGTCAGCAGCAAAAAGAATCACTGAATTTGCTCACCTAAGCATTAAGTTATGGCTGGTCCAAGATGATCTTTTTAGTTACAAGCTCTTTTAGAGAGAGGTACCTAAATATCACTAAGTCTTGGTTTGCCTACTCACGACTACCTACTACTAAACCCTAGTCCAATAGGAACACTATATAGTACAAGAAGGTACGATGGGCGATGTACTTATTTTACGGCCATTGTAAGACATGGTCTACAAGGTGACATTTGCCAAATCGGGAGCCATGGTTCCTCCTCCCATCTTCTCCGATATCAAATAATATGGCCCAACGTGGCACCGCGTGAGGCTATCCCCAAAGGCCGCCGAAATATTATTGTGGGTGGCGGCTGTAATGGTGGCCGTCTAATCAGTTGTATTTATACGGCTTCAATTCGCTTCTATGCATGAATTGATTAATGCGCGTTTTTGTTAGTCTGTTGCGAATTAGTCCTTTAGATTAATAAATATATATGCGTGAAACATATCATTATATCGTTTCGTTAGTGCCATAATGGATAAGGCGTATGTCTTCATAGTTGTCTGCAGACCTTGGTTCAAATCCGGTCAGATGCACTATTTTACTAAAACTAGTAAAATACCTTCTAATTCATTCTGCCTTTTTCTAAATGACGTAGCAACCATGGCCTGCCTTTGGTCCTCTCTTTCTCTCTCTTTACATTCTAACTAAAATATAGAATTGAACTATTAATTACCTTTTTCCAACACTCTATTTATTTTTCCAATACAGACCTAGAAAATACATAAATTTGAACACGTAAAGTGAAGATGACAATGACGAATTATACGTTCCTTTGTCTTTGGATAGCGACGAGAGCATCGAGGATGGTGAAAAACCGCCGGAAGACATGCCCGAACCTGAAATTTTGGAACCCATCGACATCGTGGTGTGGAAAAACGTGATGATCCCACCACCGAGGACGAACAAACCCCGGATAGTGAGGAAAAACAACGTGAGGAGGAATTTGATGATGACGACGACGTGTTCGGGGCACCTCCCACGCCGAATAGGGAGAGAGCCATTGTAATGGATCCTCCGCATCCTCAACCTCCATACATGGTTGAGCATCCCGATTAGTATTTTCCTCCTCCCACGAAAGGGAGGAAATGGACAGCTTCGTGCGTCGACGCGAACATTATATTCCGGTTGTCGAATGGTCGGAACATTGGAGGTATTGTAACAGTAATAGCTGATCAAAATTGTTTATAAAGGGGTATTTAGGTGTTATGATTATAGAGTACAAAATTAGGTAGACTTGCGCGAAAGAATCACGCTATTTGGAGTTATATTTTAAAAGTTATAGTGATGGGTGTCTTTAGGTGACAGCGTGCAGTCTAAATAACAAGTGGGTATCATTGAAACGGGTTAAGGGTCAAATTAGTACCGAAATTTCGCGTGTACGTTTCATAAATTTTTAGTGAAACGTTTAGTATGCACGGTGGTTCATTTTGTACAAATTTTAGTACGAAACGTCACTTTCATTTAAGGGAATTTCGTAGGAAGCTTTGCGTGCGAAATTTGTTACGCACGATCGTGCGAAGTCTCGTTTCATTTGGCGCGCACTTTTGCACATAAATGTTACGTAGTGAAACGTAACGTTTGATTGGTTATTAAAGTGCTAAGTAGTTAGTAAGATATTGCTCACGTTTTCGCATTGGTCAGTCCGAGTCCTTGCTGATCAATGATTGGCCCAGGTAAAAGCCTGTTCAAACTGAGCATTGACTCTGGCTTGGCGAGTCTAGGGCGATAATGGATAAATAGTGAAGTGTAAGAGGAGAGTAGACATCTTTTCCTTTTGGAAAGTTTTGTGGAAATTGCGGCTGATTTTGGTCGTGAGAGATTAATACCAAATTGGAGAAAAGGCATTTTTGCATTGAAATCTCTTACTAACTAAATAGTGTTTTAGAAGTTAAGAGATAGAATTAGTAAGAGTGGAGAGTAGTGGAAAACACTTTAATAAGAAGGGTTGAGCCACGAGGGCAAAAGACCAAGCTAATGTTATGTGGCAAAAGCTTCTTCTAATTTAAAGTTTATCCTTGTGTGAGTGTTGTCCAATGTGGATGTGTATTTTCCAATGTGTGGAATGTGTGGTTGGGATTGTTTGTAGTAATGGGATTTTTGAGAGGTAGGAGATCCTGTTACAGGTATGGTGAACCCTGACCCCTAAACCCGGAAGCGAATCGTTTTCCGCAAATTATCGACATTCCCCCCGATGTCACCGCACATCCAACATCGTTGTTTATCTCGCTTGAGGACCGAGGCTTATTTTTTGCCCACATAAGGCAATTTGATCCAGCGGATCCCCGGTTAACGTGGGTTGTTCGTGGGGAGGACGATTTTCGGGTGAATGTCCCGGAGTTCCTACGTCATCATCATCCGTGGGATCCCCGGTTGTACAACATCCTAAAATATTGTCGAGTAACTTCCGAGGTACTTGCTCTCCGAGATGCTCGTACGACGATATTGCAAAAATGTCGCAATGTCAGAGTGCCACTCTCTTGCCTATGGGAAATACAAAGGGTTCTGCCACCGATTAGGCCACCGTCACCACCGAGAGGAAAGGATTTGCCTTTAATAATTGCCGCACTCACTCAACAAGTAGCGGCTCAACAAGAACAAATAAGAGCGGATCGAGAGCAATTGATGAGGCTCACACGGGCATTGTCGAAAAAAAAAACAGTAATTGCTATGTTTTGTTTACTAACTCTTACTCCACTCTATCACTTCCCATGTTTTACCCACTCATTTACTTGTTTAATGTCGTCGACGAATTTAACAAATGTTATATGATATATATAATTTTTTTAATATTAATTAGGACTGACATGTATTTTTTTTTCACTTGTTGTATGTTTGGCATTGCGAAATCTTCAACTCGTTGCTGAGTTAGCGACGATAATCTGTCATCGCTGAATCTTGAAATGGCTCTTGATACTTGAACCAGCGACGACCAACATTGGTCGCTAAATTTAGCGACGATTGCAGGTCGTCGTTGAACCAATTTTTTTATGATATATATAATTTTTTTTATATGAATTAGGACTGGCATTTTTTTTTTCTTTCCTTTTGTTGCAGAATACCAAAAAACAAGTCGGTGGTGGAAGGGTCGGGTTACGACATTGAGAGACATACGGGCGACAAAACATACTTTGTCGTCTGCGGGATTTGGAAAAAGAAGTGTGGTGGTGACAAAAGCACTGCCGGGTAGGGCAAGGAAGGAATTTCCATGGGTCACAACAGTGCACTCGGAGTTGGTGGAGGAGTTTTACCGCTTTAAGAAGGGAGGGTATGAAAATGTCGCAAACCATTGTAGGGACCATGGCAGCTCATATCATTAAACTTATGAAAGAGGAGAATAGGAGACTATTCATAGAGAAAAATGGTAAGGAGATAAAAATAAAAATGACAAAACGACGGACTCAACGGTTTTGCGAAAAACATAGTATTATGACGAGGGCTCAAAAAGGAATGTTACAATTAAGCCCGGTGCATGAGGAATACATCGAAAAAAATAGTAGCATATCACATGGGCGAATTAAAAAAAGGATTTTTATCGGGTAAGTTTTCTCAACATTTCTACAACTCATTGCTATATGATGTGATATATTTTAAATTTATTATTTAAATCTTGTTTTCTAGGGATATAAATGCAGATAAGCGAATAAAAGTAGTTGCCGTGGCCATCATACTTTTCTATGTTGTGTTTTTCTTACAATTTTAAGTGATATTTTGATTATAGCTCGCTACAACGAGGATCTAGTCGAAAACATGGACGAGACCCGCGTGATTGTAAATATGGATAACAAAAAGACGTTGGGTTTTCGCGGGGACGAGGTGGTCAAATACGCGGATGTTGCCAAAGGTGGAGAGTCAATGACTTTGATGGTTCGACTCACGGGCGGAGTGAGCGCCCGAAATTGAATCTCCTATGTTAATCTTCGCCAACAAGCTCCGTAATTACCCGATCAAGGGCATCCACGATGACATACCAGGTGTTTTTCTTTCCCTATGAATCTTTTTCCTTATAAATATTAACGTTATTGTCTCACTTATTCACCATTGTACTCTACACCCAAAATATTATATATGGAGTGATATGTTCTTTATATTGATTTCTCCCTATGCACTTGTCGCCCTCTCTCTCCCTCCCTCACTCAATATCTTTTCCCACTCTCTTCTGTAGAAGTCAGTTACCGTACCGGGGCGAAAGATTGGAACGACAAGACGGTCTTCCCACAATGGATCGCTGAACCGAGGTCATACCAAGGAGACCGTGATAGACGTGAAAAGGTAATATTTGTGGACAATTATGGCGTTCACAATATGTCGGAGGAATTAAACAGCGCTTTACACACAAAGAGAACAACACTCCAATTTTTTCATTCGTGTGCAACGCATTTAGTGCAACCTGCCGATTCATTTGTAATTTCTAAAATCAAAGAGGTGTGGTCAAGAAAATGGGAAGATTGGAAGATGAAAGGGGTAGAGAGCCACAAGTCCCTAAGGGGCAAAAAATGGTGTGGTAAGTTAGTAGGACCGGGTAAAGCCTTTTTCTTAAAGTTGGCACGCGATTCGATACGAGAGGTGAACGAAATAAAGGACAAAAATGGCATGGGATATGCACGAATTTACCATTCAGCGACGACACAGCATCGTCGTTGGATGGCATGAATTCTAGTATAACATAAAGACAACAAGGATAAGACACACAGTGATATGAAGTAGAGAGACCATGTGAGAGAAAAGGACAGAAAAATAAAGAAAGATTGGGATAGAGACAGATAGGAAAAGAGAGAACCACGAAGCTGGATTTTAAAGATGTTAAAAAAAATTGTGAAACATAAAAACACAAGTTGGAGAATATGAAGACTAGAGGGACGGATACTGTTGTATTGACATAGTGTCAGTGCTGAATGGTGAAAAATGAAACATGCCATTCAACACCGAGAAATTCTCGTCGTTGACTGGCCAGATATAAAAACATACCATTCAGCGACGAGACAGTCTCGTCGCTGACTACCATAAGACCTTGTTTTGACACACTGTCGGTGTTGAATGGTGAAAAACGAAACATGCCATTCAACACCGAGAAATTCTCGTCGTTGACTGGCAAAAAGAAAAACATACCATTCAGCGACAAGACTGTCTCGTCACTGAGTACCATAAGGGAGAGAGAGACAAAAAAAAAAAAAATTAACTGAGATAAAATAAATAATAAAATGAAAATAGTGTGACAACTAGGGAAAAAAAGAGGGAGAAAGAACAATCACATGTGTGACAACCAAAATAGTTAAGAATGCCCACAACCCTTCATCAATTGTATCGCTTAACATTTACAAAACATGAAGAATTAAAATCACATGACCCGTCATTGTAACAACATCAAAATGAATTACAATTATAAATATATTACAATAATACACTTGGAAATAAATTCAACCATTTTCGCCTAAAAATGACAAAGAGGTCCACCATAAAAAAACTACAATATGTACAACCAACCTATTTTTCAAACTTAAATAAAATATTAGTCTACATGAACGAAATGTACATCGCCCATAAAAATTATCCTTTGTAACAAATGATATTTTAATAACCTTCTCTAACTCATGTAAAATTGTGTTTAGAAGTACTAATATTAAATGGAGTAAAGAAAACTCCATGACATTCCCACAATCCGTGCATTTGTTCCTCCATCACAATCAACTAACTGAATGAATTCCCGTGCCTACAACAAAGAAAAAAATACAACATTAGAATTAGTTCAAAAAAATAGTGACATTAATGTGTAATTTTAATGGGGGAGTAAATGGGAGAGGGAGAAAGGGAAGGAGAAACCACATGATTTTGAGTGTAGGGAAACGAAAATGGAGAGGAAGAGGGAGATCGAGGGTTAGAGAGTACGACAATTTGAACAGGGAGGGAGAGTAAAAGGGAGAGGATGACGGAATGGGAGAGGAGGCAGCCTGGGAGGGTGAGGGAGAGGGAGAGTATGAGGCAAAGGACAAGAGTGCGGCAGATTGAGAGGGTGAGAGGGAGAGGTAGAGGGGAAAGGAGAGGGAGAGGGAGAGGGAGAGATAGAGGGAGAAAGAGGGAGGGGGAGAGGGAGAGGGAGAGTGGGAGGGAGATAATGCGGTAGACGAAGAGGGCGAGAAAGAGAGGGTAGACGAAGAGGGCGAGAAAGAGAGGGAGAGGGAAAAGGAGAGGGAGAGGTAGAGAGATTGTGGAAGGGAGAGAGAAAGGGGGAGGGAGAGATAGCGACATATCGAAGGAGTGGGGAGAGGGTGCAAAATATGGGAAGGGAGATAGTGCAGCAAATCGAGAGGGTGTGAAAGAAAGGGAAAGGAAAAGGGAGGGGGAATGTGAGAGAGTAGGGAAGGGAGAGGGGAAGAGTGAGGGAGAGGGAGGGGGGAGGGAGAGGGAAAGGGAGAGGGAAAGGGAGAGGGAGAGATAGAGGCATATCGACGGAGGGGGAGAGGGATAAGGAGAGTGGGAGGGAGATAATGCGCCAGACGAAGAGGGCGAGAAGGAGAGGGAGAGGGAAAAGGAGAGGGATAGGTAGAGAAAATGTGGAAGGGAGAGGGAAAGGGGGAGGGAGAGATAGCGGCATATCGAGGTAGTGGGGAGAGGGTGAAAAATATGGGAAGGGAGATAGTGCGGCAAATCGAGAGGGTATGAAAAAGAGGGAAAGGGAAAAGAAGAGGGAATGTGAGAGAGTAGAGAAGGGAGAGGGAAAAAGAGAGGGAGAGGGAGGGGGGGGAGAGGGAAAGGGAGAGGGAATGGAGATAGATTGAGAGGGAGAGAGAAAGGTAGAGGGAGAGGGCATAAACGAGAGAGAGCACATTTTTAAAAACTTTCAAAAAGAAAAGAGGGAGATCAGCATAGGTAGGTTCGGATGAAAAGGGAGCGTGAAAGAGGGGCGGAGGCAATGAAGAGGTAAATAGAGTGACGCGCCATATGCAGAGGGAGAAGGAGCCGCCACATGCGACCTCGAATCCATGGAAACGAAATGAAGGCGGCGGCGGTATTTTCGCTTGTTTTTCATGAAACCAATGAGATATGTTTGTTTGCCAAAAGGACGGCGCAACGTCAGATCCCTAAAAAAACAAAACAAAAATGGATGGATAAGATTCGTTCAATAAGGGATCTATTTTTCTGTGGATTGTTTGCATTTGGCGTTAAGCCGTCCCAAATATCATCAACGCCAAATGTTGTATTTTTTTTCCATTTATTTTAATTCATTCACTGTAATTTGTGGTCCATTGTCACTTCGACCCCTTATTAACGTATACATTAATTCTAATTGGGAGTGAAATCACATATAGACACCATATTAGAGTAAATATTTACGGTAAATTTGTTCGTTGCACCAAAATGGAGTACATATTGACGCTAATTGGACAAAATACATGTTATAATGTTTATATAAACTGAATAGGAAAAAATCACATGAAGCAAGAGTACACAGTTTTAAGAGGGTTTATGTGGACGTGTAAAATAAAAACAGTTCACTTCTTTAACTGTAAGATCATGACTTCGCACATGCAAACATATTTTACGTTCACACTGCAAAACAGGCGATTACAGGAGATCGTGTGCGAACGAGGTTTTTGGCGACGAGAGTGAACTCATTTTTTTAGCGCACGTTCATATGCATGCGTGTATAATTTATAATCAATTTTTAATATTTTCAAGTAAAAAGTTACAAATTTGTACGGTCTGACATCATCCGTACACCACACTAATTATATATTGCTGTACTTTCGGTCTTGACGCTATTTTGTACGGAACCTCAATTAAAGTCAAGGAAAAATTAAAATCACGTATACTATTTTTGGAAAAAAAATTGATTTTAAGAACCCAAATTAGTGTCGTTAACACTTATAACGATGCGCGGTGTAGTTTTTCGGTTTTGGCCATGCCACCCTTTTTGTACCCCGGACTCAGATAGTTTACCATCGTGCTTTTTAATTTATCTGGCCTAGTATTTACCGATGGGATAGTGGAGTTGTGAAACTCTCCAAATCGGTTTCTTCCTAGTTAGGTCTCGTGAGTTCGTTGATGGTTTAAACCAGCGTGGTTCAGTTTGATCAATTCGGAAAACAAATTGGTTCGGTTTGGTCATTCCAAACCTGATTCGATTAACTTGACGAATATACGGATACACCGTTTAATAGACTACAAACTTTTAAGGATTTTACATTGCGAATCGTTATTAGTGTCAATAACTCTAATTTGGGTTCTTAAATTTTTTATTTTATTTTTCAAATAGGATACATGATTTTATTTTTTCCTTGACGTTAAATAAGGTACCTTTCAAAATAGCGTAAAGCCCGAAAATACAATAAAATATAAAGAATGTGGTGTACGGTCAATGTCAGACTGTACATTAATGTACCTTTTTAAGTGAAAATTTACAAAAAATGTATTAAATCAGATGCGCACGCATAGGAACGTGCGCTCAACAAGACGAGATTAGTCTGACACGTAAATTAGTATGGCATGTACGGATATTTAAATTTTGCGATGGCGTACGATTTCTTCTATTTTGTACGGATACATATACTAATGTATATAATCGTACGACGAATATTCCATTTTTGTTGTTCCCAAATTAGCATTAACGCCGAAATTAGAATACACCTTTTTTTTGAAAAAAATCAAATTCTTAATTAGCATCAAGGACGGTAAATTTTATTCAACACTATTTAGAATTTGACACTAATAAGTAATAACGATTCGCGGTGTACCATTGTACAGTATTAATAGAAAAAGAACGTTGAATACGACGACACGTCATTGCAGGACTTTATTATTGGGAATTTGGACAGGTTTAACGGTTCGATTTGGCTGGTTCGGCACAGCTAAAGGGTTTGGTTTGGTTTTACAAATATCAAGTTCGGTGTTTGACCGAACCGTTAGCTTGGCCCCACACCGCAACCGAACCGAGCTACACCAGCCGAGCGCTTCGCTAAATTTGACGTTAGTACAAAACTTTTAGGTCGTTATAGAGTTTTACATGGTTTTTACTTTTTAGCTTTTAACTGTTTTTGAGCGTTTCGGTCCCAGTTGGTTTGTTCTAAAGCTACAGTACAGTAACTTTTGTACCTTTCAGCTTCGTTCGGACCAAATGGAGCCGAACCGAACCGGTCTGAGCACCACTCACGGTCGTGCCGGCGTGTCCCGTATGTGTTCCGGTTCGGGAACCTATTCCGTACTCGCTTCTGTACAGTACTGTACCTTTGCGGTACGCCCGTGTAGCAGTCTTGGCCCGTAAAGCACAAATCTCGTATCACCGACGCGATGCAAGTTGCAAACTAACAGCTCTTCCGGTACGCCTCTATTTCAAAATTGTCGGTACCGTACAGAAACTGTACTGTAGTTGCTAGCGCCATTCTGCACGATGGGATCCAAGCCGTTGGACGAGACGCATTACTAATTGCTGGCCACGACCACCGATTCCGTAAGTTACTGTACCTTTAACGTCTTTCCGTCTTCGACGCGGTGTACCACACGAGAAAGTTACAAAATTCTGTTGAATGGTACAGTTAAGGTACAGTACACCGTGAATCGTTATTAGCGTATAGAAATTATTAGTGTATATAATGAATTAGTGTCATGTACTCTAATTTGTGTATCAATACCATTTTCAAAAAAATGTTTAATTGTAATTTCTCCATAACGCTGATTTGGGTATACATGATCCGCCGTCGTAGCATATACGGTAAATAAGGTGGAAGTACAAAATCTGACAATCCGTACGACGTGGCGTCTGTCCCGTTTAAAAATCCATAATTCTATTTTGGGTTGTGAATATACAATCATTACACCGTGCATAATTATACACTAAAATAGGTACGAGTATAAATTATCAAAATGTACGTGTATGTGTACTTTCACTTAAGTTCATTCGTGACTGTAATACGCATTTGTTTCGCACGCGGTGAATATGATTACACTAAAATAAGTGCGACTACAACAAATGTGAAACGTTCATTGTCACGTCGTATAGTCGACTCTATGCATCGGGCTGTAAAACGCAGTTACGTTACAACGCTATGAAACCGTACAATTTCAATATGTTCATTCAGTTAAATTTGTATTGTACGATGAACGAAACTATAACGGGAGGTATTATAGGAGCACGTTTCGTTCCACATAACGTACATTGAACTCAGTGATCGATTTTCATTTCCTTGTCGTTCGCGGAGAGAACAAATGTTGTGTGACGTTAAATGAGGACCCTTGATCTTAATAAGGTGCCCGGTGGGTTGCTCTATTAGAATCAATGCATTGTAATATTGGGTCTTAAGACTAATAATGATGCGTAACTTAGAACAAACGCAAACCAACCTTTTATTAGTATCACTCTTAATTCTAATTGAGCGTAAAACGACCAAAAAACACATATTAGGATACATGTTAACTCTAATTGGCGGTAATCCAGCGACGAAAGCTGATCATGCGCCGTCGTAAGATTATCATTGGCTGTTGCCGAAAACACGTGGCATGTTTATCATCCACGCATTCCCAAAGTTCGTCGCGTTTCATAGATGACGTTAGAACAACCGATTGCCGGGGTAACGACGCCGCTTTTGATCCAATCACATTTTTGCCGTACAACATGTAAGCAGGAGGTGTTTCCATGGCGCTCTAAACATTACACCGACGACGTTTGTTTTGAAATATTTTGGCATTTTTGAAGCAAATTTTTACGGGATCCCGCTTCTATTCCCGCGTTTTGAAATATTTTTAAATTGAAAGCCGTGCTAAAATTCAAAATTTGAATTTTAAACGAAATTTGTAAAATGGCAAATCCCTCCATTATTACCGCGCAAAATCATTTTCATTTGCATTTCGTGTATTATATAAATGTATTTGTGATAATGGCAACATTACTATCGCTCGTTCTTCCTCGTTTGCTTGGGTTGCCGTTTCCTACCTTTTCGGCTGCCCCTACTTCTTATTTGTTAGGTGATATTAAGTGTTTGAGAGTATGTGGACCCTAAATAGAATTTGGGGCGCCAACCCGAGCAATAACAACAACAATCCCCATAACGCTCAGGTTGAAAACGATGAGGAAACTGAGAGGAACGACGAGGAAAACGCATTTCCGAACGAGGATGAGAGTGAGGCGGAAATCGAAACGTCGGTAGACCCGGCGGCCATTGTGGAAGGTTTCTTTCCGTCTACGGCCAATACCAGAGGACGTGTCTCCCACCGTAAAGTTCAACACGTGTCCACCAAGGCAACTCGGATGCGAGTAATACACTGGATGCTGAGGGACTGTGAAAATAACGGCTCAGCTGAACTCATTCCAAGGACCATAAGAAAGTTTCCTGAGCATTTTACCGGAGTGTACGGTACAAGTAAGACATTTCAAGCAAACGTTCTCCCATTTATTAAATGATTTCGTTTCCTCCGTCCTTTTATGTTATTATTGTCATTCACAATGCGTTGTTATATTTTAAATTTGTTGTACTTTGAATTTATTTGTACAGTAATATTTTTGAACGTCGCCTTTCTCTCTCAAACTCCATACTGACTACTCACTATCCCTCCATTAGTGCGAGTTTTTCTATGTTGTCGACTACATTGTTTTGTTTTGTTTTTTTTAGTATTATTTTCCGAGTGTCTTGCGATCTTTATGGCGACAGCGTACTAGCGATGACGTGTCTTTGTCGCGGTGAACGCGACGACACCATGTCGGCACTTCAATGATGGATTCGACAAACATAATTTAATGGATGAGGATACCTCGTTAGGTCGAAAGTGCAAATGACGGACGACAGTGGTTCGTCGCTGAGACCAAACCAGCGACGACATTAGTTCAAATTATCCAACGTTGGTATTCTCGAACGAAATTCGCGGACGACGACGTTGTTTCGTCGAACTAATATAGGGAAATTCGAATAGAGTCGAACGCGCGACGACATTATGTCGTCGCTCGTTCGTCGGTTTATAATTCGCAGGTCCAACGGTTCAATTTCCTAACTGTGAATATTGGACTATTTTTACAGTTGGACTGTCTGGGTTAAGGTCTGAATAAAAGAGCGTCTTTTAGGTTGTGTTTCACTCCCACAATTGTTTTTTTTTCATTTTTTCCGCTTAAACAATAGTTTTGTTTTTAAATGGAGGGCGGCCAACGACCATTCAAACGAGCGCGCTCTGCCATTCCGAGGCGAGTTCGTCCACTACCAACGGCAACCGCGATGGGGGGTGACATACGTGGAGGGGATAACTTAGAGAGGGAAAGGGGGGCAACCGAAGGAGTGTTAGGGAATAGGGTGGAACCAGAAGAGGGCGGTAGGGAAAGGGTTGGAATTCAGCTGGTTTTGAGGGAGGGGGAAGAATCGAGTGTTGACATAGATGATATGGGGGAAACTGAGGCCGTGGGGAGGGAAGGGACGGGCACAGAGAGGGTAGTAAGGGGAAGTGTGCCGGAAGGGGAATTACTAAATGAAGGGATTATAGCGGACGAAGAAGGTGTCCGCGAAGTAGAAGAGGGTAAGGAGGTAGACGCGGAGTATGAACCCTCAGGTACTGCGTCGGACGAGCCAATCGAGGAGGGGGAAGAGCCTACGGAAGAGGAGGAAGAACCGGAAGAAACCGAATCTTCAGACATTCCGGTCGCAAGATACGACGACGATCCCTCAACCTCAGATCAACAATCTTCGGAGAGCTCGGAAAGACGCATGGAAGAAGAATATGGAGACGACGACGAGATTGTTGTTTTTCCACCATCACCGAATCGTGATAGAGCTCTCGTGGCGGTACAAGGACCACAAATTCCGGCAGAGCGTGATGTGGTAATTCGGGAGGAAGAACCTGATTGGTTTTTTCCGCCTCCAGTCGGAGATGAGGCCATGGATGGCTTCCGACCGACAGCTGCCCATTACATCCCGGTCGAGGATTGGCCGGACTATTGGCGTTTTGGAGAGGCGAGGCCTATTGACCGGTGGTTGAACCCCGTCCCGGAAATTCTCGACATCCATCCGGATGTCCCTGCCCACCCAACATGGTTGTACATCGCATCATACAACCATGCGTCAAATTTCCCATACATTAGGCATTTTCAGCCTAATGACGAACGTTTCACATGGATTGTACGCCGACCAAATGGATTTGAGATAGATGTCCCGGAATTAATCCGACATTATCACCCTTGGGACCCACGGTTATTTACCATTCTACGTCGTGCAATTCGTACTCCGGAGCTAAACGAATTTTTAGATGCTCGAAGTACGGTCTTACAACGTTCCGAAATGTGCAAGTGAGGCGTACGTATCTTTGGGAAATTCCGAGGGTCCCACATGTTGATGAGCCCCCTCCACCACCGGAAGTAGACCGATTGAGGAATGAAGTTCAAAATCTCCATCGTCGTTTGGAGGCGCAAGAAATAGCGATGATAACGGTTCGTCGCTTAATTAATAATTTAACTCGAGAGCTTGCTGCCATTAGGCGACGTTGATGGGAGATGACGAAGGTCAATTTCGTGTATTTCATTCGAAGGAGAGGTACCCCGATTTATCTCTCAGCCTTTATTGGGTGCCATAATGTTTTTTTTGTTTTTTTTTTTTTTTTTTCATGCAAGGGTGAATTTCATATTTCTCTTCCTTTTTTTCACAAAATGAATTTAAATTCGACTTTTAGTTGTACTTTTGGTTTTTCTGATATAGCCATTGTAATTGCTATTCATCTTTCTCGGCTTAACGACGACATAAGGTCGTCGCTGGTTCGTCGGCGAATTGAGGAATTCTCATTGGCAGCCCAGGACGTATCAACGATGTTGTTAATTAAAAATGTAATTTTGCAGATATAGCGACGAGTTTCTTTCGTCGCTGAATCTGCGACAGCAAATTTTTGTCGCTGAAAATTGTTGTTTCCTTTTTGATTAGTTCCATTTTTTTAAACGACTTTCCATTCAGGAATCGGACTAATACTTTTGACATTATTTATTTTTTACAGGGTACCAAAAGGCGAAGCGATGGTGGGTAGAGAGGAGGTCCACGCTTGACGGAATACGAGAGACAACCCGTACGTTTTCTACTTCTAGTTTTGGGACGAGATCGGTGGCAGTTACCAAGGCTTTGCCGGGACGAGGAAGGAAGGAAGCCGCTTGGGTCACGGTTATACACGAGGAGTTACTTTCGGATTTCGAACGTTTTAAGAAAGCGGGTATGAAGATGTCCACCACAATTCTCGGGGACATCGCTAGGGACATAATAAGAGAGAGGAGGAAAGAGTATGGCCCGGAATGGTTCAACAAGGACGGGTCGGAAATACATCCAATCATAAATAAAAGGTGGGTGCAGAGGTGTCAAGAGAAGCACAACATCGTGGTGCGTGCACAAAAGGGGAAACTACAATGTAGTCCCGAGAAAGAGGAATACATTGAGCGTACCGTATCGTTCCATATGGGCGTTCTAAAGCGGGGGTTTGAATCCGGTGAGTTTCATTACGAAATATAGTTTAATGACGTTTGTTTATTTTTTTGTATTGTTATCGTTGTATTCCATACTTGACGGCGTAAACCCAAAATAACTACTTTTGTTTTGGCTTGGCGGCAAATATAAAACAGGACTTTTTAACGAAGACCTGATGGAAAACATGGATGAAACACACATGATAGTCAACACCGATAATGGAAAAACTTTGGGGTTTAGAGGGGACGAAGTGGTGAAATACGCTGATGTTGCCGGAGGAGGCGAGTCCATGACTCTCATGGTGCGACTAAGTGGAGGGATGAACGCTCGTATCGAGAACCCAATGATAATTTTTGCAAATCGAGCAAGAAGTTACCCGATACAAGGTTTACCGGACAACGTACCCGGTGTGTTTTTTCACCCTCGTCTAATGTTTTCGTTATATGTATTATGTCTTCTTAGATTTAACGGAGATTTATCCATTTATCTCTAACCATGTTTTTGTGTTTAATCTTTTTTTGTATGTCTCTTTACCTAGTTCTCGCATACCTCCTCTCCCCTTCTCCTACTACAAAACATGGGTTTATTTTTTCTTGAACACTCTGATTTCTCTTATCTAAAGTAATGACTCACATTTTTAAGCTTTCAATGGAATGCGTAGCTTACTTTCCCTGTAATGCATATGTAAGCAAGCATTTCAATATGATAATTTTTTTCCCTTTGTTTGTGTATTGTATATATTTGCAGGCGTTTGTTACCGGACCGGTCCGAAGGGGTGGAATGATAAAACGGTGTTCCCACAATGGGTCGAAGAGGCAAGGTCTTACCAAGGGGATCGAGAAGGACGTCAAAAAATTATATTTTTGGACAACTGCGGGGGTCACAACACGTCCGACGAGTTGGAGCGAGTTCTAGAGGCCAAGAACACCGTGTTACACTATTTTCCACCTAATGCAACACATCTTGTTCAACCGGCCGACTCGTTCGTGATTTCCAAAATCAAGGACGTATGGAGTCGCATTTGGGATAGTTGGAAGGCGAAAGGAATTGAGAACGGTCAATGGGCTAAACCTTCTAGCCGTGGATGGTCCGGTAAATTGGTTGGACCCGGTAAAGCGTTTTTTTTAAAGTTGGCGAGGGACTCCATCCGAGAGGTCAATGCGATGAGAGACAAAAATGGAATTAGTTATGCGAGAAAAGCCATGATTCAATGTGGCTTGTCTCTACGCGACGGAAAGTGGGAAGAAGACATGCTCACACAACAACTGCAAGGCATAATCAGCAAATATCGCAACCACTTCGAAGGCGAAGCTGTGGAACCTCCATGCCCGAGGGCAAGGGAATTCCTCCAAAATATTGAAGATGCCGACAGTCAACAAGACAACAGTTTCAATGAGGGAGGGATGAGTGGCAACGAGTTTTAAACATAATACTTGATTCCGTTTTATTTTTTAATATGTATTAGTTTTGGGTTGATAGTTTAATTATAGTGAAGGAATAGTAGTTAAACTGGTGCCAGATGAATGTAGACAGTTCAAAGAGTCTAGTATTATTTGACTTCTTAGGATAGAGCAGATTTCGTATGTGTGTATGGTCTTTTATATGGAAATATATGATTTTGTTTTTTATGAAGTAAAAAAACCTTGTGTGTCGTGAATTTTGATATATGTTACAAAATTATCATGTATTTACCTTTAGCTGTTGTTATTGTGGTGTTGAACATTCCAGTGTGCTTTTATTATGGAATTTTATATTTTGTCGCAATTTACAACATACTCGTATCAGCGACGACCATGTTTCGTCGTTTGTTGATCATTCTTCTATAAAAATTTTCATTGCTTATTTTCATAAACACTATATTCATCGAACTGAATAATGGTTGCTCTTGCAGCAACGAAAATTTGTCGTCGCATGACTGTAATTTAGCGGCGATAAAACATTATAATCATAGCTGACAAAGCAGAGGCTATGTCGTAACCAAATGGAATTTAGCGACGACACAACATCGTTATCATATATTACCCTAAAAAAATATGTTTTGTTGCTAGAAGGAATTTCAGCGACAGACAGTAATTTAGCGGCATAAAAACATTATAATCATAGCTGACAATGCAGAGGCTATGTCGTCGCTAAATGGAATTTAGCGACGACACAACATCGTTATCATAGTTGATAAAATAAAGTATGTTTTGTCGCTAGAAGGAATTTCAGCGACAGACATTAATTTAGCGGCATAAAAACATTATAATCATAGCTGACAATGCAGAGGCTATGTCGTCGCTAAATGGAATTTAGCGACGACACAACATCGTTATCATAGTTGAGAAAATAAAGTATGTTTTGTCGCTAGAAAGGATATCAACGACAAGACAACGTTCTCACCATCTCCGACAAAGCAGAGTCAGTCATCGCTGAATTCAATCATGAGAGCATTGGTGGAAACCTTTCAGCTCCGAGGTTGTTTCGTCGCTGATTCAGACAGTTTTGAGTTTTTAATTTACATGGATATTATTATATTGTGATCAAATAAAATCCTTAATCCTAGGTCGAGAATCTCATTTTCACTAGACAAAAACCATTAATAAAGTAGTGAAAATCAAACCAAAATATTTCATACAGGAAAATCAAAGATGAAGGAAAATATGCGGTCTGAAGTAAAAAACACAAATAAAAATCATATTTCGAGCATATACAGATGTCCACAACGGAAATATGCAAAGTATATAAAATATATTTAAATGCGGAAATATAAACGAAACAACATCAAAGCAAGTACAAAACACACATTGAATAGAAAATACACCAAAAATTGACACAAATACGTGCATTCATTTGAAACAATGGGAAAAGTACTACATCAATTTTATATTTCATGGTAAACTCTGTTTACAACATTGAACTACAACAAATAAACACCTAAGGCCTATTAATCTGCAGTACTAACAAAGCTCTAAATAGTCATGAAGTATTAACTTTTCTGCTTGTAACTAGGAACTTTTCTAAAAATGGATTTAAAAACCCTCATATTTTACACACACTAACTAACTATCCCCCATTCGTAAAAAAAAAATATAGATCCATGGAAAGCTCCTAACAGTATACTCCATGCGCTTTCGTACAGTCCAATACCTTCAACAAGGTATTTTATTCTTCCTTACATCGCATGTTTCCATGGGGTGTTGTACAATACAACAGGCCGTCGTATATATCCTCATCATCGATGACAATTCATAATACATAAACAAAAAAATATAAAACAGATTAGTACTGGGTAGGTGGTTTTGAAAAATATAACGTGAAAAAGAAGAAGAACAGAGAATGACACAGAACGAAAACGAGAATGACATAGGAAAAAAACCACTCTCAAAGAAAAGCAGAGAAAATATATGAGACAGAAAGAGGGAGAGAGAGAAACTTGAAAGAAGTGAACAGGAGAAAAGGGTAGGGAGGGTTAATGGGAAGAAATATGGGAGATGGAGAATAAAGAGAGAGAGAGAGAGATTAAAGGATAGAGAGGAAGAGAAAACGAAGAGGGAACAACAAGGAGGTATAGAGCGCAAGAGAGATGATTCAACGTGCTGGCTGCGCACTTACCAATGATTTCCTAATAATCTTGGAGAAATTTAGCGACGACGTTGCCTCGGACTTCCTTCTTGTTCCGCCATATTACAGTCTACCCTACCACTGTTGGAACCCTAAAAAGAGGCATAGATTAATGGATGCCTATAGACGAAGCGAGGCGGCGGGGCGATGACACGCATCCTGCCCAAAAAATAGCGACGTCGTGTAAAAATGGATATGCGAGATTGAAAAGCATGCCGTCATAAAATGAGGATGTGGTTGAGATTTGTCTGACCACGAAATCTATTTTTTGTGTTCTGTCCGCATATGCCGCTAGATTGTTCCAATCCTCGTTTTCTAGGCGCCGCGTTTTTTCAATTCTAAATTTTGTAAATTCACTCTAATATGTACACAATATGACACTAATTTGTTGTTGTTTTGTGAAACATAACCCATTTTACAATAAAACATAACTCTAATATGCGTCTCGTTTGTTTAAAGGTCTGTTATTACCGTTATGTACCCTCAAAAACCCTATAATAATGTAAACATATATACTAATAATCTCGCGGGATCGGAAATAGAGTTAACGGGGCACCGTATTAGACTTATCTTTCTTCAACTATGAACATGTGTAAGGGTGCAACACTGCGTTTGTGTAACATGGACAGTTTTCAGCATGTGCACACGTTATCAATTCACACTGACACACAAAAAAGGGAACTTCTAAATGTATGCGAACGTCTATTTTGGAAACTGGATTCCGCTAATTTTATAAGCGCCACTCTCTATGTGACCGACATAAATTAACCAGTATTTCCGTACGGATGTCGGTAGCGAAGTACACGGCTGTACGAACAAACATCTTCCGTACACCACACTATTAATGAATACAGTACGGTCATACACTTGACGCTATTTTACTAGAACCCTAATTAATGTCAAAGATAAATTAGATTCAATCACTGTATTTCGGGTATCAATGTCAAAATTTTGGGGTGCCGATATAGCGTACAGTACGCTAATAACGATTCACGGTGTACTGTACTGACAGGTTTTTTTCAATACACTACACCGCCAATTGCTATTAGCGTAGTGTACGCTAATTCCGTCCCGCGTTTTTTTTTTTTTAATTCTCCATTAGCGTAGTTCATTCTATTTTTTTCTTTACTCTATTTAGGGTTGATTTTTTTAGTACCTTACAAAATGGAAGTACGCCATCAGTTAATTAGTGTGGTGTACGAAAAGGATCAGACCGTACAAAACTGTACCGTTTTAAGTGAAAAAGTATAATTAATGAGTTTTGGTAGCCGCGGATGCATGAGAATGTGCGCTCTAAAAAGGGGGTTTAATCGGGTTGTCAAATATCACGTTCGCACATATTCGTCCAGCAACCACGTTTCGATTGTGTGAACGTACGATTTGTGTACGATTTGTCATATTTTGTACGAATACCTATATTAGTGTAAGCATGTTTGCGACCGACATTTTTTTTTTTCAAAGACCCAAATTAGAATTATTAAACAATTAGAATGTATGTTTTTTTTCAAAAATTTCAAATTCTTAATTAAATGCACGCGTTTTTGTGTGGTGGCCCAATATGAAAACAATCGGCAACACTATATGCGATAGGTACGTATTATACGCGTAATTTACTGACTTTTCGGGCATAGCGTATGGAAGTACTACATATAGAGTTTCCAGTTGTTTTCGCACGTTTGAAAGATGCCCTGTACGGATGCAGGGAGTTCACAAAAGTTTTATGAATTGCCCGAACAGTTTATGTTGCTGATGCAATTCTCCAGCAGATGCCTTTCCGATCTGTTTCTGCGAAGGAGTTCTTTTAGGTTATTAAAGCGCCATACTGTCTAATTTTAGACAGGCGATCAGAATATCTTATTAGTTCTTTTCTTTCAAATTGATTTTTTTTGACTTTGTATTCGGAGTATTGTCTTTAGAATCGTGTATTAGCAGGAGAGGAAGAAAAGCCTGGTCTTTTTCAGGATTTTCAATATGAATCTCCAACAAAGATCGAATGGTTGTCATTGGAGACTGAGTTCTGTTTTGTTCTTTGCAGTAGTTGTTTTGGTGCTTCTGCCATCATCTGCAGAAGCTTTTGATGCCTGGATCCTACTGGCAACATTACTATTCGTTGGAACATTAACACGTGGACAGGTGATGGCTATATCGCACAAGTGGATATGTTCAACTACCAGAAGTTCCGAAAGATCAACCCTCCCGGTTGGGCCCTGAATTTTACATGGACAGATGGTGAAATCATCTGGAATATGCAAGTACGTTTTTCTGTCCATTCTGAAGTCTCTCGCGTGTCTTTGACGTTTCAAAAAGAACATGCAATTGGTTTGTGTTGGAAAGCAGAAAAGTTTGAAGAGAACTGTTTGGAGAGCTTTTTTGTTTCTTCCAAGAAAGCAATGGGCAAGGATTGAAGACTGTCAAGATTGTTGGCAATTTCGTTTTTGAGCTGATCTTGGCGCCTTTGTGGCTTTTTTTTTCCAGTGATTGATCATATACACGCCCTCTCTCCTCCAACCACGTTTCTCCTCTCTTATAAATATAAAATATATATATATATATATCATATATATAAATATATATATATATATATATATATATATATATATATATATATATATACATATATATATATATATATATATGTGTGTGTGAAACAGGAGAGAGCCCGTGGAGAGAGAGGACACCCGGGAGGGGGGGGGGGGGGGGGATATCTCTTTGGAGAAGGAATGGCATAGATGTTGTGGTGTGCGGGATTGAAGGAATAAGAAATGGTCTGAAATGTGGAAGGTTTAAAGGACAAATGGCATGACGTCTGGCCGGAGAGGAATGAGATTTCATAATAGTCTTTGTATCATTGCGTTAGTCTTTCATCGTTGTTGCATCTGACTTATGTTTACCATATGTTTTACTGTCTTTCAAGCCCTCGGTCATTTTGTTGTTTTATGCTTGATCTTAAATTTAACCTTTCTCTGGTCCTTATGGCAATTCCTGTTATCTTGCAGGGTGCTGTGACTACTGAGCAGGGAAACTGCTCCAAAATTGTTGTTGCAGGCGGTGCTTTCCCTTACTGGTAACTGCAGTTTTGTCTTGCGTTCATATTGTACAACAGGTCATTATGCGGCGGCTGTTTCTGCTTGATTTTGCTTCATCGTAGTTATCAGAGATTCATTTCCTGTTGTAGTTCAAATGTGCAAAAACAATTGGAAAATATACATTTGACGAACATGTGTATCATGTGGCTTTTGTGGGTATCATCCAGATACACCACATTTGGCGTTTCTGATTGTTCTCGCACATTGAACTAGGGGTAGAATGAATATGGATATCCTCTGCTCCAATTTGGCTGTCAGCTGGTTTTACCAGGCATTTTTGCTCTGGTCTGACAAAGGCAGTACTATTATTGCATAGTTGAATATTCAGGTTGCAGGCTCCCAAGGCACTTGTATAGGTGACTTGTGGTAACTTGTGTCAGAACATGGAGAGATTAGACTTGTTTAATTCTTTGCTTTCTCAAGAAAAGGCACTGTCGCTCATTTGTGTGTTCGTGAATTTTGCAGTTGTGCGCTTACTCCAACAATCATGGATAAGCCTTCTGACGCCTTTGGAGAAGTTCCAGGTTGCTGCAAGAATGGCATTCTGACTGCATGGGCACAGGACTCCAATAATTCCTTCACCAGTTGGAAGGTTTGTTCAGATCCTAAACAGACACATTTCTTATTCTAGCTATTATGCTTTATCTGCATGTTCTTGAGTAGTTTATGGCCAAACATTCCAGTAATTTGGTCTTACAGTTTTTTCATGATAGCAGGCGCAAGTGTCTTACGGGCTAGTTTTTTCAACCCTAACAGTTATCTCAAGGTTTTGCTGCTCCTCTTATGGTGTTTTATTCAAGTGTGCGGTCTCTACTTCTACTACAGAAGCACCATTTAGCTTTCTTGTGTAGCTGTGGAAATGCTGTTTACCTGGTTATGGAGGTTTAAAAGTAAATGCTAATGCTGGTGGAGAGCTGTATGTGTGGATTAACAGCTTCAGGTTGGGAACGCATCTAAGTTGAATTCTGTAGCTGGTTTCAAACCTCCGACAAACTTTACGTGAGTAGTCAGATTTGTCTCCACTGTACCATGGGAGTTTTGCAGCTTTATCGTGTTCTGAAGTGATGGAGATGTTTTGTCTATCAGCCTGGAACGGATTTTGATAAAAACAGTCCTGGTGATAAAGCGGTAGATTACAATGTTTATATAGCAATTGTGAAACAGGGTTTTACACAGGACCATAGCTAATTACATCTGTTACGTTGGTCACGATTTCATCTGTCATACTACAGAGAAGTCTGTCAATGGTTATTGTCGTTATTATCACTGTTGTTGTTATTATTGTCGTATGTGTTTTTGTCATTTCTATTGTTATTGTGAGTCTTATTGCTGTGTTTCTCTTATTGTTATTGTTCCTTTGCTGTCATTATTATTATTGTCGGTTTTATTGTCATTGTTATTGACCTTTCATTGGGGTTCTGTGGGCGCATCCATTAATATCAGGCTTTTGAATGATGGCTACACATGTACAGCCCCTATCTCAGTAACTCCCACAATTACCTTTGTCAAGGGTACTAGAACTCAGGTTAGTTATCACTTTCCTCAGCCATGTTTTAACTGCAGGATACTGGCATTGATGTGAGACCAGGTTACTTGAAAGGACTTCTATTTTTTAATGTTTGCTGGAATTTTTTTGGAAGAAAAGAGCAACCAATATTTAATCTTGACTTCTGAAAAAGTTCACTAGGAAGATCCTAGTTCCTATGTAACTTGGAAAAGTTTTTATCCAGGCTTTGGTAACATTAGAGGTGGTTTGTACCTATACTACGGTGGTGGCGAAACCAATTCCTACCTGCTGCGTTTCAATGTCCGCATTCTATAACGACACCATTATTCCTTGCGCCTCTTGCGCCTGTGCCTGTGGGAATTATTCCTCGAAAGCAAATATTTGTAATATTACAGGTGCTGTATAAATACGAATTAACTCTTGCTTCTTATGCGATATTTCTTGATTATGTTCTCTAGCTGCAGAGAGCTCAAATTACTTCGATTCTGCTTTTAAATTTTGTAGATTTGGAACTGAAACATGATTGCTAAATTTCACTTATGTGATTCTCAAGACCTTGATGTGCTGTTACCCTTCACTTTTTGAAGCCAACTGGATTCCCATTTTGTTTGCAATCTTGTTTACAGGTGACCCAGACACACCGTTCCTTAGCGCTGATGTGAGTCAAAAACTTTTGAGACGAGAAAAAACTGCTCGACTCTGCAGTCCTGATGGCTGTCCTGTCAGCATACATTATCACGTTAAGGTGAGACTTGCCAGGAAACACAAAGCTGTATATGGAATAGATTAGGAATTTCCCTTCTCTCACTTGTACAAGACCTTTCATTGGTTGGGAGACTGCTTTTACCTGTTATTGTAGCAACTGAAGGGCACATGTTTGCATTTAATGGAATTTAGAGTTAAGATGGTGTTGAACCTATGGCTTGCAGCAAAACTATGAAGACTACTGGCGAGCCAAAGTGACGATTATCAACCGGGAATTGTACAATAACTGGACTGATTGGAATTTGGCCATTGAGGTATGGTGGAATGCTGTATACAATACTATGTCTAGGGTTAAAAGCGATTATTAGTTTTATCTGAATGTCATTAGACGATAGAAGCCCTCTCCCCTTCCACTCCTCCCCCTCCTCTCCTCTCCACTCCTTGAAACTTCTTCTCTTATCCTCTCCTTTCCTCCCTCTCACTCTCCCTTGTCTTTTTCTCTTTCCCCCTCCCTCTCTCCCTCCCTCTCTCCCGCCCTCCCTTCTTCCTTCCTTCTGTCACTCCTACTCCCTCCCCCTCCCCCTCCCTCTCTGTGCAACACTAATTCCAAGGTCTTTATGGTACACGTCACAGCATCCAAACTTTGCAAATCTTACCGAGGCCTTCAGCTTCGACATTATGCAAATTCAGCCCTTTGATGTGAACAATACGGCCATAATGTGGGGAAGAAAGGATTACAACAAAATTTTGTCTCCGGCGGGAAGCAATGGGAATGTGCAATCAGAGCTTTTGTTTGCAAAGATACCCGACTTTACGTTTAGAGAAGGATGGGCATTTCCTCGAGTAAGTCTGTTCCTTGTTGTTTCCTTGTTTCTCTTTTTGTTTGGTTGAAAATTTGAGTTTTACGATTACGTTTTTATTTTACTTCTTATCACACTGCTTCTTTTAATAATGAGCAACACTTGCAGGATCTCTCTAGTTCTGTGAGTAATGGTGTTACTGCTTCACTTTGTTTCGACAGTTCATACTGGGTTTTTAGGGTTTTTTATGGTTTTTTAAATTGCTACCCTGTGTTTGCCCCTCCATCCTTCCCTGCCTCCCTCTCCCTGCCTCCCTCTCTTCCGCTCTTTGCCCTCTGTCTCACTCTGAATCGAATCGTGTCTTTGCAGCGAGTTATTTTCAATGGAGAGGAGTGTGTCATGCCCGATGAATTCCCCACTCTCCCTAATTCAGCTTCGCGACTTCCTGGGTTTTCTGCTCTACTTGTGGGAGCTTTGGCTGCCTTTCTAATATCGACTGTTTTGATTTTGTAAAAAGTACCGGAAAGGTCAAACGACAGGTGATAAAATGACAGTGTTTTCATGTCAGAAACTACAAATGTGAATTGATAAAACCTGAGAAAGTGAGGCGAGAAGAGAGCGAGCCAAGAGAGAGAGAGAGAGAGTGAGAGTACAATGTATGCATGAAAATGTGTAAAGCAATCCTCGCTTATTTTAGGTTTATTTATGGATAAATTGGAGATATCAGTCCAGAAGACTAATTATGATTTTGATTGTTTGTCCATAAGGACTTTTACCTCAACTGAATCATCAGAACGGAACAGACCGGGCATTTTCTATGTTTGAGACAATGGTTCAAATAAGTTGCCATAAATGAAGAATCTTCATAAGGCAAGCTGATCTATAAGAGTTTTTTAGGGTTTTACGGTAGGATGTTAGTACGCTTGACGACCATTGTCAGGTACAGAAATTCAATTTATTGATTGTGATTTTATTTATAGAACTACATCTTTTTTTGGGTCAGTTCAGAGCAGTATCTTGTGCTTGTGGGTTTCTTGTGAGGTTCTGTAATTTAAAAAACTGGATAGCCGGAAACATGGGAAAATCCAATTATTTGTAGTGCATGCAATTAAAAGCAATGAGGAATTTGTACCAGCGCCTTGCAGTCCTTTTATAATATCATGGCAGTTGATTTTACAGTAACGGTAATAAAACCGGTTAAAATGCTCGAAATAGTTGAGATGCATGATGTGTGAAAATGCACGGTAATGCGGTGGTAAATGGCTTACTTCCTCATGAAGACCGATCAATCAATTATATGGTTGATTTGGAAACTAATGATATTTTTTAGGTCGTTGGGTAAGAAGATTTTGATTCTTTATTTTGATTTGATATGATTTTTAAAGGAATCTGCAAGCTGTATTTTGTTGTTACCCTAATAATCCTAGCGGGGTTCATATACTAATTTAATTGTCAAAACCAGACAGCAAATGAAAGCAGGGCGCTTGCAAGCACTACACAGTGAACCGCTGTTAATATTTGAAACTCCAGTTTTTCACTGTGTTTATGGCCCCCTGAATGAGAAATAGCATAATTTACATGTTGTTTTCTTCTCGATGCTAACTGGTTTCGTGATTCAGAATTTTTCCCACGTTACAGGATGAAAAAACAGTTTCGCCAAATCAGTCCTTGCACTCATTACCACTTCACACTTAAAGAGAATTGCAGTGTAGTAGTATAAGGCGCAGAACTAATGCTCCCAAGTTTCAATTATTTATTCGGATGCGTGGAACTGCAAAAGTGATCTATGAGAAAATTGTGATCCTATGCATTATATTTTTTTAAAGCTTCTGTTATTTTCTGAGGACATGATATGAGAAATCGTATAATTAAAGAAAAACGCCAAAGGACCTTTTCACATACTTGTGCTTATTGCCAATTAGAGTCTTTTCCAGTAACAATAGAAGTTGATCACATAAGAGTTACTGCCTCTGACATGGATGAAGTACTAAGAAATTGTCAACTTATAATTCGCATTGCGAATCATACCGCATTGGACCAATGTCCGATACAACCGATATATGTTTTCTTGGCCAATGACCAGAGGTTGCAAAAGACAAATTTTTACATAACCGAAACCGACAGTTTTTTTTTTTCTTAAATCTGAGTAACCGACGCCCGACCGGGTTATGTCACGCTCCAAAATTGTTAACCGTTAACCGACCGGCGTTTACGAAAACAAAAGTTAACCGAAGCTCGATTTCTCGCGACTAACCGTGCCCGCCCGTAACCGAAAAAGTACAAAATTAATTAACGTACGACGTATGAATAAGCCAATAAATACGATTTGTCGCGTTCCCTAAGATTTGCGAAACGAATAGTGTTACTACCGTGTCAGAGTTGCGACGCTAATCATGATGTCACGTACTTCCACCATACCAAAGAGTACACAGTACAGTAATGTTGGATTGTATGGACTACAAATTTTTCATTTTTTTTTTGTTTTTTGGTTAACCGACCGTAACCGACCATTTTATTTTTTCTGGTGAATCAACCGACCGCAACCGCTCGGCCCCCAAAATTTGGCAGCCGAATCCGTTCCGGATCCGGCGCGGGCGGTCGGTTAACGGTCGGTCACGGTTTCGGTTGACCGTTTGCGACCTCTGCCAATGACCCAATGACCGATGTACACAAAATTGCTGATTTTCTAAACATAGTTGACACGACAATACCAAATGTGCGATGCACCCGATAGTAGGATATGCCGATATACCGATTTACTGGTGTTGTGGATGCTTCTATGACATTTTTCCAGTTCCGTTACGGATTTTTAATCCGTTAGTTTCCATGTACTCAGATTGTTTACCATTGTGCGTTTTTATCACGTTTTGTTATCATTATACCAACGGAGGAATCTGCTCGCGAATTTACACCAGTATTGCTGACGTGGCAGGTGACAGAATAAAATTATAAAAAAAAATAATAGACAAATGTTTTTGCGGCGAACAAACGCCATAAACCCAGCCGACATTTTTATGCTCTGGTATTTAAAGGGTTTTCGGTTTAAAGTTAAATTGACAATTTCTTAGTACTTTAAACTATGACGGGTGCTATACCCATACATGACATTACGACAAAAACTAGGACTACAGTACTGTACAGTTATAGGAAGAAGACAAATATCACCAACAAAGATTCCATTGGTCGTAGTACATCACCACCAAAATCCTCCACCTGTCCCAACAAAATTCGTTGACTTCTTGGAATCGTGGCTACGCGAAGATGGGCTGGGACGGAAGTCACGGAAACTTCCCGGCCAATAGGAGCTCGGATAGGGATATACTAGGTAGGAAATGCGGAACTTTAGGGTGAAACGTCATCGTGACAAAAAAAAATCGTTAACGTAAAAATTACGGAGCCGTTTAAGCTTCCTCTCGAATATTCTTTTTTTAACCAGTAGGATTCTATTATTCGAACCAGCATAAGACAAGCTTGACGAAGGGCGCCCTGATATAATGTCGTTTTACCTTTAGAAAACCAGAACCCTAACTAAGGGTACGGCCCCATGTAATTGTAACTTAGCAAAATTACTTTGTATTCTAGAGCAGATTCCACGTACACAGTTTTCGAATGTCCCAATGTGTAATAACGAAATAGTTACTTAACGGGTGTGACGATTGTATACGTCGACAATGCCCCTGACGGTTGTTAGCTTATACAATCTAACTTGACGCACCATATTTTTCGAAACCTTTTGGAGCGTCGCAAGACACATCGTATTTTTTGAAGCGATCTGGTACGTCGCATGTCTTTGCATCATAGTTCAAAAGTAGGAGTTTCTATTGTAGGTCTTTTGTCGGCGCCTTCATCGTAAGTTGTGTTATGGCTTTTCATGTGATCGTCTTGAGTCGCAACTTTGATCAGCGACCGTCCGATCGTCCAAATCTGACGATAGTCCTATCGTAAGTTGTGTTATGGGCTTTTCATGTGATCTTCTTAGATCGTTACTTTGATCAGCGACCGCCTGATCGTCCGAATCTGACGGTTTAAATAAAAACTCGCTCAAAACTCACAGGAAAAGATTTTTTTGTCCATTTTTTTTTTCAAATTTAGACATGACGTTTAATTCTCTATCGATCCATGTGCAAATCAACCCTGTTGCTATTTTATTTCATTTTGCAACCAATACAATATGGGTCTTAAGGGTATATTGTGTTTTTTGCGTACAATAGGCATATTGTATGGATGTACTTTCACCTACTTTTGAACTATGCTTTGAATGACATCGTAAATGTACGCCTTCCAGCCATGGCTGATCAACATGCTGTTGTGTTTGCTTCTCCTGTCCGGTCGCCATGAATGGGCATAGAATTCTTGAGGCCCCTGCAAAATTAAAGAAACATTAGCATGGCTCGGTGCGCGCACGTGCGGCAGCCCTCAGCATTCTGCCTTCCTCCATTGGTGCCACGAACCAGTGAGGTTTGGAGTGAAGGAGAGGCAAGGATTGTTAATCGAATACCTCCAATTGGAAGGTGAGAATCTCGCCTTCCAGTAGCAACCATTAGATTGACAATAGGAGAAGTGTGCACAGAGAAAAGATGTTTTAAGTGGCAAAAAAAAAAAAAACACTATTAACAACAGTTAGCGTCCTTACAGTGGTTTTCAGTGATGAGTTTTTCCCCACAGGAGGCTCAACGTGTTCTAGTGGTGTTCAAGTGGTTTCGGGTGACATTGCTAGGAAGAAGCATCGTGATTGTGCGCACCGCAATGTTTTGGATGACTTTATTTAAATGGTGGTCAAGATATTCGATTGTTTACAAATTTTTTTTAGACGAGTTCATCCGTAAGCTCCCAACGTTCTTACAAGAGGTGGGGCTCTAAGTTCCCCACCGCTTCTTTCCTTTCTTTTATCGTCAACGATTATAGTGGCTTTACAACGTTTGTAAGATTCTATCCTCTTTCGATCGGCTATTGTTGTTATCGATTGTCAACGTCATTTGAAACCCCCCCAACGTCCTTCACTGTGCTTCGCGGATGTTAAGTGTTTGGTGTTAGTAGTTCCTCAGCTATGTCGGGGTTTTGGTCAGGTAATTATTGTTTTGGGTACAGTTTTGTGTTGTAAATTTTGCAATTGGTGTTCCTTTCAGTGTAGGCCTGCCCTCTTTTGCCTGCTAATTTCTTTTACACAATTTTACCTTCCAATTTGCTTCCATTCGCTTTAATGAGAGTATATGCGACTTTATTAAGAAGCTCGATGGTATGCCATCTTAGAACACGGGAACCAAAACGTGGATGACAAAGATGAAGCTGGAAAACTACACACGGAGAGACAGAACGTTTTTTCAAACTACGCTTTTATTGTTTCTTAATATTTTTTTGTATTTTTTTTATGGTTCATTTTTTTCTTTAATTCATTTTCTGTCTCTCCCTTTTAATTGTTTTCAGTTCCTATATAAGTTTATTATCTATTTTTTTTTTAATCGTCTATTAATTTGTGGTGAATGTTGATATGTCTGAATTTTGTTTTTTTCCAGTACCAAAGAAACTAACATGCAATGAAAAAACAACTCTAATAACGGCGGGAAACACCAACATCCCACCCACAGTGACTGCTTACATTTTCTCAGGTGTTCAACCCATTTCGACTACACGGCTAGTCGTTTTTAGTGTTTCAAAGGTTTTTGCTGCCTAAAACATTTTTTTCTTCGTGCACACATGTCCAATTGCCGATCCAACGGTTGCTATTGAGCACAAGATTCTCACCGTCTTATTGGGGTCTTCGATTGACAACCCGTTAAGTGTGCACAGAGAAAAGGTGTTTCAAGTGGCAGAATAAAACTAACACTAATAACCATTAGCAATGTAGTTTTCTGACAAAAACCTTATCAATGCAACTTACAGGCCAAAAAAAGCTTGACAACAATTTATCCTCTAGTTAGTGAGATTTGATCATCGACATTCTCATGACGGTTAACATCGCTCGACATTAACAAAATGTTTCCTAAGGATTACCCACAATGTTTCCAAAGAGAGTTTTGCAAACACCTTTGTATCAAGTTAAGAAAAAAACCAAAGATATTCGGTTTTCTGATTTCCCTCTCATTCTCTCCCTCTCCTCTCCCTCTCCCTCTCTCCCTCTCCCTCCAAAACCAATCTCAAACCAACTTAAAAAAACCAAATAACTCCTCAACCGGAACCTTCCGTCAATCCCTCCCTTGCCTTCACCACTATCAGAATCCATTCCTCTCCCTCTCCCTCTCCCTTTTCCTTCTCCCGCTCCTGCTCCCTCCAAACCAACATAAAAAAATCAAAACCGAAAAACCTAAAACCAAAACCCACAAAAACCACAAAAACCAAAAAGACCAAAAAAACTCCTCACCTGAACCTTCCGTTAATCCCTCCCTCGCCTTCACCGCCATCAGAATCCGTTCCGCCTGACGGAAATTGTGACCTTTCTGAACTTCCGACGGAAGCATGGAACCGTCGAACCGGATGTGCTGGGGGAAGCTTCCTGGTTGGTTCCCAAAAACCATGATCACGACAACCGCTGACATGCAGAAGAGAGTGACAATGACGGGAAACATCTGGAGAGGGAGACGGAGAGGGAGAGAGAGAGGGAGAGGGAGAGGGAGAGGGGATCCAAAAAGCCAAAACTAAAA
>JBBHKE010000660.1:92442-140799 GCA_037447655.1 Zygnema cylindricum | reverse complement strand
AGCCTAGACCATAGTTCAAACTTTGGGAAGTACTCGGTGTTTATACTTAGTGAATAACCCACAAAGAGCATTTAGTAAGGATTTGGAAATAGGATGGTAGGAAAATATTGGAAATGAAATGAACATCAAAAGATAGAGGATATTGAATGGCCAAATAAACTGTGGTTTTCAGGGAAGAAATGGATTCAGTTTGGGAGAAAAGGGGGTTTAAAGGTACCTTTATTTAGACGGATTGATTTAGGCCAAGGTTAAGGAACACATTGGACACACCCAAACAGACATCAAAATCGTTTTAGGTACTAAGTCAAATTGTCAACAGTAAAACTCACGCCTAAGGTTCTGTACAAAAAAATGAAGCCCGAAAGTTTGTTTTGACATAATCTGTCGTCAATTAATAATCTTAATAATCTCACACAAAAACAAAGTTTCTTTGGTGTAATACAAGCATATTATAAGGTGTTTTAATGGCATAATTTACCACTTGGTACAACTCACACCTTATTGCGGACATAATATAATAAAATCGCACATTAAACAAGCAACATAAACAAAAGTGTTAAGAAAAGTTCTCCGCACCCGCAACCGAGGATCCTTTGGAGAAAACGGCCGAGACATGGAGTTGAGAGCCTTTCTATTCCCCCGCAAAATCCCGTTTTCTATGTCGACAAGTGAGTAGAAACAGCTTCCTATGAGATAAAAATACTTGCTGAATAACTTCAGTCTCTCTACCTGTCCTGAAAAAGGTTGTCCTAAAGCTACCACCTGTAAAACCATCATATTATAAGAATTCAAAAATAGAGCGAGTCGTTCTTCTCGAGTCAAAGCTTCCACTGACAGTCGGTGCAACTCCTCAGACCGTTGGATATACCTGTGGGAAAAAATAACAGTCAAAATTCAGTTCCCCACCTTACAAAAAACATTGAAAAAAAAAGTGAAAGAAAAAGTGCATAAATGTAAAGACAAAACCTATTCTCACTTCCGATGCTTTCGAAACCACCAGTGTTTTACACCTTTGTGGTTGTTCTCCCAACAGTACCGAAGAAGACCAACAGTATAAATAGTCGTAAGAAGAAGAAGAAGAATTTCTCAGTTTCAGAAAATCAGTACAAATACATAAGCATGAAAAAAGAATGTGACTTCTTAGATTAGGAAAGAAACATAAAAAATAGGTCTGGAAAGAATGCCTTCTCATTAGGGCACTTTCTGCGAGAGCTGTGTAGTCCACCCATCGACCGTCTTCTGCGACATATTCGTCACATATGGCCTGCATGGTACCTGCCAGCTCAGCAACTACTGTAGCTGGTCTCCGAGCCTCACCACTCCAAACCGAACCAGAAAAGTTGAGACACGTGCCTTTCGTTAAAACACCAGAATCTCCCAGAAACTTGTAGAATTGATAAGCATCATCCAGCCGTCTTTCTCTGTTCCTTCCCAGACCAGCGAAACGACTCGTTTGTTTGTGAGATGTCTAAAAAAGAAATCATTTTTTTTTAGGTACAAAAGTTGTAAAACTGCTTAAGGATTTAACAATTTTAGGGATCGTGAAGGTAAGATAGAGGTTTCCTGACCTTGTGACATGATGAAAGAAGTGTTTTGCCATGAGTTTGTTACCGAGCGAAAGTGCCTGCAAAAACCAATCTGGTATATGGAAGTTACTAGTAGTAATATAGTAGTGATAGCAGTGACTCAATACTCTCATCCATCCTTTTGTCTTTTTGCCCCATCCCTCTCACGTGATTCCCGAAATAGACATTAAAGAACCAGGTTCACACGTGAAGTAAATAAACTGAAACAAAAAAACAATTGCAGCGAGATTGCCCGGAGAAAATCCACCTCTTCTTTTGTAAGGTTTTGGTCTTTTTTCAACCAATCGACTGCATCTGCCCCCACAAAACAGGAGTGGTATACATGGAAAGCGTAAAGTCGGTCTTGAACAGAAATTCCGGCTTTCAGTCGTCTCACAAGAGCCGCATGGCTGTCCTCTTCGGCCAATCGGAGACTGCCTGGTGTCGCCTCAGGAGGGAGCGGTGTGGAGGGGGGTGCCTCCCTGTCATATACGTCCTGCGTCTCCCCCCGCCCCCTGAGGGTACTGCCGGTATATACACTAAATATTTAGGACCCGAAGGCACTCGACATTCATTTTTCTCTCTTTCTTTGTCCACACTCCCTCCATCCCTCTTCAGTTTTTCTAACTCACGTGCTCCCTCCCTCCCTTCCTCCCTCCCCCCTTCTCTCTCATTTTTTCTCTCTATCTCTCCCTCTCCCTCCCTCTCCCTCCCTCTTTCTCTCTTTCTCTCTATCTCTCGCTCTCCCTCTATCTCTCCCTCTCCCCCTCCCTCTCTCGCTATTCTTTCTCTCTCTCCCTTCGATTGTCAGCTCCCAGATCCACCTCCCTTTCTCCCCTTCCTCCTGTTCCTCTGTACTTCTCTGTTGCTTCTCATTTATTATTTCCTCACCCCTCTTCCTTTACTCTCCCCTCTCTTTTCTCCTCTCTCTCTGTCTTATTTAATCTGTTCCAGTTCACCAGCTTCAAAAACAAACAAAAATCTCTAAAAAACAAAAAAAACAGCAATAACAAGGAATTTGTCTCTTTTGAGAAATGTGAAGCCAGTCTCTGAAAGTCCCTCGTCTCCTCGTTAAAAATTTGACAAAGTAAAAAATTGACGAAATTACCTCAATCATTGCGTCCAATTCTCCTTGTTGCTCCAAAGCTTGCAAAGACTCGTTATCTCCGATATGTTCTGAGTTAAAAAAAATTTGAGGAGTCGTTGTTTTGTGGCTTCGAGCCTCCATTTCGTGTCTTCTCTCTGGATAGGCGTCTAATGATATGTCCACATAGGCTGCCCCCTGGAGCCATAGCTCAAAGGAGGTAGAGTTAATATGGTATATTTGGTATATATGGTTTATCTGGTTACTATGGTTACTATGGTTACTATGGTTGCCGGGTTACTATGGTAAATATGATTACTATGGTTAATATGATTACTATGGTTACTGTGGTTAATATGGTTAATATGCTTACAACGGTTACTATGGTTACTATGGTTGCTATGGTTACTATGGTTGCTATGGTTACTATGGTTACTATGGTTAATATGCTTACTATGGTTACTAGGGTTACTATGGTTAATATGGTTTATATGGTTAATATGGTTAATATGATTACTATGCTTACTATGGTTAATATGCTTACTATGGTTACTATGGTTACTATAGTTACTATGGTTAATATGATTACTATGGTTAATATGCTTAATATGCTAACTATGGTTACTATGGTTTCTATGGTTACTATGGCTACTATGGGTATAATGGTTAATGTGGTATATATGGTTACTATGGTCACTGTGGCTACTACAGTTAATATGGTTACTATTGTTCAATATGTCTAATATGGTTACCTTGGTTTACATGCTTAATATATTTAACATGTCCGACAATAAAAAGAGATTAGACAAGTTAATTCAAAAAAAAACCATAAAATGCTGCTTTCTTAAGCATCTAAACCACCCAATAAGAGAATTCGTAATTGAAAATGGTTTATCGCTTTTGAAGCAACATCCCCTTTTGGAAATTAATGAATAAAAACGTGTCACTCCCCTCTCCCTCCCCCTCCCTCTCCCTACCTCCCTCTCCCCCTCCCTCCCTCCCTCCCTCCCTCTCTCTCCCTCACACACACCCTCTCTCTCACCCTCCCTCCCTCTTTCCCGCCATCTGTCTCACCTTCCCTCTCTCTGCCCTCTCCTTCCCTCTCTCACCTTGCTTCTCAAGAGATTTCGGGCCGCCTGACAGTTCTTGCATCCGGCGGAGGAGTAGAGAGTGATGCGACCTCGAGGAGGACCGCTTCGAGGGAGGGCAGGTAAGAGAGGAGGAGGATGTCGTCTTCCCGAGCCAAAAGGAGAGGGACAGGGAGAGACTCCCGCCGAATCATTCGCCTTTCGAGGAGGAGAGTACGTACTTTTGACCGCCCGTCCAATGGATAGTTGACTCAAAAGAGACGCTGCGAATCTCGCAGGACTGGAGTCTTGACTTGGGGAACCAGGATCTGTGAGTTCTTCCTCTCGATAACCTCTCTCCTCCGACCTTTGTTTGACCAACATTTTCCCGTTTATTCCCTGGAGTTTTGACCGTTTCTTCCCCGAAAAGAGGGAGACTCCTCGCAATCCGGCCGAACGCGGCGGATCTGACGTCGCTGAGCTGGAGATTTTTCCGGCGGGTTCGCCCGAAAGGAGCTCGCTGGCGCTGCCAGCTGGCGAAGAAGATCCTGGTGACGTGACAGGAGGCCAGTCTTCCAAAGGGACTAACTCTCCTGAAGGCGAAATCTCCTTTGATTTGCGGCCGTTTGTCACGACTATGACTCGACAGTTGGGAGGGGTCTTTCCCAGAGCGGTACAGTGAGCGATTGTGCCCCACCTGTTTGTCACCCGACAGTTTCCCATTTCAAATAGGCGAAAAGGTAACAAATCTCGTGTTAACTACTTACTGGATTACTCTCGAAAAAGATGTACGGATTTTGTTTTTTTCGAGAGAAAGTGAACCCTCTCCAGCACCGGTTGGGCATTTAATATGCCGAGTGACTTCTCATTTCACATTTGAAAAAGTAGCTTGTCCTATGAAAGGTTTCAGTGAGAGTCGGAGGTTTTTGTTTTTGTTGAGGGATGAACAACAGTTTCTTTGAAGAATAAAAAAAAAAATGGATTACCAAACAGAACTCACGTTGTGGTATTTTCCGAGCCTCCGAGGACGAGAGTATCGGCCTGGAGACGAATCGCAGAGTCTATTATGGCTTCGGGTCGGAGATCGTCTTTTACCACTTCAATGGACGACATTACCTGAATTAACAAAGATCCCAGATTACCCAGACAGAATGATGCTTTAACAATCAACAATAAATCAACAGACATTCTTTTTCATTTCCTTTTTTATAATTTCAAATCGAATCCTTTTTTAGTCGCCTTATGGGTGTTCGAATCAGTTGCATGTAGAAAATGAGAATGAATTAAGATGAAGTCTGAAGCGTTCATTTTTCAAACGAATCAATTTTCCACATTTCACCTCCGACTAACGTCACGTATCGAAACCAATTTCGCAGAACACCTTAGACTTGGCAAAACCCAAAAAACACCCAAAAAACAAAAACAAGAGAAAAAAGTGGCAAACTCAAAAAACACCCAAAAAATAAAAAACAAGAGAAAAAAGGGGCAGCTGACTGACAGCCTTTCTACTGCGGGTTTGTTTTGAGCTCAAATTTCTGACCTGCTCTGATTTAGTTATCACTACAATAATAAGACCTACAAACGTTTATGTTGAGAGAAAGTGAGAAAAAAGGAACAAACATTATTCCTTTATTGAAATTGAAATAAGAGGGTTGCTTATCTTATCGAGAAAAGATCGAGAGACTGTACTAAAGTAATGATAAGAGCACTAAACGAGTGACAGCTGACCTACAGCCTTTCTACTGCGGGAGGGAGGGGGGAGGGAGCGAGAGAGGTTGGGCTTTTAAAGGCTGGATTGCCCATCTTTTTTTTCTACAAATTCCAAATCCATGAGGTATTCAATGTATAGCTCATAGAATTAAGAGGAAATAGAAACGTTTCTACAAAAAAATTACCACACAAAGTTCTAAAGACATTTAAATGTGCTGCAAAGAACTCTTTCAAAAATGGAATTCTCAACAATGTGTGGACGACAACAAGGTCACGTAAAAAGAAAATTTCAAATCATGTGAAATTGACTCGAATAACTTGGATTCGGAAAATAATTGTGTGATAATTGTGTGAACTATCGCTTAGTAACGAGTACAAAATATCCACTCAACGCCTTATTTCATGGAAAGAAATGTGGAGCCGCAATTCCAGACGTTCCATCTCGTCAAATAAGTCATTATTTTTTTAGGGTTTCTGAAGGAGTGAATCGATATTTAGTTCTTGAAAAGAATAAAGAAAGCAAACAGTTGACTATGAAAACTTTGAATTCGAGGACAATCGGAGGTTGGTTTCAATTCCAACTGAGAGCACATATACCCTGTTTTAATAGCTAAAAACTTGCAAAACTACATTTTCAAAGAGGTCAAAGGATTCAGCAAACACCAGAATAAGGAAACATCCACCCACATTTCTTTTAGCTAATCAATTTAGTCCATCCTATTTTATGCAACAGAAAGAGTATGCTGCAAGATCATTAATGATGAAGATGAGGGTACACCATGTATCGTGTCTCTGTACACACTTGTCCAATTTCTATTTGGAGACTGCCAATCAGAAGTTAAGAACTTTACCTTTCCATCACAAAGTGTGTGTGAGTGTGTGTAAGTGCGACCAATAACCCGGAAAGTGTACATGGAGAAAAGTTGACTTAAGTGGCGAAAAAAACATTTACGCTAATATAATAACGAGTGAAGTTTCTCATGCAAAGTAATTGTTGTTTATCTAATGTACCGGAAACGACTTGCGACTTGATGGTACACATCTGTATAAGCAACTAAACTCAAAATTCCCAATGCTCCAAGGAGTCAAGTAGCTTAATTGAAAAATACTGACTTCAAACGTTCGAGGAACATTCGACGAGACAGAAATCCAGAAACATTTTGGGACTAAAGAACCACCACTTTGAGACAGGTATGAGAAACACTGACATGATGTACAGTGTGACATCCTTTTTTTATTTTTAAAGTCAAACACTATATAAGGAGTACTGAGGTACGACGCACGAGAGGATAGAAAATAAGCGAGGAATATTGAGGAGGTTGAAAGTGAGGCTGTCCAGAGGGAGGAGAGAGAGTGAAAGAAGGTTTACAAAAAGCATAAAAGAGTGAGCTTGCCCATGAAGGTATAGTTGTACAGGGAGATATGGAATCGTCAAAATGTCTAAGGTTTGATTGTTTGATGTCGAAAAAAAAAAACAGTGTTTTTTGTTTTGTAAAAATCTTACCAAGGGTTTGAGAGAAAAGAACAGAATACCATCTCCAAGTCTTTTAAGTTCAGGGAAGCAAAAAAAAAGTAGACCGCAACCTCCCCTTGACATAACTTGCAAGTCTCTTACTATGAAATTGGAGTTGTGCCAAAAAAAGACACATAGAACAAATCCAAAAAACTGCAAATGTGCAAAAATGACAGAGACATTTTTTATTTTTTTCTTACTTAAAATCTCTTTGTTCGTTCATTCTCGTGAAAATGGAAGCAAAATAAATGGATCAGAGTGCCTTAGTAAGACAAAACATCGGATAACTCTTTGAATGAACCATTTTTATCCTCTATGTGTTTCATTCATACTCATTCAAAATTCCATGTCAAAAACATTTTCACAAACCTCATGAAGGTCACAAATGTCTTGCATGCTCTCTAAAAACGGTAGAACTCGATCTCGGAGATGAACTGCCACACGATCAAAATCCGCTTCACTGACTCGAACGAACTTCATTTCTGAAAAAAAAAAAAAAAAAAGGAAAAAGAGGAGGAATTCCTAAAATCAGACGATATGAGAGGGAGAAGGAGAGCACATACGGAAAAAACTTGAATGTAGATGCGTGGGAGTGTAGTAAAGTACCCAGGGGCTTTGTATTCTGATGAATTCTATAAAAAAAAGCATGTCTATGCGTGCAAGAGCCAATCCAGTAGAGAGAGGGAGAGAGAGAGAGAGAAAGGAAAGCTTCTGCTTCTGTTTCTGTCAAAAATACTGTTCCTATCAAACATACTGTGTCTGTCAGAAATATTACTGCTCTCATACATACTGCTTTTGTCCTACTCTTTCTGTGAAACGTACTGCTTCTGTTAAAAATACGATCGGTGCTGAACACTATCGCTGTCAAAAATCCTGCGCATGTGTTTTTAGCATAGATCAAAAGTGGCGCAATTTTCACCGTTCATATGCACAAAAGGCGTAAAATAAGTGTAATTCCCTAAGAGTTTTAACACACTACACCAATTTTACACCCTTGTGTACGTATAATACTTTGAAAAATACAGTACTTTTGATCTATAGTTTCACGTCTGTAATATTTCATACATGATTGACGTAACCAGCCATGTTATCTCTCCCCACCACACACAAAAAAAAAAAAACATAAAACAAATAAAAGAAGGGAGAATGCCACAAAACACAGTCGCATCCATACTAAAAACAACACTTATACCAACCTTGCTTTTAACAGAAACACCTCTCGAACCTTTCATTCTTCTTTCTCTAAAACATTACTTCCATACAAATCCTCCATCAATCCTTTCCCCAAACTCCCTACCGTCAACCCGCCTTAAACCTTACCCACGCTACCTTACCCTCTCCACCCCCTTCCCTTCCCCCCCCTCCCCTCTCCCTCTAAATCCCCATTCTCGCTCCCATCCTCAACCAAAAACCACACTAATTTCTGTCCCATAAATCCTCCTCCTCCTCCAAATCCCCACTCTCACTTCCGCTTTTCAAACTCAATCCTTTTCACTAATCTTCCATCCCTCCATCCCCATTCTTGCATCCTGGCCTTCTTGCCCCTCCTCCTTCTTTTAATCCCTATAATATATCCAAAACCGGGTATTGCCAAAAACCGATATTGCCAAAAATTTAGTATTGCCAAAAAACCGTGTACTGCCAAAAACTGAGTACTGCCAAAAACTGAGTACTGCCAAAAACCGACATTGCCAAAAAACCGTGTACTGCCAAAAACTGAGTACTGCCAAAAACTGAGTATTGCCAAAAAACCGTGTACTGCCAAAAACTGAGTACTGCCAAAAACTGAGTACTGCCAAAAACTGAGTACTGCCAAAAACAGAGTTTTGCCGAAAATGAAGATTGTCAAAACGCTATTTTCAACCAAAAACCGTCAAAAGCGAGCAATGTGAAACCGCGAATGTGACCAAAAACCGGTTATTGGAACTCTATTCTCCACCAATAACCTAGCAGTGTCAAAAACCAAACAGTTCCAAAACTCCAACAGTACCAAAAAACCGTAGCAGTATCACAAACCCTAGCAGAAATACTGCCATTATTTCTCACACATCCTACTCCTATTCCCCCATCCGCATGCCACACACCACACACGTCACATGCCACACACGTCACATGCCACACTTCCCCGTGCCACATCCCCCCTAACCAATCCCCCCTGCAGCCCTCCCTCCCTCCTTCCGTACGCGCGTTGGGCACGTCCGACACTATGTGCAGCAGCAGGAAGAGTGTGCCTCGGCCGGCTTTAGCTTCGGTGCACTCCTTGAGCGCCCACTGCAGCGCCTGCCGCCCCGCCGCGTCGTCACGCACCGCCACCACCACCACGCAGGCCGCCGCCGCCGCCGAGGCCATCGGCCAGCCGCCGCCGCCGCCACAGGCCACAGCCCACAGCCGAGCGGCAAAGGCAAGGGGGGGGAGGGCGGGGGGGGGAGGGAGAGGAGGGGGGAGGAGGAAGATCGGAATGGAATGAAGTCCAGTGAATCAGATAGGATCGAATGGAATGGGGGGGAGGGGGGAATCCGGAAGAGGAAGGAAGAGAGGAAGAGGGGGTAGGGAGGAGGAAGGGAGGGAGGGGAGGGAAGGAAAGATCGGAAGGAAGGAAGGAAGAAAGGGGGGACGTGGAAAGGGAATGACGGAAGCGAAATCGTCGAAGAGGGTACAAGACGTGTTGAATGGCTCGTCCAAGTGGATGTACGGATCACTATACAGTCTGGTACGGTTTGGGACAGATGTTGGAATACTGTTGCAAAGATTATGATGAGGAAAATACGGAGATGGTACGACCTACAAGGAAGGCCCAGGGACCGGCGGTGTTACCGTTGGGCGCGAAGTCAGGGATCCAATAGGGCGGCAGAACGAACATTTGGATGTACGGCGCGGATTTTCCGGCTTTGCGCCGACGGTCGTGAGGCTGTGAGAAAGGATCTCGGTTTTGTACAAGATCCGGACTCCACGAAACCGGGGTCACGTGACGAATCAGCGACCGTAGTACACAGGAATACTGTGCCCTGCTTCTGTACTATTTCTATAACTATTTCTGTCCTGTATCCTACTCTTGCAGTACATTTTTATGTTTTTACATTGGTCTGAAAAAGACAAAAAGTGAAAATAGATCGAGCGGTTTAGTGCGCACGTAATTTTTTACATTAAACGACTAGAATAGGTTTAGTGCGGAAAACGCACCTTTACTTTCAAATTGCAGAAGTCCAAAATATTACATCAATAGATTCACAATCGAAAGTCTTCATTGGTTGGCTGGTTCACTGTGAATTGTGACCGACATGAGGTTAAAACTTAAAAGATAGTTAATTTCTAAGCCGTCGAATTATCTTTGGACACGTCAGTAGACAGTTAAACAGTGTGACCCATCGTAGTAATAAACCGTAATTGTTGAAGGTTCAATACTATTTTCAGTATTATGGTTTGATGTTTTTACGTCACCAAAATATAAACCACGTCTCAAAAATTCGGCTATGGAGCTATTTCTGGATGGGAATTGATCATCGCGGTGGCTATTTTGGTTGCGCGACAGTCACCTACGTCAGCTTGTCAAGGATTGTACATTTTAAGTACACTCTGGTACAAGTTAAGTACAGTATCGCTGAGTTTAGATTTGACGGTCGATCCGTTGGCCAGCATTGAATTGCAAGATATCGTAACAACCGGTTAAAATCTTCCCGCGCTTGTTAACGTCGACCGTCATAATAAAATCAGCAATTCACACGGCCGGCCAAGGTTTACGGGTAGCAAAACTGCGGCAACCACATGTAAATAAAAGTGTTGCGCGCAGGCACTTTGTCACTTTTCGTGAGCTTCACTTTGAGAGCACATGTTGACGCGCAGATTGACAATGTCTTGTACGGACACATTAACTCGCACGAAAAGAAATAAACTTTGTACACGATAAAAATTGGACAGCGTAAAAATATCAATGAACCTAAATGAAAATAATGCGCATCGTCACGCGCGACCAAATCAAGCCACACTACACCGTGAATCGCTATTAGCGTCAATGTTTTTTTCGCCATTTGGAACATCTTTTCTCCGTACACACTTGTCGGATTGAATATCTGACGGTTGCGATTGAAATTTAATATTCTCAGCTTCCGATTGGCGGTCTCAAATTGAAATTTCAACAATTGTGTACGGAGAAAAGAAGTTTTAAGTGGCGAAAAAAACATTGACGCTAATAGCGATTCACGGTGTAGTTAACGACGTCAACTTGTGCGCTCAAACTTTAGCCGGCAAGCTAACGAAAATAGTAGTGTTGTGTATCGACAAAAAAAATATCGCGATGACACCGATACCAATAGCTATCGGTTATCGAACGGTCAAGGGTTCCGATATATCGCTCCAAGACCAACAAATTCCTTATCGGCGATAACTGGAAAAAATATAGTAAGCTACATAAAAGTATTTTGCAATATACTGCATTATATTATATTTTTTACTGTATATAGCGTTGCATGCCACGTGTAACAATCTGTTCCGTACTTTGTGTAACGTAGTAACGGTTGCTCAATACAATGGCATAAACCGTACAACTATACGGTAAGAACCGTACAATTATCTGTGATAGTTATCAGTACCAGTATTATCACGATAAAAAATCGATATTATCGGTTTTTAATTGACGATAACACCGGTGTCGATATATCATGCCAATATATCGATTATCGCCAGGCCAAAAAAAGGTACACATAGATAATCAGCAAAACCTTGTTGATACACAACACTACAAAATAGTCAATGCGATGATCAATTCCCGATATGGAATTTACCTTTATGCTGGAATCAACGTATGTTATATTTTCTCACGGAAATATTGACGCTGAATTTGATGATAGTTAACATCAACTTAATTGTGTGCACGCTTCCTTGCCACATTGTGAACATAATATACATAAATGTTTTCTTATGCAATTAATTAACTTATAGAGTAAATAAATATAAAAAATATTAACTTAATTTTGAGTTTAAAGGCCTAAAGCCAACAAAAAATAACGCTAATTTATACATCTAACACCAATTTGGGTACAGAATACTTAATTGTAGCCGATAAAGCCATGCGTTCACGTGGTCAATATTTCAACATGTGAGAACAAGCCCGCGCTAGTTTTCCACGTCTTTATTTCTATAAATCAAATATGATGACGCTTTCACATGTCGACGCATCTATCATACACTTTTCCTGTACATTTGTACAAACCAAAGAGATGATTTAGTACGAATTGGCAAATTCGGAAATTCTCTACATTACATTATCTTTACAGTCCTTTACACTAATTAAAAATTACCTATATCGGCGTAATTTAAGTTTAACGGTCAATAGTTAGGGGCGTCGAATTACACCATGAATCGCTTATAGTGTTAATAACAATATATCCGTGCCCCTAATTCTGACCCTTAAACCTTAAATATAACTAATAATACTAGTTTTTTCTTTACGTTAATATACGTACCGTTTTATTAGCGCCGGATCTAATTTGATCTGTATTTAACTCCCTTTCATAATTTGATGGTCGCCTCATGGACGTCTAACACACTTTGTTAGGTCATATGGCTTTTGATCACGAGTTTGAGTCTGTAGGCCGCCTTCATGCCTCCCTTCCTCTCTTTGCTGGCGGTTTGGGTCTACTATCGACGACGGGTGTTGCTCCCATTGCCTATTTGGGAAGTTGGTGCCTTGTTACCTCCACTATTATCTCTTGTTTTTTGGTTTGGGACACTCTTGTTCTTCTTAGCACTGTTCCATGTGTTTTGGACGGTGTGTTAGCCTTTCAACAGTCCCTTTTGGATGCGCCATGTTCTTTTATTCCGGTTGCTATCGCGGACATGTCGGTTCTTTCAGCTCTTGTTACAACATCAGTCGCCCGTGTTCAAGAACCCATTTCTGATCAGGTTGTTACCGCCACTAAGACCGAGCTTCTCGTGGCGCTTACTTGCGATTCTTCGCATGCGTGCTTTGATGTTGGCGGGAGGTCATGAAACCTAATATGTCGTTAATAACACTATTTCATTATTTACACTAATAGTTTTTTAAAATTAGAAGCCATTCACGGTACAGTTATTACGAAGTTTTACATGAAAACTTTCCCATTTAACGTTAATTTTAAGTGGACAAATATGGTATTCACTCATGTTATAATATTGCAACCGCCAGCTATAGTGAAGGGCGCCTATTGCTAATGACTTACGGGTTGCCAAGCAACTAAGATGTTTGACAAACGCTACAAATATATATTTTGTCGTCATATTCCTTGTGACATCATCTACCATGTCATATGCATCGCACCAAATACCACTTTTAATCGTGCTTATGCGCATAATTTATCGGCACGATGCGATGTAAAGGGTGCAATAGAATAAGGTTTTCTACTAGAATAAACTGTGAATTGCTTCGTCAAAAAATGACCTTATATTTTTTTAGAAATTGGGCCTTTTAATTTTTTGTAACCTTACGTTGCTTCGATATATTGCGGCATATATATATTGCATATCGAGAAAATATATCGGTAAGATATCGCGATTTTGAGCTCATCGATATATCCATTACCGGGTACTCGAAATTAGGTACATATCGAATATCGACAATGGACCCTTCGATACACGAGACTAGTTAGAACCAATTGTTTCTTTGCTTGTCGTTGTTTATAATCGTCCCCTTCGTTAAATATAAAAATGAATTGGTGTAAGAAGTGAAACTAGTGTGGAAGGCAGTTTTTTTCTCACTTTAAGGAAATGGATTAGGATTAAAATATTAAGGATAGGTAAGCATTATTGTATGGACAACTATGCAACTGCCACAATTAAACCAGATAATCTCAAAAAGAAATTTTAACTTTTCCAATATTTGCAATCCTTCCAATTGCAAACAACTACATCATATAACAAATAGTGCAAGAATGTTGATTAAAGCTCGACCGATGGTTTCGAGACATTCATTTCATCCTCGAGGAACTGATGATTTTTTTTATAGCTAACGAACATACGATCTTCAAAAACCTTAAATACGAGGAGTATAATAGGGAGAGTGAGGGATTGGAGACCCCCTCCCTTCCCTAGTAGAGTTTCGACCATAGTTCAAAAGTAGGTGAAAGTAGGCCCATACAGTATGCCTATTGTATGCAAAACATACAATATGCCCTTAAGACCCATATTGTATTGGTCGAAAAATGAAAAAAAAGGTTAAGAGGGTTGAGTTGCACATCGATCGATAGAGAATTAAACGGCATGTCTAAATTTTGAAAAAAAATCGGACAAAAAATATTTTTTCTGTGAATTTTGAGATTTTTGTTATTTCAACCGTCAGATTCGGACGATCGGACGGTCGCTGATCAAAGTAGCGATCTTAAGAAGATCACGTGAAAAGCCCATAACACAACTTACGATAGGACAATTTGTCATATTAGCGTCTGCAATTCTGAAGGCCACACTAAATAAAGCCTCAAATTGACCAACCAGGTTGCCCGTACGCGTTTTTTTTCCGGCGGAATGTCATCCTACGCCGCGTCAGTTCGCTAAAAAATTTCGTCAGGTGGCGTACGCTGTACTATGATCATACGTCATATTCGTACGATCGTACAAAAGTGTCCGCAACTCACACCCATACAATATGCCTACTCTACGTGAGTTTAGTGCCAAGTTTTGTGCGCCTACCAAAGGCCTACCATAAAAACGCCTACTTTTGAACTATGGTTTCGACCTGCTTCAAGGGATCTGAGCTCAGGTTCGACTGTTCAAACATTACGCATGTTTATAAATTTACATCAAACGCTTGTACCCGTACTATACGCATACTTTCTGCGTTCTTTACTGTATTACTTTATTTCCTTTGCAAAACACCTTGTGTCGTTAAGGTACACGTTCATACATAAGTCTGTAATTGACATGTGTTTGGTGCCCTACTTTGAGCCGTCTATTCTCAGGTTCCGGGCTTAAGAGTTAAGACAGCTCGTAAGGTACGGATCCGAGGGAATCGAGCCGTACGATATCCATGTCGAGATTCCAGTCAACCCTAGCTGCAATACTTCGCTGCGGCCAGTAGGGATGATTCCATAAGCGACAAAGTGGGGTACGGTACTGTACTGCAACTTAAAGGATTCTGTACGCTTTCGTACCAAGTCGTGGTGTTTTTTTTTTTTTTTTTAAACAGCTTTACCGGAGAATATCGAGATTCTCCATGGTTTCAGGCGCAAACATGGACCGTCCGATATTTTTTGTGGCGTCATCTGCTAAGCAATCGCTCCCTTTGGCCCTGCAGATGGTCACTGTCCTCAAACTGTCCTCGAGGAGGACGCTAGCCAGGCTACAGGCTGTCGTGAATATGTACACGTGGACCAATAACTCAGCGCCACGAAGGATGACCAATGAAGTTTTGAAACGTCCAGAGGCCATGTTGCCTCGGACAAGGTGGAAGCGAATCCACCAGAAACCACCGGAAAATCTTTGCCGGAAGACATCCTGTCACGCTTCCTTAGCCTCGCCTTCAGCCTTCGTGGTTTGCCGCGCATATGTCTCTGCGGTATTAAATGATGCCGTACATCTCACGCAAGGAGATAGTACGGCCATACAGGTCTGAGATTCAGATTGCACGCTTGAACATCTTTGACGGATTTGAATATCTAAACAGGCCTACGTAGGACCGCCCGTAGTTAAACACGTAAAAAGAGCTGCGTTGCTGAGAGACACGTGGCGTGAAAGGAGCTTCCATTAACTGATTCTGTACAAGTACTGCCACCCGTCTGATGGAAAGTCCACCTCAATGTATCCATAGGCCGTTAAACGGTATGCCACGTGTCTATCTCTGCGGACGCCACTCGAATACATGTATCGCCATGGAGGCTTTGCGACAGCTTGTCGCGGCACATACTACAGTACAGTATAGTCTGCTCCGTACATATGGGCGATTACATAACAGTCCGAAGATTTTAAGATTTCTGCCACCATTTTTGTAGTTAAGCGAACATTTTTTGTTTTTTAGTAGCTCTTGGCTTTTATAACGTCACGTCCACTGTTGCTGTCGCGCAGACGGCCACTTGGAATTTTTTTGACGGATGCTGTTGAGAAGCCAGTCACTTGGGAAATAGTCACAGACGTCTAGCAACTATAGTACAAGATTCAGTACAGTACAGTACAGTACACCGCCAATCGCTATTAGCGTAGTGTACGCTAATTCCGTCCCGCTTTATTTTATTTTATTCTCAAATAATTATCCATACTATTTAAAAAAACCATAATTCCTAATTAGAGTAGACGATTTCTTCGAAAATTTCCAAATTCCCAATTAGCGTAAGCCACGCTAGTTATTAGAATACGCTAAAGAAACTTCTACGCTAATAGCGATTGGCGGTGTACTGTTGCAAAGATGTACGGAATCTCCTAGCTACCTCAAAAAAGGTGTCATTAGTGATTTTGTCGCGTTGCTATATGATAATGTCGCTGGGTGTGGTCACAGTAGGTGAGTGGTCCTGTCGTGTTTTCGGCCACACGTCAGTAGGCGATAGCGGCGGCAGGCAGATGCGATAAATCGGCAATCCGACATACGAGAAAGTAAAACATTTTTGACAGGGTACAGTACACTACACCGTGAATCGTTATTCGCGTAAAGGTTTCTTTAGCGTGTAGGAACAATTACCGTTATTTACGCTAATTGAGAATTTGGATTTTTTCAAAAAAAACATACATACTGGACATTTACTTATACTAATTTGGATTTAAAAATAAATAAACACCCGCCCCAAACTTGTTTACACTAATATAGATTCTGTTCAAAATCTGACAAATCGTACACAAATCGTACGTTCACACTGTCGAAACGCGGTTACCGGACGAATATGTGAGAACATGATTTTTGACAACCCGATTGCATCCCCTTTTTAGAGCGCATATTCTCATGCGTCCGTGGTTACTAAAGCCCATTAATTACACTTTCTCACTTAAAAAGGTACATTTTTGTACGGTCCGACACCAACCGTACAACACTCTATTTAGATGATAAAAATTGGAAAAGAACCCTAAATGGCGTAAAAGAAAAAACAGAATATTCCATGCTGTTTAAGAATTTGGGGAAAAAAAAAAGATACCTTAAATAGCGTCCATTACGCCAATACCGATTCACGGTGTACAGTACACCGTCGATCGTATTTAGCGTGTAGAAATTATTAGAGTAAAGAAAAAATTAGCGTCATTAAATCTAATTCAGTGCCAGGAGACGTGGCAAATTATGGTCCACGTCCTTAAATAGCGTCATTTATTCTATTTAAGGTTCAAGGGTCAAACAAATAAAAAGTAGTAAGGACTGAAGCCGGAGGGCTCCCAGGTCCTTGTCTCTCGAACGAGCACCGACCACAAGTACGGAAAAACTCGTCCAAAGCCACACCCAAACAACCAAATATCTCGACCGCCATCGGAATGAAGCCATCCATAGCGTCGCGATGGGCAAAATCACGCTCTTTCCTTTTAGCTGCGTCACGGGCAGCCACTCCCATATGCCGAGCCGCTTGGTTGACGATTGTAGTTGAGGTAGGGTTCGTCAAAACAATGTCACCAAATGTACGACGCACACCATCAAGTAATACAAGGTCGATCCGACGCGAAGGAATAATGTGAGAGACCTCGCGACAAACAGAAAATCCCCCCTCAAAAGCGATAGTAGCGATGGTGTCTCGAATCGTGTCGTGCGCATGAATCAACTCGCCCCCGTGGGAGCAACGAAGCAAATGGACCCCGTCAAGCTCGAGAACATGGCCGCAGGAGCAAACAAGTGAGCCAAGCAAAGGTGGGTGAGGGAGGCCAAGCCGGAACCTAAGGGCCGTGGTGAACTGAGCAAGGGTGAAACGAAGAGTGGATAAGATAGGAACGGCCAATAGCCAAGCTCCAGAGCCAGGTCCGCCACAAGATAGAAAACGTGCACGTGAAGAATTAGAAGGAAGCACCTGAAGAAGCTGGAATTTAATAGCGGCGACAACCCGATCAGAAATGGATTCCTGAACACGCGCAACTGTATCGTAACGAGGGTGGAAAAAATCGGCATGTCCTCGATAGCAGCCGGAGTAAGAGAACGTGATGCATCCAAAAAGGACCGCTGGAAGGCAAACTCACCATCCGAAACACGAGGAACCACGGCCCCAAGAATAGGAGTGTCCCCGGCCAAAAAACGAGAGACAATAGTGGAAGCAACAAGGCACAAACTCCCCAAATAGGCGGCTGGAGCAACACGCGCCGTCGAGAGTAAACCCAAACCGCCAGCCAAGACAAGAAGAGAGGCTTGGATGCGTGCCCCAGGCCTAGACTCGCGATCAAAAGCTCCACGGCCTAGCAAACTGTGGAGGACATCCATAAGCCGATCATCGAATGCACAAAGTGAGGACACAAAGGATGGGGTGGGAGGGGAAGTCCGACTAAGGTAGCAGGGCCGGTGAGGAAAACACCGTGTGAGAAGAGCAAAGGCCACCTGGGGATCAGAAAGGTGAGGAAGGTCGTCCACGTGAGATAAATTTGTCTGGAGAGCGGAATCAAGGAATGTTGTGACGTATGGATCGGAACCCAGTGGGCAACCCAACACACAAATGCCTTCAGAAGGAGGAGGAGTCTGAAAACCAAGAGGGGGAGTGAAAGGAGGAGGAATAGGACGTGGGGACCAAACAACACACTTAGAGGGCTAGACCGAAAGATTGAGTTCGGCCAAGCGAGCCTTGAAAAAGTCATAGGCCGGTAAAACCTGATCCGAAGGACCCATAATGTGTGTGTCATCTGCAACTGAAGGGAAAAGACAAGAAGGATAAGCAGTTGCGGAAGCTCGGAGGGCGCGGTAATGGGCTAGGGAAAACAAAGGGCCCCCAAGAGGATCACCGTGACGAGTGCCAGTTGTGGAGGAAAGTGGGACCAAATCATCATCACTGGAGAAAGAGAGGCTACTGCTCAGTGAATAAAAAGCTTTCACAAAAGGAAATATCTGGGCAATCGGGGAAGGTGCAGCCATAAGCTCCGAAAAAATTGCATTCCGATCCATTGTATTAAAGGCATTAGAAACATCAACCCGGAGGACTAACCAATCTGGATGGGCATCTAACAAAGCCCGGATCCCATGAACCACGGCCTCAAAACCCCCCGGGTTGCCACTCCAAACTGATGAGGAGAGAAATAATCATGGAAAGCGGGCTGGAGCTGGATGCAGATGGCGCGGGCCACCAACCGGTACAATACCTCGCCCACTGCAATAGGGCGGATTCCCCCATTGGGTGTGGTGACAGCTACGAGGCGGGAGGCCGTGAGGAGATCACAAATACGGGAAGGGACAATGCCAGCTGCAATAAGGGAACAAACACGAAAAAACATATCAAAACCTCGGGCACCAGATTCTGGAGGCAAAACGTCGCGAAAGAGCTCAAGAGCTCATAAACAGTGCCCGAAGGACCCCCCGCTGAAAGATGTGGAGAAGTCGTAAGGGCTTTAATAAAGGAGTCTCGATCCAAGATCAAACACTTTGGCGGCTCGAAGGTGTGAATAGAGGGGGACTGAGGGGTAGGAGCTGGTGGATGAAGAGCCCGGAGAATCTCAACAGTCGCGGCAGACCGAGGAGCGGGATTAAATGGTTGGAGGGCCCGAACCGCTCGAGAGAGCTCACCCACTCGACCCAAATGAACCACACGACGATAGGAAGATGGCACATCTGAAGTCCGAGATGTACGACGTGGAGTGAAAGAAGCACTCGCAACTCGATCCTCGTGCTCGGCATGAAGGGCCCGCCAATCACCTCGAAGGAAACGTCGACATCGGGCCATAGTTTCTCGGGCCCCGCTACCACCCCCACGGCCAGGTAAGACTAGAACCCAAAGTGAAAACATGAAAAGGAGGTGCCAAGGTCCAACATCCGTGGGATCCGAATAAATACGGGACAAAGGAAGGTGGAGGGCGTCCTGTACGATAATCCGCACAGCCATGGGAATCCGCGTGTATAATCGCGGACGGGGGGCCCCCAAATCATAAGCTCCGAGCACGTCTAAATCGCGTACAAATGCCCAATCTTCGCTCGTAGGTCCGGACGGGAGTATGGTGGAAGAAAGGGTACAAGAGGAAGGGCCGCTCTGGGCCAAAAATTGTTGACAACTCTTTGTATGTCGGTCAATACCGACCCCGTTCGCGAAATGGTTATGACAGCCGATACATTCTACCCGTGTTGAGGCTTGTTTGCGAGGTTTAGGTGGAGGAGGTGAACGAGGGAGAGGAGGCGAAGATGCACTGCCGGACATGGTCATTGAATGAGAGGGAGAAGCATGGGACGTGAAAGAGGGAGAGGAAGGGGGAAATGGGAAGGAAAAAAGGAAACCCTATGAAATAGATGGTGGAAATGGTAGTGGGACGGAACCATGGGTAGGGTGGGAGAAAGGATGCACTGGAGTTAAAACGGGGAATATGGGGGAAGGGACCTAGCGTCTGCTTTTGGGAAGAAATGGGGAGGAATTGCTGCTCTGAGGGGAGGGATAAGATATTATTATTATTATTATTATTATTTTTTGTGTGTGTGTGTGCGGTTGTGTGTGTGGGAGCGTGTGTGTATGAGGTGTGTGTAAATTTAGTGGGGGGAAAGGGATTTCTGCCGTGGAATGGAAGGGGAGAAGGAGATTTATGGAAAGGGGCCACACCTGGCGGTTACGCCAATGTGCGTGTGTTTGACAGCGGCCGCAGGCCGGATGTGGAGGTACATGATTACGGGGACTATTACGATTGTTGTTTTTGAGGAGGGCGTTTTAGTCATCATGAGGTGTCACATATTATTCCATCGTGGGGATGGATATTGCTTTGTTCGATGGTGACCGATGTATTTTTGGTGACATTATTTCGATGAACCTTGCTTTGGTTGCAGTCGTTCTTTATGCAGCTCGACACGTTGGGGTGGCCGTGTGATGCTTCACAAATGAGCGAGATTATTCACATTGTAATGTCATGAATGCGTCTTGTATGATTATTACTGCGATGGGTCCAGATATTTGGTTGTGTGGGAGTTGGGTTCCTCCGTACTTGTGGTTCACACCCTTTTGTGGGGAGGAGCCTTGGGAGCCGTTCTCCTTAGGCCTTTTGGTTTTGATTCTTTTTATCGACGTTTATTAGTGGTTTTATATTAAGTGCAAGCTTTTAGTCTACTTCGAACTGTTGGTGCTGTTATGGTTGGAACTCCCACTACATTCATCACCGAGCCTAGAGGATTGAAAGGGTTAGTTCTTTTAACTTTGTTGAAGTTATGTTAGGTGGTTTTTGTTTTGGATGCGTTACTTTGTTGTTGTTTTGTGCTTGTTGTCCCTTTCCATGTCTTTTGTTGGCTTGCCCTTGTTTGCGTGTCCATTCCTTTCTTTTTTCCGACCTGGATTTCCTTTTTGTTCGCTTCCACCCGTGTTTAGTTTTTCAGTTTCGTTTTTGCCTTTCTTTTACTTTCCGTTTCCATGTAATCAGATAGTTTACCACTGTGCTTTCTTAATCTTACAATTTATAACATTTAGTGTCCCGATGATGCAACACAGTAAGATTCACTGGAAATTTCCCCATGTAAGCACATGGCTAGCACAAGAATTAGATTGAAGAAAGCGAAAACGGAGGAGCGTAAACGAATACAAAGAAACAAGGAACAAAGGAACATCAAATTTCTCTATGTTGAGGGAACAATACACAGCACTTCAGGATAGAGTTCCATACGACAAGTGTTGTTTCAGATTTTCCGTAGAAGTGAGCTTGGAAATAGCTTTAGTATTGTGACGAGACAAACTGGCCCGATGAGTCTATTACCTCCAATATGAGGTGTGCGTAATCGTCGCCCATTTACACTACGCGATTAGCCAGTTTCCCCTTAGTTGGAAGCCCTAGAGATATAATGTTTGTAAATCCATCATTATTAATTGTTGTGGCGATAATATGTTTATGCTCTCTTCTCATGTTCATTACAAGCTTCCATGTGTATATCTTTGCTTCGAACAAGCTTGTCAAGATACTACAATGCCATATATTACTAACTAGATTGTATCGAGTTGCTACATTATAAAGGTTGCTTTTAATTCACTCAGTGGCAGAACATCACACATAAAGTTTATAAAGTTTGGCTCAAAGTAAAATCAAGGGACAAGACTTTAATGCAAACACCGAGATTCTGATGAGAAAATTTCCTTTGGCAAACTAAATAAGGATTCCAAAATTTGATTACGACTCTTGGTTGTCATGTGTGAGCAAAGAGTCAATATGTGAACCACAGATTAGTGTGGACAAGCAAATGCTCCGGAAAATATGCAATATGAACCACACTATATCTCCATCCACTCAATCAACATGAAGTTGTTTTTCTCCTCTTTCCTAAACTTAAGAAAAAGAAAAAAAATGCTTGTAAAGCAAGTCCCCAGAATAGAATGTGCATGACATCAGCAAATTTAACCTATTCCTTATTGGAACAGATCATTACAAAACATACTCCGGGTTTATACACAATTTGATACGATGGACTATGGGACAATTAAAGCTTGAAAATGAAGTGAGAAGCTTATTGTATGTAAAACTTCTTTTTATGTTTATCGTGTGAGAAAAACCATCAACCGCCAATTAGAAAATCCGGGAGATGTACAATTGGTAAAGACTTAAGTAAAAGACACGGGGATTTAAGAAATTAATGTGATAACAAGAAACAAAACAAACAAGTTACTACAAGAAAGCTATTATTATTTACTATTATTTGTTCATAAACTCCTCCGTAGAATAAAAGCAAACCAATATCCCTTCCTAGTTCTCGAAATACTCCTAAACTTAAGCAAAAACAGACTAAAATCTCCAGCCCGTCTCAGAACCCTCCCTGTACCCATTAAAAAAACGGACGAATCACATAGAAATCGTTGTAAAAACCCACCGGAATTCCGTTAAACGCTTCTTCAAGCATTACTTGCCGTACTGCAAGCTTTACAAGCTTTCCTACAAGCTCCCCCATAGTCTCCTTCTCCAACCATATAAGGAACATTTTTCGAACATTCTCCGGCTATTGCCCACTCCTCACACCGAGGATCGTCATTGGTACAAGACGTCGGATCTCGCGTGGGTTGTTCAAAATTTGACACGTGGATCCATTTTGTCGCGGACCATTTCTCTCCTTTCAAGACTGGGCAACCAGTATGGAGAGACATCTCGTCGGTACTTGCATCGGGATGAAGACTAAAGAACAGCAAAGCATCTCCTTTTGCCGGTTTTACTGCAACTCCAAAGGGTGGGTAGAGGTAAAGTCGAGAGTGGATTGTAAACCAGTAAGGGGGTCGATGACACGATTTCCTTATTTTAGGGTTAGTTGTAAATATAGATGATTTTGAAGAATGGGAAATTTATGAATTTTCTGAGCATGCATGATAAAAAAAGTGATTCATTTGCAGCAAATCGGAGTTTAAACACTTTCTCTGATCCATTTCATAACTGATAATCCTTATCTTGTAAGGTTTTTAGAGATGGAAACACGTACCAGCAACACCACTCTTCCCACACTCAGACCAGGTATCATCTTTCTCCGATGTATCCTGTCAGTCAATCCCCAACCAACAGAAACAAAAAAAAATAAAAATCAGATCATGATTTAACGCATGAAGGTCCGGCGTTAAAATGTATCAACTTTTGCAAATAAGGCTGCTTATCGCTGCGAAAACTCAACATTCCTTCCTGCCTAACAATTTCCCTAATAGATGAACTCACTTGCGAGCTCGGAAAAACAGTTTCTCCACCATGTTCGACATCTGAAAGGTACATAAGAACTGTGGCTATACGATGTCCTCCCATTTGAATGTTTGTCTTGTCATGGAAAAAATCAAAATGGGCATCGTATTTCTGTCCATGATTGTAACGAAGAACTTGAATAGCCTCTCCGTTCTCTGCAACAGAACATACCAACACATAGATCAGCTACTATAGAAATTTCAAATAGGCGCAAACCCTTATGTCCCTATAACTATCAGTTTTCTGAATATGTATAACATTCAAACTGGATCAGCATTACTTTTACCAAGAAAGAGCCAGAAGGCAGAAAAAACTAAGAAAATACACTACACCAAGAAATTATTAGTATGAGGACTGTTTTAGCGTTAAATATTCCATTTCCGTTTTAGATGACATGGACAATTATCAACCGCAGAAAGAATTTGCACAAATAAAAATACGATACTTTGTGTTCAGAGGACAAAAAAAAGCGGGACAAAAATAGAGTTTTTAACGCTAATAGCGATTCGCGGTGTAGTGCAACAAAGTGGTTTAACTTACATAAATGGGCATTAACAAATACAAACCATAAACTATTGCCAAACATCAAATCTGCAGTAGTAGTCTTATCACATACACACACTATCAGCTCTAAATCGTTATTAAAAAATCTTACTTAAAACACTTACTTTCATGCATCCTCTATGGAAAGTATACTGCTGACACTTGCAATCTACAATAGAGACCAGGCCCTAAAAAGAGGTTTCAATGAAACGAAAGCAACATAAGTGACAAAAAAACAAAAAAAAACAAATGTAAAGAATTTCTACAAGTCTTCTTCTGGATTTTGAAGATATTAGGGCTCAACTGTTCCATGTTAAGACTAACCTTTGGGAAGAAATGTCCATGCAGCGATACGTTCCTCCACCCTTTTCACAACTTCGTCCTGTAAGAGCCCCCATGTCCTTTTTCAACATGAGAACCAAAAAAAGAAAGAAACCAAAAAAGAATGCAATAGAAGAAACAAAAAGAAGAACACTCTCTCCCTCAAAACTTCTAGAAGGACAGATGTCCAAACTCCATCACACTTCTCTTGCCCATTGTAACGCTTAATAAAAAAAAGATGGAATTTTCTCCTACCTCAACCTGAAAAAAAAAAAAAAAACAACAATAACATTACATAAAACAGAAAGTCGTTACTTTAAGGAACTGGAGACGAGGCCAACAATCTGTAGTTCTACACGGTGCAACAAAATAATCACTCCTATAAATAACTTTCAAGTATCCTAAATAAGATATGTGAGTAGCTCTAAACTGGACTGCTTAACTACCTATGACCGAAGTTGCGAAATTAAATCACTAAACATGCCCATCAATCTTGAAAACGCAAGAGAAGAGAAGAAAAAAATAACATAAAACAACTGTTGGTAAGACAAGAACAAAAAGGAGAGTAGATAAGAGACATAGTTATTGAAAAAAAACGCCTAAAATACAAAAACAAAAGGGCATGACATTAAACACATTTCTGCGATTGATGAATAGGTTTTAAACTGGATTTGGTAATTGTCGAGCAGGAATCGTAATATTTTGACATGGAAATCACAAATTCAGTCAATAATATTGACTATTGATCATCTGTCAAAGAAACAATAATTTACTCAGAAACTGCTTTTTCACCTCATTATGTGAACGTGAACCGATAAAAACCATCTGCAAATAATACTACTTGTTGCACAAGTTAAGGTTCAGTAACAAAAAACTTTCAAAAAATCAAAGAACGAGGCAGCTCAAAGCTGTTCATTCAAACTGAAAAGGCAACATATCAGATAATTGACAGCTTAAAAAGCAGTCATCGGAAGTAGACAATATAGAGAAAGGATTTTGCATTGACTCCACATTACACCATCAATTCCAATTCAGCTCCAAGTTTTCATGGAGATGAGGCAGTGAAGAACCACCTTCATCCACTAAAACCTTCACTCATGAAAATTTTAACAAATGTTTCGTTAAACAGTATACATGGAAAAACATGTCAGCCACAACAATCTCCTTCATCCATATCATTGCATTCATTCACTAACCTATTCGACTGTTATATGATAACACATACATTGTCAAACTCTGTACTCTTTTTTGTGATTTTCACTGCAGTAACAGCGACAAGCAAAAATAGCCATACATAGGCAGGGAGAGGGAGAGAGAACTGTCATCGGGAAACCCTCACACCCAGTTTTCCCTTTGAGCAACAGCAAAAAAGGTTAGCGAATTTAAGAAGTGCTGAAGTTGCACCTGATACTTGTCAAGGAACATTCCTGCGCTCGTACGGATTTCACTCAAAACACCTTCCCCGCTGTCATTATCAACCACCATTGACCTCTCCACCTTGTCCCTTGCCTGATTGATTGGTACCATCGAACGAACAGAGGACATGCCGCACAACAAAACAGAAGACCACAAATCAAGGGTGAAAGTGAGAGCAAGTAGTATTAGGAAAAGATGCATCACCTTAGCGGTTATGAACATCCCCCAGCTTGTACGGATCTCACTAGCCAAAGCCTTTCCCGAGACAGTATCTGCGACCATCGACTGCTGTAGTTTCGGCTTTGCCTGCCACATGGCATTGCAGGAAAGTCCCAAAACCCCACGGCAAAGAAAAATGGGCTATGTGGCCAAACTTGCAACCTTCGAATTACATAGCACAAGTGGCAATTAAAAAAACCATCCCGAGCAAGGCAGCAATAGGGGTTCCCTAATTTCCTCCTTTCACAAGTTTCTGAAGTTATTCCAGAAAAGGAGGAACAGATTGCAATATCCGGGTGCAGCAGTCACAGATAACAATAAATGACATTTCAGTCACAGACAACAACACATGAAATTTCAAATTCAAACTTTTTTTTTAAATGCTCATTTACTTACTATGGGAAGCTAGGATTGATTTAATGCTTCTATAGAGTTTGTCGATGTAACTTGCCTAAAACAAAAACAAAGATATACTAACGAGAATAGAATCGTCCAAGTACTATCAGGTAACTGCCCAAAGTCAACAGTCAGGTAAAAAACCCCGTCCAGCCATCATTGCTTAATGAACGCGCACTCTTCTTTAGGAAGAAGAAAAATAAAAGGGGACGATAGCATGCACTCTATTTGTTGCACATATTAACCTGTACTCATGATGGCTTGCACTGTAGTCAACTGTTGTTGAAACAGTAAAAATCTCATAAGTGGTAAAGATAAACCAGAGCCAATGAAGGGTACAAACAGATTATTACGGTAACTATAAAAAATGCAATTCTCAACAGCGTTCTTCCTGTTTTTAAGACAACGATAACTAGACTAGACTAATTGTAGATACTCCTGGACCAACCAGCGTTTGCGGCGACCATAAGACAGTCACAATTGGAAACATATAAAAATTGCATTTTTGTCATCAAGTTTCAAATTCAACTGTTCGACTCATTACTATTGAACGTTCGCGCTACTATAAAAGGTTAATGGTTCAATTGTTTTTAGGCTTTGCCTTAACTAGCTATAGTTTCAACTGCCTAAATGCAATATAGGCTATTTTGAACTCCCAATGAGACCAATGGGCTTACCAGGCCGACGAGGTGGTCACATTCTTCACTAGACAAAAATCCCTTGTACAAAAATGCTCTGGCAACACATTCCGGGAAACCAAGTATAAGTCAAACAGAAAAAATTATGCAATAATTTGTTCATCGAGTTTCCTCATCTGAACAGTGCACGAAAAGGCATCCATCACCCAACCAAAATGCAACAAGGGGATTCATGTCGACCACAGACGGAGCGACTCTCAAGCAGAAAATGCAAAGGTCTCTCAGCTTCTAGTCCGTTTCAAATCAGTCCCTAATCAGTTTCTAAACAGTTTATCAGAAAAAAGAGGACAATTCATATGAATGCACGCACATATCCATCACTGCCATTCTAAGAAAAGAAAAAGCGAAAGTGGTCAAACGCCAGATTTTTTGCTGCTACAAGTGGATAGAAGTGAGTGTCGAAGATGGGAGTAGTATGGAATTTACATGCTAAGTGGTTGCAATAGGATGATAAAATGATGATAAATGTAATGATGATAAATGTAGAATGTAGGGTGGGAAGGAAATATGACTCACCTTGGTTTCCAAGAAAGTTGAATAACTTTAGTAGGATCGATAATTATCGGATCGGGGCCCCTCAAAAGAGATTTTCCTCCTGCATGAACTCCACCACTCTTTCCTCCTCGGTAGCTGACAAAATTGCCAAAAAAAACAAATTGTTTCAACCACAAACAAAAAGGTACCTTAAAAAAAAAAAAAAACTATTCATTACCAGAACACATTGAAAAAATCGAACCAGGGAGGTTTACCATAAACAAGTGCAGCAATGGAGGTAAATTTTCAATTTAAAACATCTCCAAAAAAACAAAAAAGAGATAAAGTGCTCTCAGCAATGCAATGTCATACGACTGGAATGCATGCTGACATGGCATCAATTAGCTGACATGGCAGTAAATTACCTATCTCCTATCCATCCGGGCAGGTCATCGGCCTCCCACGCCTTCCCTAGACTGAATTCCAACACCAGACAGGAGACAATGGTCCAAAAAAGGACCACAGTGTTCCTAAAAACCAAAGGCGCCATGATAGGATCTAAGAATGGCAGATAGAATGGCGTTTCTTTCCAGTTTTAGGGCTACAGTAGAATCTTCGAATGAAACCTTCAGGATCACGTTTCAAAGTACCGAACTTCCGAACTTCCAGCATCAAAATGTTCGCGCAAACGTCAAAGGGAGATTCCAGACGAGCGTGACCTACAGCGGTGTTCCATGCAAAGAAAGAGTGTCCGGTCTATTGCGGGACAGAGTAAGGGTACTTTCGCATGTGCTAAAGTTACAGTTATTTTCTGTCGTTTTCCTCCATAAATTAGAAAAAAATGAGAAAATCCGCAGCCGTACCAAAAATATGAAATTACCACCGTACAAGTTGCGTTACCTTCAAACTTTATGTGTACTGTAGTTTGTCGTCTAGCGCGATGTAGTTTGTCATCTAGCGCGTTTCGACCCAATATCGCGTCCTTCCAGGTCATCTTCAAACTTTATTTAAAATCAGGTAAACGAATAGGCAGATGCTGTCGCACGTGCCGTAAGCTTTTTACAATTTTTGAGCGCGAAGTACCAAAAAAGAACCCACCGCACGTTTCCAGCCTGTGCGTGACTTTTTCCCGTGCGCTTTTTTCCGTACAGGGGCCGTGGAGAGGGTTTCGACCAACGGACGCCAATTCGCAAAAGCGCCTCTCTCTCTCTCTCTCCTTCTCCCACTAACGCGTCTATCTCACAATTCTTGCAATGAAAGAAGGCAAGAAAGGTATCAAATGAAAGATCTATAAAAAAAAAATCTTTTGGCTGTCTTTTAGCTTATTTTGGTGGCAAGTAGAGTGAGAAGGGACGAAAAAACAAAATCGGGAAACCATGGCGGAATGTTTTGGAATTTGTGACGTCAACGCTAGCATAAGTACGCGTGACGTCAAAATGTCACGAACCCTAAACATCTACAATGTCACAAGTAACAAGACTTCTACAACGGTCTCTATTTTGTAAACGTCATCAATTGTCGCGAGTTTTGTACGCGTCTACAATCATCACAAATTACACCCACGTCTACATCCGTCACAATCGAGAGTTACGATTTCTAGTGTTGTGTATCGGTAAAAAAATTATCACGATAATACCGATACCGATAGTTATCGGATATCGAACTGTCAAAGGTCTCGATATATCGGTATGAGACCAACAAATTCTTTATCGGCGATAACTTAAAAAAATATAGTATTCATGCAATAGTACTTTATAACATATTGTATTATATTATTGGTTGTATATAGCATGGCATGCCACGTATAAGAATTTGTTCCGTCTCTGTTTAACTGCGATTTATTACGGACAGCGCAGCACATAAACGCTGGCCAGTTAACTGAACATAAATTTTACTGCAACTTACGGAATTGAACCGACAAACTGGTGAACATAGAACGGTAAAAGGACGGCGGACACAAAGTACAACGGACGCAAAATAACATTCTGCGCGCCGCCGGAATCGAACGGACGACTTGGAATGAGAAAATTCAAGCGGACGGCCAGCGTGAGCGCCGGCATCTCGAAATGGCTCTTTTGGCAGCTTTTGCCAAAAAAAGCCAACAGATTGACACGTGGCAGGTCCCCAGTGGATCCCAAAGAAGAAAGGGACAAAGCCATGGCGTCGGATGTGAAAGGTACATCGTTTTTACTGGATCGTTACCAAATCCGTACAGATCTCATAGCGGCTACTGTACTTTCTGTGTTTGTACAACTGTACAATACAATGATCTGATTGGTAGACACCTCAGTAGATAGGGGTTGTGAGTAGGGCGCATCCGAAGAGTAACACGTACAGTTGAGTGTACTGGCCGTACATTTTTTTTTTATCTGTATGGTCCGTACAGATTTCGCCGATAGTTATCGATATCGGTGTTATTGCCAATAATTACCAATAAATATTGGTTATTTATCGGCAATAACATCGATAACGATATATCGTACCAATATATGGATTATCGGCTAATCGAAAAAAAGGCCCATATCGCTTAGCTGCAAATCCTTACCGATACACAACACTAACGGTTTCATTTATTTACATACGAATGCTCTGAAAGTTGTACGGAGAATCTTTGCTAGAAACAAAATAACAAGACTAAGTTTAGTTACATGCGAAAGTACCCTAACTTTCTTTAAACTATGTCTCTCTACATGCAGTAAGCAAAGATGTAAAGTGTACAATGGTATGGAACAATGTATATAAAAACGCCATATTATACATAATATCTCACGGAAAAAAACCATAGTTGTTCACACCGTTTAGTGCAAACGGTTCAATCGCGACAAATTATACCTAACGAACGCATTGAACGTTTTGAAAAAATCGTAAAAATCTTTAATGATTTTTTTTCCGTGCTATTCCGTACATGTAAACAAATATTAATTTTACATATACCGCAGTTTGTACATTTTTGTACAGTTCTCGTCTCTTTTCGTCATAATCCGTACATTTTTTGTACAATTTCGTACATTTCCCGTAAAATTTCTGTTCATTTTACCGGAGAAAAAGTACTACGAAGTGCAGCGTATCTTTTCGTCAAAGTCCGTACTTTTTTCGTACAAGACTATACATTTACTGTAAATACCGTACAATTTCCGTAAATTGGCAGTTCAGTTTACCGGACAAAAAGTACATCGCATTTTTTTGCGATTTTTTCAACATCACGAATTATACGTAGCAATCGAAAAAAATGAAAAAATCGCACGATTTGAACAACAACGAAAAAAACACTTATAATATCCATAAACTACGAAATCAGCAGATATAGACATAAAGCGTTTCCACGTGTTTTTGCACTTTTGAACCAAGCAAATGTGGTCGAATGCATGGAGTGTTGTGTATCACCAAATTTCTTATCGCTATAAACTTAAGATTATATACATTGAATATCAAACGGTCTGAGCGTTTGTTATATCGCTTTGGACCAACAAAAATTATCGCACATATTTGGTGAGTGGTGGATGTCCGTGCGGATAGAAGTATCCACTGCACACGCTCTTTGCTTTAACGCTGTTAAATATAATAAATAAAAACATAGAAATAGACATTTTGAGAGTCAGTTGTGTCAACGGTGCCACCATAACATAGGAATGAAGGAGGACAGCATAAGCCCTCTATTAATTTAGTTGTTATATTGCTAATGCAGTTAACACCGTTGATCACAATGCCATCTTTTGTGAGATCGGACACGCCCCGTCTTCAATTAACCACATCTTACCTTTTGTTCGGGATTTTACTCCGTATCTAACCCCATTTTTTATCGAATCGAAAGTCATTTTAAAAAATGAGGCATTGCCACTTTGGAAATCAACGATTGGTACTCGTAAAGTTGGCCCTTTAGTAGTTAATTTGTTTGCTCTAACTCATCTGCACGTTTTAATACCATCGGCTACGGCTTTCCTAGGTTGTCCGTTCCGTTCTGTTGACAAAACTCATATTATAGGTGCGTCGACATCAATTGTTTCTTAATATGGAGAAACTCCCCAAGATATACCTTTCCGTCAAAGTTGGTAATGTGTAATAAACAGCGTTGTTGGTCTGCCACAACATTTTTCTCTACCTTCGATATTTCACATTTCCACTCCTCCTTATGAAATTAGGGCTTTAGGATCCTTTATCAATGCTCTTAACTATATTTACGGGTTTGTTAAAAAAGTAATGTCAGATGACCTTTCCAACCGTCAAAACCTTTTGGAAATTCAAGATTCTCAAGTGGCGTTTGTTACCTTAACTTGTTGTTTTGTACAAGTCTCATTGTTAATATTCCTTTAATTCCCCCCTTTTTAAATTTGATGATCACTTATTTGAGATTTTTCATCAACTTGTCAATTGTTGAATCTATAATGGCTTGAAAGGACTACTTGCTCGTAGGCAAGTTGTTTTACTGGTCTCTTTTGTGGTATCGCGTTGCGTCCTACGGCCACATTCCCGCTAATACCATACCTAAGAAGTTGGGCTTCAATTGTACTTATCATTGCTTCAAGGTTTTTACTTATATTTTAATACTTATATTTTATCTCATATGGTATCGCAAGTCGACGAGGGCTTGTTGTTATTTCAACAATCGTTATCGTCCCTTAAAATGTTGTTAACCCATCAAGGCGAAATATGAGGTCTCTACGTGCTGATGCCTCGTCATTGGAAGTCACCCGTGAGTGTAACAACATATCGCCCACAAGGTAGTCGACATCGTTTTGAATAACCTACAAGAGACGGTTATTGCGGTCGAAGTGTGTGTTGATTTATATTTTATTTAGGCTAAGGAATTTGAGCTTCGCTTGTTATTACACCAATTTTTGTCTCACTAAGTCTAACTTCTTTTTACATTTTTTCTAAGCGTTCTGCTTACGCTTTGGTTTACCACACCCTTCGCTTTTAGGCAAGCTTTGTAGTAGTTGTGGTCAACCTGTAGACGATTAAGGCGTCTACTTGCTTTATTGCTTGCATGCCGGGGAGCGATCAACATCACGCAACATGGTGTAAGATAAAATGGTTGTTGTGGGTAACGATGCGGGATAGATAAACAAACGTAAAGTGTTGCATTTACCCCCACCGCTATCTCAACCTACGGTTACACATGGCCCTCGTGGGATCTTGTGTTTTTACATGGGGCGACGTGAACATTCGGTGGCGTAGTTCTCACAAACCCTACAAGATCCCATGTTTTCTCACGCTTAACACTCCACTTTGATGTTTTGTCTCAAGATGCATCAGCCTGAAAAAAAAGATGACTATGCGAACTGAAACCCAACAAACACTTTCACACCATCTTTGGGACTTTGTACTCTTCTTTCGACAAATTTTGTGTGATTGCGGTCGACGATCTCTTAAAGTTTGAGGACTTGGCAGATTTGTCACCCATTAGTATTCCCAAGCTTTGACCAGAGGACGGTGGTGAATGTCGTTACGATTGAGAGACTTACCGCCGCGCCGCCTAACATACATAGACTATATTAATAGTTTTATCTTTAGCGTGGCAAAGTCCTAGGATTTGGGCCAACGATTCCTTTTTTTTTTGCAATAAGTGTATATGGTGGTTTTTAGTGGTCGAACGTTTTGGTTTTTGTTTTTTCTTCCTCTTGGTTTGTTCTGATTTTAGTTCTTAGAGATTTTGGTCACTTACCTTTGATGGTCATTATCGATTTTGTTATAATCATGTTTTGTAATTTGATGGTCTTACCATCGCGGTTTTGGCAACAAAATCTTTGCTATGAGTCTTCGCCACAATTTGTGGCGACTCTTAAAGATGTTTATTTGTATGACCGAACGTAATCGTAACGGTGAAGTGTGACGCTTCCGTGAAAAAGCTAACTAGGGCCATCGTGGGGGATTGAGGCTTATGTTGGCGAAGCAAAACCGTTCGCTTTCAATTTTGGTCTTTGGGAGGCACCGTTAACCACATAAGCGGGAAAAGTGGAAAGTTTGGGGAGTAAAATGTGTGCCTATGATACATGATGAACGAATAAGAGAAAGAGATGATTTCACTTGAAAACCTCTTTGCAAGGTAACAAAACATACAACTTTAAACTTATTGGGAAACAATTGAGAACAGTACACCGCGAATCGTAATTAGAGTAATGAATAAATTAGAGTACAAAAAAAAAAACAAAAATAGAGTAAACAACGTTAATTTATGTGATAGAGTTGTTTCAACTATGAAGTTTACTCTAATTTATTTAAATACTCTATTTTGGCACGCTAATATCTTCTACTATAAATAAGGTATTCGTAAAAGATTTGGCAAAACGTACAGTTTATCGTCACTATGACGTTTGCACTACTCGGTTTTTTAAAACGCAGTTACATGATAACGGCCTGTATTAAATCATTATTTGTATTTTTTTACAAAATAAAGTACAATTTTGCACGGTCGGGGGTCGTCCGTACTCCACACTATTTTAAATTAACCTATATTAGAATTAAAAACGCTAATTAAACTTTACCTTAAATATAATAATGAAAAAATTAGAATCATTTACTCTATTTCATGTGATAGAGTCAAAATTTCGAGCGACCGAATTAGAGTAATTTACACCGCGAATCGTAATTAGAGTAAATTACTCTAATTCGGTTGCTCGAAATTTCGACTATATGACATCAAATATAGTAATCGACTCTATTTTTTTCATTATTCTAATTTAGGTGCGGTTTAATTAGCGTTTTTTTTTTTCAAATATAGGTTCGTTTTAAATAGTGTGGAGTACGGACGTCGTGTGACTGTGTAAAATTGTACTTTTTAAATAAAAACGTACAGATATCGATTTAATAAACCCGCGGTCGCACGTGGAGTTGCACTAAACAAAAAGACCGAAAACTCATCAAATAACATCCGTTCGCAGGTATTTGTCCATCCACAGCATCGTCGCCAGTGAGAACGTTAACTTTGATTTACATGTTACAAGTTTATAGTATAACGGCGAGAACATGTGTTTTCGTTCATTTGTGTAATAATTTGGTAATTGGTGTTCGGCGTTCCGCGGATTCAGTTAAAATAGGGAATTTCGCAACAATTACATTAAAACTGTATTCTAATATAGAACCGCGTCAGTTTTAGCGTAAATCGTAATTATACACCCCTTGAAAAGGAGTAACTTTTTACTGTAATATGGGTTTTCTAACACAATGGCACATGAAATAGAGTAAACATACTGACAAAAATAGAATAAATATACAGCATTTGGCGTGGGTGATATATGTCGTGAGGCAACGCCAAATGCGGACAGACCTCATAAATGTCATGCATGTGTCCAATCGAACCAAAAATCATACAACCCAACCAGCTGGCTAATAGAAAACGTGGAATAGACAACAACAAAGCACATCCCGAAGCAAAAATAATTATAATACAAAGCTAAAATGAATATGACAATGTAAAAATGAGATAACAAGTGGAAAGGATAAAAGGTGAAAGGTGAGTGGGAAGCCGAGAGAGAGATCCATTTATTCAACTAAGCCGATGGGTAGCCACTAGGCTCCACGGTCTGGGCGTATTCCTTACAGGAGTTAGATCTAGGATTGGAAATAAAGAAAAATAGCAACCGAAACATAAAGCAATAAATAGCAAACTGTAAAGAATTCGAAATAACCGAATTTGAACAAAACTGACAATTATAACAGTAAGCCACAAAATAGCAAATAATAAGAGAGCCAATAAGTAAAACTGGCACGAGAAAAATACAAGAAGCAACGTTAAAAATCTGCACCGAATCCGAGATAACCGGATTCCAATACACTAATAACCAATCGCAGAAAAATGATAATAAAAACAAGCAATAGAAAGCTATTGAGAATCCGAGATAACCGGATCCTACCAAACACCAGCAAACTCCAATCGAGGCACCCGAAATTAGACAACAACAAGTCCAACTCCAATTCACAAAATGCATACACAAAGGTCCAGAGATAGCCTGAGAGAGTCGGCAAAATCCACACTGAAAGAGGTTGGTGAAGGGAAACCGTGCGGACTCCGGCCGAAACCGAGTGAATTAAATTGTAGGGCTTACAAGGAAAGTATAATAGAGAAAAGAGAAAGACTATGCGCTTAACTAGCTAAGGCAGAAAAAGCCTTGCAGGAAAACGTTGACAATTTGACTAAGAAAAAGACAAGGGAAAAAGACAAAAAAATGTAAGTCCTCTTCGATCAATTCCTGTACTCTCAAATTATAAGAGTAGAAAACCTAAAGCAATAGCCTAAGTACAAACGAAACAGCCAAAGTACTAATTTCTGACATTTTTAACTAACCAATAGCGTGAGAGTATTTTACTGTACAATCTGCGCCTAGTTTGGGTCCTGGCCAATAAGCGACCAGAACCATATGCCTACGTTACAGAATTCACAATCCGCGGATTAAAACCCTTCCTAACTACATGTGAATGCGTGAACCTACATGGGTTCACGACTGAAAATACACCAATCGGCGTGCGTCGCCAACATTACGAAATCGCACGCTGCGTCGCCAATGTTTCGAAATCGTACGTCGCGTCACCAACATTTGAAAACGTACGTCGCATATTAATGTTCGAAATCGTACGTCGCGTCAGCGACATTCCGAAATCATATGTCGTGGATTACGTGCTTCGAATCATTTGTCGCGTCGCGCCAAAATCTGCGACAGAAAAATAAAGTACGGACGTTGTCGCGAGAATTGCGTGGAATGTAAGTATGTACGGTCAACTTCGTCGGCAGAAATTACGTGAAAAATAAATATGTACGGTCGACACGTACGGCGATGTAAATAAGTACGGTCCTGCAATACCCAGATAACGCATAAATACCAATTAGTGTGGCGACTGCCCGTCTTAAACCCTAAATCTAAACAAGAAAAGTGTCCGACGAGATGCGGCATGATATAAAATATAATCTTTTTGGTCCAATCACAATTCACGCTTTCTGTGTCCAATTGCATTCGCTCGTTCTTTTTTTTGTGTGTCCAATCGCAATCGCTCGTTCCCTTTTTTTTTTCTCGGTGGAATGTGACGACTGCGCCGCCATCTTGTATGCGCCGCCATCTTCAAAAATCTCTTCGTTTTCCAACAGGGATCTGTGAGAGACTCGCTTCCTCTTTCACCTCCAGGAATTGCACGTCGCCCATGTCATCTCTCGCTTCCTCTTTCACATCTACGGATTGCGCGTCGCCCGCGTCATCACTCGCTTCATCTTTCAGCTCTATGGATTTCACGTCGCACAAGTCATTTTTAGGGTTTTGTTGTGCGAAAAGACTAACATTTTCTTGCAAGCCAACACCGCCATGATGACCGGGCAAGTACGTATTCTCTTACAATTGGCTCTTTTTTGGTTTGCTTTTGTTTCCCTCATTTCACCTTTTCTGTTAACCAATTGATTTTAGTTTAATTTTAATGACGCTTATTAATATTGTTGGTGAAGGTGCGAAGACAAATGCTCAATATATTTGAAATGGAAAGATGTATTCGTTTGTTATTTTCACTGTTAGATTTTCATAATAACAGTCGGATTTGTAATCTATACGATCGTCACACTTGTTATTCTCGATGGATTCAAAAACATAGACATGTACATTTGTTCAATTTTCGTTAAATGTCATTAAACAATGATTTTTATAAAAATAATAATAATTTCTATCCAGCTTAAACTACGATTTAATTAAAAAAAGTATTACAAACTCCAAAAACCCATGAAAAATCCTTGAAACTCTCAACGGATTGACAGTTGAAACTAAGTAATTTTTTTGTGTTTTTCAGGTTGGGGACAACGCTTCTGATTTATTATCGACATCATGTTATTTGCGATTTTTTTGACGCACAAGAGGATAGTGAAATGATTACTAAAAATCTGAATTTATAAAAGATAATAGATAGAAGATTCAAGATAAAGTGGAAAGGTATCGCAATTTGTATGATTTCAGGGCCAATATTGAGCTACACAATTTGTACGATAGCAAAATTTGCGATTCATAATTGTATATTTCTGTCATGTGTACAATTTGTTATTACTATGTTTTGCACTCTATATATCATTATCTTATGTTTTGTACTAAATGATTCTGTTTGTATATGTTTGCGTCCGCTATGGAATAATTTTATCCCCTACTCATGGATTTTTACCAACCAGCGACGAGACATTGTCGTCGCTGGATTTTACATGAATGGAATAATAATTTTGTTTATATTGTAATGGTTGTTGAAATACCAACGACGAGATATTTTCGTCGCTGGATTACACATCTATAAAATGAAGGTAGTTTGTTATTTTGTTCCTTTTGTCATGGATTTTGAACAACCAGCGACGAGACATATTCGTCGCTGAATTTTACAGCAATGGATTCAAGGTATTTTGTCTTTTTTTTCCTTTTGTCATGTATTCTGAACTTCCAGCGACGAGAAATTATCGTCGCTGATATTCAGTAATATAACCATTTAACCAAAAACACTAAATAAGTTTTGTCATCGCTGAAAAATGTTTCGGCTATGAGGCAAAGTCATCGCTGAAAAGCCCATGTTCCATGATAATATGACAACGATGATGAAATAACAGTGACATAATCCATGTTATTGGTGCGACAGCAACCAGCGATGTGGCGCGCTCGTCGCCTAGTACGAATAACGTCAAAAACCACAAGTTTGTGTATCAAAACAAAAAAAAACAAAAATTATTAACCAAGTACAACATAATGTTTCGTATAAATTAATGATAAACACACAGTTTTACATTGACCATGACAAACCACAACTCTTACACATACTTATATATTGCCAAAAGAATATCATGTATTACAAAAGGTTCGTGTTGTACATCGTTTTGGCATACATATTTCACAGTGAAGTAAATAAAAAACTTGCAATAAAAGACGCACTATGCGACGTAATACCCCTACTATATTGTCTAGTAACTCATACCACCTAAATCCGTACACTATTATCACTTTTAAAACGGGTAATACAAGCCAAAGCAACAAAAGCTACAAAACTATGTCTCTTCTACGCTCTAAAATCCAGTATAAAGGAATACAAGGGAATGCTAAGGCATTCCTAAGGGCTTAAAATTCGTCCCCTTCCGTGAATTGTTCGTCCGTAAACTCTTCTTCTTGAGTACCGACCTCGGCGTCATGAGAATTCTCGCGGGATTCCTGTGTCCTTGGTAAGGGAGGTGGCACTTCTTCGCCATCGAAATGATTTCGATGTTTGTTGATGATGCATTGCAACTGATGTGTAAGCATTCCCTCCTCCCATGTCCCGTCCTTCAATGACAACCCACACTGAATCATTGTTTTTTGTGCATATCCCATCCCATCCTTATCTTTCATGGAGTTGACTTCTCGAACGGAGTCCCTTGCCAACTCGAGAAAATACCTTTTCCCCGACCCTAATAATTTTTCGTACCAACCTCGGTTAGAGGGTTGTGACCACTGTTCATTCCTAACCCCCGACATCTTCCGATTTTCCCACTTCCTACTCCAAACTTATTTTACTTTTGATATTACAAACGAATCAGCTGGTTGCACCAAGTGAGTAGCACTCGGTGGAAAGAAGCGTAACACTGTATTTTTTGCAACCAAAACGCGGTTAAGCTCCTCGGGCATGTTGTGTCCTCCGCAATTATCGAGGAAGATTGTTTTTTGTCGACCATAGGAATCGGCTTGATACGACCTGCGGTCATCAAACCATTAGGGGAAGAATCTCTTGTCATTCCAACCCTTCGGGCCCGTGCGATAGCACACTCCTGTTATTGGTTACATGGAAACAATAAAAAGGCATTAAATTAAATAACATTAAGGAGGGAAATAAGGATAATGGGGATTGAAGATGATGAGGGGAGAAGAACGAGAGAGGGAAAAATCGAACAATTCAGGACAAACAAAACGAAACAAAGGGATGTATACCTGGAATATCATCGGGGAGATTGCGAATTGGGTAACACCTATTACGGTTAGTGAGAATAAGCATAGGTGATTCAATCCGTGCATTCACCCCTCCGGTGAGACGCACCATCAAGGTCATGGATTCGCCTCCACCCGCAACGTCGGCATACTTCACGACTTCATCGCCACGAAACCCTAATGTCTAACCATTGTCCATATTTAAAATCATATGGGTCTCATCTATAGTCTCCACTAAATCTTTGTCAAGCTCACCTAGATCGCACAATCAAGATGACGACAATGAAACAAAAATCAGATCAAAAAAAATTATATTTTACCTTTGATATATGCAACAACTTTGACACAAAACAATAAATAACAATATCATTGATAGCATTAAAGTATAGGTCTCACCCGAAAGGAAGCCCCTTTTTAAAACGCCCAAGTGATAAGCCACGGTTTTCTCAATGTGATTCTCTTTTTCCGGACTACATTGTAATTTGCCTTTTTAGGCACGGATGACGATGTTGTATTTCTCGTCAAACCTTTGGATCCACCTTTTTGTAATTCGTGTAGTCCTCTCACGTCCGAACTCGTCAAAGAACTCTGACGCGTGCTCCTATTTCAAACGTATAATTATGTCGTACGCCATCTCTTGCACAATTGACGTAGAAAGTTTCACACCCGCCTTTTTAAATCGATGAAAATCCTCGAGTAATTCTTCGTGAAGACGGCTCACCCAAGGCATTTCTTTCCTTCCCTACCCGGTAATGCTTTCATTTCCGCCATATTTCGTTTCCCGAAACCAGACGTAGACAACCTGCTCCTCTTTCAAACGTATAATTATGTCGTACGCCATCTCTTGCACAATTGACGTAGAAAGTTTCACACCCGCCTTTTTAAATCGATGAAAATCCTCGAGTAATTCTTCGTGAAGACGGCTCACCCAAGGCATTTCTTTCCTTCCCTACCCGGTAATGCTTTCATTTCCGCCACATTTCGTTTCCCGAAGCCAGACGTAGACAGCCTGTTACTTGTATCTCTAATGCCTCGTACTATGGCCACCCTTTCAACCCACCATCTCCTTGCTTTTTGATACTCTGCGGATAAGGATAAGAAGAAAAAAAACAAAAACAAAAAATGGTTAGTAAGTAAAATTAAGGAAAACTTTGGAAAAAAACGTGTTTGAAAGTTTGTTTCATTTCAGCGACGATAACATGTCGTCGCTGGTTCGGCTTCGACAATATGTCATTGCCGAATCAGCGACGACATTATGTCGTCGCTGAATAACTGATGAAAAACCATCGTCGGAAATTCAGCGACGAGAATTTATCGTCGCTGATTTGACTTTAATATAATGTCGTTGCCAAATTAGCGACGACATTATCTCGTCACTGAATAAATGATGACAATTTGTCATCGGTAATTCAGCGACGATAATTTGTCGTCGCTGGTTCGGCTTCGACAATATGTCATTGCCGAATTAGCGACGACATTATCTCGTCGCTGAATAAACAAAGGCAATATTGCATATTAATATATGGCAATATTATAAAATTATTATTACTATAAAGATTATTAGTTTAGCAAACGTACAAATGTATACCAAAAATGGGTTTGGAAAGTTAAGCTTGGTGAAAGACTTACCTGCTCGGCAAATACTTCACCGACTCACCGGCTATGGTGAGTATCACTCCAAACTACTTTTTTTTTATTTTTTTCATCTCTCGAGTGAGGTTTGCCACCATTCGCCGAACATTTCTCAATTGTTCTCGTTGCTCCGCAACTTCACGACTCAACTCCATAACTAAGCGTGGAAGATCAACTACCTCCGGTGGGAGGGGAGGAGGGTTCGCCGGTACCACTCTCGGTACTTCCCATAAAAAAGCACGCCTAACTACAAGGTTGCGAAATTTGTGCAAAAGTTTATTGCGTGCCTTTCTCAACTCCTTTAGTTCGGGAGTTTTACGAGCATTTCGTAGGACGGTGTATAACCGAGGGTCCCATGGATGGTAATGTCGGAGTAATTCCGGTACATCGACAAAATAGCCATTATCTTCCCGCACAATCCACGTGAATTGCTGGTCATCGGGTTGGAAATGTCGGATGTACCCAAAGTTCGATCCTCCTTCTTCTCCTGCTATGAAAAGCCAAGTAGGATGAGCCGGTACGTCGGGAGAAATATCCAACATTTCCGAGAAAGGGTTTTTCAATGGATCAATTGGCCGCGGTTCGCCGTACCTCCAATGCTCCGGCCACTCTTCCACAGGAATGTATGGGCAGCGCTTGGACGGAAACTATCCATTTCCTCCTCCCCGGTGGGAGGCGGAAAATACCAATCCGGCTCCTCTACACGATATGGAGCCGATTGAATGGGCCCCCCTTGTCCCGAAAGGGCCAAAACAAGTGCTCTTTCCCGGTTCGGTGAAGGAGGTTGCATGACAACCTCATCATCACTTACAAAATCGTTTTCTTTCATTCTATCGGAACTTTCCGAACTCTGATCATCCTCGGTTGAGGCTTCCCCCACGAACTTTGTCACCGGAATGTCGGTGGGATGAATTTTTTCGGGCGATTTTTCGTCCTCGGTTGGTTCGCTTCCGTCCACGATACTTTCATCATCCCCGGACTCCGATGGGACATAATCCTCATCTTTTTCATCTTTAATTTTTTTTCCTTCTTGGACTATCTCTAATTGTATGTCATATACTTTGAGCGATGACACCACTCTACCCTTCTTTTTTACCTTACTTTTCTCTCGTAGCGTTAGTTCGCCATCATTTTCACCTTCCTCCTCTTCCGCTACCGCACCCTCCTTTATACCCTCTTCCTCTATCACCTTTTCCCCTCCAACCTTTTATTTTTAACCCATTATCACTTCCCTCCTCGCCCGAGTTCCCTTTTTCCTCTCCTACCTCACCCGGAAAAACACCTTCCTTTACACCGTCTTCCTCTACGACCCTTTCTTCTCCTACCTCTTTTTCCAATCCTTTATCATTTCCATCAACATTCGGTTCGTCTTTTTCCTCTCCTACCACACTCGGGGAAACACCTTCCTTTACACCTTCTCCCTCCAACACCGTTTCTCTTACGACATCATGTTCTAATCCTTTATCAATTTCCTCCTTATTTGGTTCCCCTTTTTCCTCTCCCACCACATTCGTTATATCCCCTTCTTTTCCACCCTCATCCTCTATCAACCTTTCTCCTTCAACCTCTTTTTCTAACCCATTATCACTTCCCTCCTCACCCGATTCCCCTTGTTCCTCTCCTACCTCACCCGGAAAAACACCCTCCTTTAAACCCTCTCCCTTTTTCACCATTTCTCCTACGACCTCTTTTTCTAATCCTTTTTCATTTTCCTCCTCATTTGATTCCCCTTTTTCCTCTCCTACCAAGTTCGTTAAAACCACATCTTCTCTACCCACTTCCTTTGTCAACTTTTCTCCGTCAACCTCCTCTTTTCCACTTGCTTCCTCATTCGATGCCCCTTTTTGGTCATCCAACAACTTTTCATTTGTTTCACCCTCACTTTCATTCCTTACCCTCACTAACTCTTCCGCCACCTCCCCTTCATGCATTTGTACCTCTACTTCTGACTCCTCCGTTCTCTCCACGTTGGTTAATATGTCGTCCCTCTCTTGACTTGGCCGGCGGTTTTCGAATTGAGTGATGTTCAAGGGAGGAAATCAATTGTATTGCAGTACATAGCTACGTGGTCGTTTAGTCGGTCGCTTTCCAGGATCCATGGAGTTGTTTTCACGCAAGTGCAAAGAAATCGGAACGCAATTGCAAATTAACGGTAAATAAAACAAATGACAGCGAAGAAAAGACAGTCTCAAAAAATCACTCCATTTGAGCGTCAGATTTGTTTTTTAAATATGTACAAATGATTAACATGTTTTTGACGACAAACCCTTGTTCGACCAACGTTTACGGACGTTTCAATATTGCGGCGACGAATATACACATTTCGCCGTCAGGTTTATTCGTGAAGTCCAACAATCATTTGACGTAAAAAATCCGCGTCGAACGTCCATTGAAGTCTGCTACACGGACGTTCCAACATTGCGGCGACGAAAAAACAAATATCGCCGTCTTATATATTTGAGAAGTTCAATATTTTTCCGACGTCACTAAATCCGAATCGAACGTTCATTAAAAACTGCTATATGACGTTCCAACATTGCGGCGACGAAACGCCTAACTTCACCCGTTGTACATCGTCAAAGATTCCAACATTCGGGCGACGAGAAGAAGTCATCGCCGATGGTGCAATATTATCATTTAGACAGTGACAACAAAATGTCGTCGTCGGTTAACTGATACCGTGATTGTCCACATCGAGGCGACAACATTTTCTCATCGCCCTTGTCCAACTTTCAGGCGACGACAATAAGTCATCGTTGATGGGACAATACTCTATTTAATACGGCGAAAAACATAATGTCGTTGCCGGTTAGCTGATTTGCCGTTTGTCCACATTGAGGCGACGACATTTTCTCATCGCCCTTTCATTGTATGGTGTGTGGACATAAATATAGCGACGACGCAATGTCGTCGCCATCCCTAAGACGAACGACATAGCCTTTTCCACCCATGATTTTCATCACAATCCCGCAAACTATTTTATCCTAACTAAATATTGATCCTAAACATGTATATACACATGTAAAACAATACGTATAACAACCAATAAATAACAACATGAGGAAAAGGGTTACAAGAGTAAAGGACTACATTTAATCTCATGTCATTTGCAACGGATTACACTCAAATAATTCGCATTAATATGGAAACAACAACCAATTGTAGAAAAAAAATATAAATGACAGAATAAAACATTGTAGATGATTGAAAACTGCACAAAAATAGAAATAATCGACATGTTGATTGATGAGGTAAAGGGAGAATAGTTGTAGAAAAACTCACTATATCCTTTGCTTCCCGAAAATTGTTCGGGAAACTTGTTGATAGTTTTGGGGATGAGGCTTTGTTATCCGTTCTCCCGCTCCTCAGCGATCATCCACATGATTATTCGCAAACGATCCCTTTTTGTTGTAACGTGTTGCTTTTTCCGACTGGACTGCGACGGGTCAAATGTTGTAGGCTGACTCCCCAAATCTCCACCCACGTTGTTGTCTTCTCCGCTCGAAGCTTCTTCCACGAGTGGCTCCACACGTGGTAATTCGGTTGCACCACTCGCCATCTCGGATCCGACACTGTTCATCTCTACGGTCACCTCTTCCACAACAGGTGCTGGGATATGAGATATTCCGTTATATCTCGACGCGTAGTTACCCCACATTCTTGTAAATCTCCACATAATTCCAAAGAATAAACGACTATTTATAGGAGAGACGTGTAGTCAACAACGAGAGTCAGATGTAGGTGTTTACACAAATCAAAAATCTATTTCGATAATGCCATAGCTTGTCTGAAGGTGCAATATATACGTAGAAATTATAAAAGCGTGAATTAATAAAACGCGGCAATCCATTGTGAAAATAGGGTGATATCAAAATTTTAATTTTAATGTTTGGTTTTGAATTCCAAATATCGCCTTTTCTAAAAAATCAAAAATTGAAGCAAGAATATGTAAAATTTACCGCCAAATTATTTTATGAAGTAGCTGTGAAAAACGTTGCAGGTAATCAAATGTACGGAATTTTCAAGGAAAAGAGTCCAAAAGGACAATTGGTTTGTGTATTATGGTTGTTTTACAGGCATCACGATTCCACGGTTAATAAAATGGCCACGTGTAATTGTGGTCGTCCAATAATATGTCGTTATACGTTCATTCGATAAGATATCTCCTAATTGCGACTCATTTAGAGTGAAACTTAACTGTAATAAGTGTTCGTTTTACGACTTCGTCGTCTGAAAGAAACCTAATTAGAGTTAAGAGTCTTTATTAAAGTAAATTTACTCTAATATAAGCTCCAAAGCGCGACACTATTAGAGTTTAAAAGTACACTTGTTATATGAAAATGATAAAAACATAACGGAAATACTGTTTACATACGGATTGCATTGTTAATCCGTAGCTAATAACTGTTGGTAAATAATTACGGATATGCGTATAATTTACATGTAACCATTGACGGTTGTTAGACGGAACTGACATCCAGCGCGACAAATTATACAACGTCACATTGACGTCGAAATATACGGACTGACAAATTTCGTACGTCTACGTTAGTGTTGACAATTAGCGCGCAAAACCCAATATAGAATAATGAAAAAAATTAGAGTAAAGTTCACTGTTAAAAAAGGTCTATGACATCAATTAGCGTCATTTACTCTAATTGTATTATTTTGTTTTTTTACTCTAATTTTTTCATTACTCTAATTACGATTCCCGGTGTACTGTCCGGGTACCCTGCGGTTACAGTACTGTACTGTAGAGTACTGTACAGTACACCACCAATCGTTATTAGCGTACATGAAACATTAGTTTCTTTAGCGTACATGAAAAATTACCGTGGTTTACGCTAATTAAGAATTTGAATACTTTGAAAAAAAACATACATTCTAATTGCTTAATAATTCTAATTTGGGTCTTTGAAAAAAATAAATGTCGGTCGCAAACATGCTTACACTAATATAGGTATTCGTACAAAATCTGACAAATCGTACATAAATCGTGTGTTCACACAGTCGAAACGTGGTTGCTGGACGAATATGTGCGAACGTGATATTTGACAACCCGATTAGACCCCCTTTTTAGAGCGCACATTCTCATGCGTCCTCGGCTACTTTAACTCATAAATTATACTTTTTCACTTAAAAAGGTACAGTTTTGTACGGTCTGACATTGTCCGTACATCACACTAATTGACTGATGGCGTACTTCCATTTTGTACGGTCCTAAAAAATTATCCCTAAATAGAGTAAAGAAAAAAATAGAATGAACTACGCTAATGGAGAATAAAAAATAAAAAAAAAACGGGACGGGATTAGCGTACACAACGCTAATAACGATTGGCGGTGTACTGTACTCTTAAAGTATATTACATGTAGACACAGCCAATATGCTGGTGAACGTTTTTAAAACTTCATGATTGGTAATCACCCAATTCCGTCAGATCCTTGTGTCCGTACTGACGGCTTTGCCGATATTCCGTCTGGGCGTATTTCCATGACGTACTCTTTTCCGCTATCGGGACCTAAACGTGACGCGTTCGTTGATATGCTTGCGTAAGTTATATAATATGACAGGGAAACATATTAGTCAGTTCGTACGGAAATCTGCTCTCTGACACCGCGCGTCGATGATGCTTTTGATAGCTATTTTAGCAGGCTATTTTATTTTTTGAATGACGTTTACATTTCCGAGTACGTACTTTTCTTTCACTGGTTCCTAACTTCCTGCACTTTATGGCTGGTCTAGAACACGTGCGTACAGAAGGAGCTAAATTCGCACATCAACACGACGCCTTGTTGGTTCGCCTGTCGACGGTCTTTCCACGTGGTAAGGAAGGGTACTCACATGAAGCCACGTAGCCATCTCCACCAGCCGTACTTGTGCTTCTCACCCGACCGCGACGTCGCGTTGTCAGAGAGAGTGTTGACGGCCGACGGTACGGACGCTGAATTCTCGATGAAGTCGGGCATGCACTAGGGATGCAACCGATATTTACAATTAGCGATATTACCATTATCGATCGGGTGCTTGCCCCGATAGTTATCGGCTTAACCGATAAATTCCGATAATTCGTTACATTTTCAATTATTTTGATAAAAGGCAACAACTGATATGTACGAGGTAAAATAGTCATACTCCAGTACTGTACTTCACCCGCCAAAAGGAACTTAAGACCTATAAAATAGTAAAAACCTTTGCCCGTGAAAATACTTCATCCTTCACATTTTCCCCACCGCCCTTCTTACCTCACTCGTACTTCCCCTCCCACCTCGACATTTGTCGCCTCTCTCTCTCGGCTTTTGACGATCGCCTCATGGACGTCCTCCACACTCTGTTAGGTCGCGGGGCATTCGATCGCGAGTCTGGGCCATCGGCCCGCATTCAGGCATCCCTCTCTGTCTCTACTGGGGGGTTGGGTCTATTATCGACTGCTCTTGTTGCTCCCGCTGCCTATTTGGGAAGTTGGAATCTTATTGCCTCTACTCTTGTTTCCCGTTTCTTGGCTGGGGACACCCCCGTTCTAGCTACTGTTATCCCCCGGGTTTTAGACGGTGTGTTCGCCTTCCAACGATCTCTATTGGACGCGTCACGTTCTCTACCTCCCCATTCCTTTGTGGATGTGCCGATTTTCTCGACCCTTGTTTCAAAATCTGTTGAGTATGTCCATGAATCGATTTCCGATCGGGTTGTTGCCACCATTAAATCCGAGCTTCTCAAGGCGCTTCCCTCCGATTCTTCTCGTGCCCGTCTTCTCTCTTGTGGTGGACCTGGTTCTAGGTCTTGGCTTTTTGCCACACCTATTTTGTCCACTCTCTGATTCTCACCAGCTCAGTTCACCACCGCCCTTTGGTTTCGCCTTGGCCTCCCCCATCCTCCTTTTCTTGGCTCTCTTATTTGTGCATGTGGTTGTGTCTTGGGGCCCGATGGCGTCCATTTGCTTCGTTGCTCCCATGGGGGAGATTTGATCCAGGCGCACGACACTATTCGAGACACCGTTGCCACTATCGCTTCAAAAGGGTGCTTTTATGTGCGTCGAGAGGTTTCTCATATTATTCCCACGTGTTTGTTCTCTCGGTTCATTTCCTCCTACCCCCTCCGGTTC